>CM019152.1:11182723-11562576 GCA_009733165.1 Naja naja
TCCGAGTTTGAGGTCTGGCTATGTGTTTATAGCGTGTGTCAGTTTGCTTAGTTTGGGGGTTGGAGGGGGGTGTAGCAGCTGGTGTTGCAGCCATGGTCTGGTTTCTGGATGGTGGTTGCCTTTCATCTGTGGCGTGGGCTTGGGTTTGAGTCTGGTGAAGGAGATTGGTGGTGGCACTACTTGTTTGAGCAATGGTTTTATTCTTCATCATTTAGTATATGACATGATCTACCTTGTCAAATTAGCTCCTCCGTTCTTTCAAAATGTTAGTTTCTCTATATCTTTACCATCAATTACACGTCTATCTCTTCCATAACACAACTGTCATGTTATTTTATCCATTTTTTTACCTATATCAGCAGGTGGCAAAACAGAATTTAAATAGAGACAATTACAAACATTGCAAAAATCAAAATACAAAGTAGCCAAGAAACAACAAATCCAAACACAATCATTTACACAATCCAGAAGTGGGTTTCTCCATGCACTCAGAGGCCCAGAACAGGGCCTTACAAAAAAGCAAGCAGGATTGGGGCCATTCTAACCTCTGGAGGGAGGATGTTCCTCAGGTGGGTGCTATGACAGAACAGGCATGGCTTCTGGATACCTCCAACCAGCATTCTTTTGCTTACAGGATCCAAAGCCTATCCATCATGCATCAATTTATAGACATAAGCCTAATGCTTGTAGCCATTCATCTTCAACTGGTGCAGAATGCGGCCACGCGGGTTGTGATGGGAGCCTCCCGGTACTTCCATGTTACACCCCTCCTGCGCGGCCTCCATTGGCTACCAGTTGCCCTCAGAGTGAGATTCATGGTTTTGGTATTAACATTCAAAGTCCTACAAAGCATGGGTCTGGGATATTTACGGGAACGTCTCCTGCCGGCATCGAATGCCAACAGCCCTGTATGAGCGCACAGACAGGGGCTCCTTGGGGTGCCATCTGCGACCCAGTGTCGTTTGGCAGTGTCCCGGGGGAGGGCCTATTCTGTGGCAGCTCCCACTTTGTGGAATCAATTATCCCTGGGGCTCCATTTGGCCCCTGACCTTCGCACCTTCTGCCATGACTTGAAAACCTGCAATAAATAAATAAATAAATAAATAAATAAATAAATAAATAAATATTTTCTTACTAAGAATAGTATTAGAATGTACATATAGCATTGACACTAGAAAGCTTTAAAACTTGAAACAGTTTTTTTTAATTGTCAGATGGAAAGTGGGAAGTGATCTATGTTGTATGAGATATTCACAGTCTAAGTGATGCCCATGAAAATCTACATCCTACCTACATCTTAGTTTCTATTCATATTGTGTAAACTTTTTAAAAGGACCTATATGAGAAAAAAAAGTTTTGCCTCAACTATATTTTCAAACAAAATTAATGGAAAACTATAATTGCTACTTTATTTAAACAACACATAGATTATAAGATTAAAAGCTACAATTAAAGAAAATCTGTACTATCCTAGTGATAGAATGGGGTTTTTTCCCCAGGGCACTGCATTTAAGTTGACTATTTGCACAGATGGTGCCTTCTGTCTGTGTTATATTGACTGGGACTATCATTATTTTTTATTTAGTATTTTTGGTCCCTGTCTGTTTTGCCATTCAGATCTTGTGGTGACTGTTTCCTTTTTAACTGCAAAATAAAACCCCTCTCTTTTCATAGATCAAGTTACCATCCAGTAACACTCCTTTGTTAGCACCATCTGTCTCACAAAGGGAAAGATTCTGGTAGCCAGGGTACCCATATCAACAGGTGGCCTAGACCCTCTGACTAGCCCTTTATAGTTTGCATTATGCTGAGAAGCTTTTAAATCATTCAGGATTCCAAAGGGTAATTTTGACTTTCCTTTTTCCCATTTAAAAGGCATTAAGCAAGACAACAATCAAAATCCAAGAGTCTCCAAACTTAAAATATTCTAACTGAACATTTTACTTACAACAAAACACTACTAATAGATTAATGAAAAATGTGTGAAGCTATTTAGATGAAGAGCCTTGGTGGTGCAGGCTGTTAAATGCCTAGCACTTAAGTTCCAGCTGCCTGCAATTACTGCAGGCTCGAATCCCACCAGGTTCAAGGTTGACTCAGCCTTCCATCCTCTCGGGGTAGGTAAATTGAGGACCCAAGATTGTTGGGGGCAATAAGCTGACTTTGTAAAAATGCCGCTTAGTAATAAGCAGGCATATACAATGGAATGAAGGCTATTGCTGAGCGCATTGGGTTGCGCTCCAAAAATTGTAAGCCGCTCTGAGTCTCCAGAGAAGGGCGGCATATAAATGTAATTTAAAAAAAGAGAGAGAATGAATCATACATTCCTGCATGTATTTACTCAAATGTAACTTCCAGGTAAGTAGGACAAGGATTGTAGTTTAAAAGTGCCATGGAATAAATATCATTAAATATGTGAGGCTTCTGCCTGAGTAGATCTATAAAATTTAATTGTTAATTAATAATGACTGCTTTTCCCCATAATAATCTTTCCTCCTAGGCAACATAGAAAGTAATGGACTTTATATAGTGTCATTGTATGCTCAATTAAACTAGTGCCAGACAAGGATACAGTCATTGGATATGGAATGAAATGATGTTTTCAAATGCTTTTCAAAAGAATGGACTAAAAGGCTGACCAGGGCCAAATATAATTTTTAAAAACGGGCACAGTTCCTACAACAACAAAAATGCATGCTTACTCATTCTTGACCTTGAATATCAAATTGGAAAAATGATGTTCCACGAAGACCGGCAATGTTCATTTGAACATCATAGTTTACAGTACTGAAATCTGATAAGTTACAGAATAGTTCAGTTTGACTTCTGGCCCACTGAGCCCAATGTATCAGCATTATAAAATAACCAGGCATATGACTTCTTAAGAAAAGGTTTTCTGGGCACTCCAAGAGATTTCTGGCAAAACTGGAAACTGTACAATATTGTATCTTTACGCTTTCAGTAAATTATAGGCAACAGACGCAGACCTGGCTTAGAAACATATATTCTCTATACTGACGTGTTTAAAAACATTTTTTAAAAAGACAGGAGTATAGAACAAAATAACGACCAGATAGAGATTGCCAGAGAATTCTTCAACAATGCACACATTTCTTCAGAATTACATATTGTATGTAATCATCTACTTGACTGTGGATTACAATGGCTTCAGGCCCAGAGGTTATGGATGTTTAATTTCTCATGTTGAGAGAGCCTTTGTGAGAGTAATAAATCTTGGATAAAACAGGCTTACGTACCTTTATGTAATTAGTGAGTATAATCAGAACAATGGTTATTTGCCATTAGGTATAAAAGACTAAAAACTTTAAATTCTTCCCTTGTCCAGCAGATCAGATGATAGTAGTAGATAATAGAAAGATACTTTGCTTGAAAATAAGAAAAGGGTTAACATAACATTTCAAGCAATGTATTAGAGAAGGAACTGAGAGAAATTAAACAATACCTATAATTTATGTTAGAACTGTGAAATTAATAGGCAGTCACAAGTAAAAAAAAGATAATACTGTATTTTAAGCATGAAATATACCACATTCCTTGCAGTTTGAATAAGAAATGCTTAATTATCAGAGTTTTCTAGTTTTCTACCATGAACATTACCAAAAGTACATATTGCTAATTAATATGATTTATTAAATAAAATTCTAAAGTATCATGAAATATAGTAAGTATAGGCAGAAACACCTCAGCTGTAGCAATATCTGTCACTCTTGCTTTATTTCAAGAACTAAGCAGGTTTGATCTAGTCAGGACTTGATAGAATATCACTAGAGAATATTAAGAATCTTGAATCTCATATAGAAGTCAGAACAAAATCATAGATGACAACAATGGCAAAGCACTTCCATATTGTTGCCCAGAAAACTACAGAATTCAGCAATTTGGAATGATGTATCTGACCAATGATCAGACAGTAGAATAAACAAATAAAAATCAAGCCAGTAAATTTCTTCTAGATAACATAGATAAAACTGAACTAGCATATCCCATTGAGAGAAAATTAAGCAACATATGACTCAAGGACTTTACTGAGCCAAGCATACAAGGAAATCATGTATATAGATATACACGCTTGTGTGTGTATGCTAAAGATTTTTTAAATGAAACTAAATACTAATACAAACTAATATAAAGTAAGAAAAATGTTTTTATACTTATAGCATAATGTAAAATTTTCACATATTTCCCATTGTTCCAACTGTGTATTGTAACAATTCTAGACTGGTAATAATCTTTAAGAATTTATTCATGATGATCAATATGGATTTTTACCTAAAAAGATACCTAAAAGATAATGTTAGAAATATGTTGGATATTTTGGAATATTTGAGGCAACATAATGAAAAACAAGCTGCACTGATTTTCTTAGATGCAGAGTAGGTCTTTGACAATTTGAATTTGGCTTTTTTGTTCAACACGTTAGAAGATAGGAAATTTCAAACAAATTTTATAAAATGGCTAAGATTGATTTACACTTTACAGCAAGCCCAAATAATTGTTAAAGGGAATCTTACAAAATGTAAGAGTGCCTTTGTTGTGGCCCATCACGGTAGCATCCAGCCTGGCCAAAGTGAACACTGCAAAATTTCAAGACAGTAGTTGATGAGATGTAAGATGATGGAGTGAAGAGTTTTGCTTGTTTCTATGGCAAATTTTATGTACTTTCTTTTCTTTCTTTGTGTAGCAAAAGATGGTAGTAAATAAATGTCCTTGACGTCTCTTAGTTACCATCACAAACTTTCCAATGTACAATATTTGAAATATAAATGGTTGCCTTACATCCCAATTAAATCAAATTTATACCAAAGTTACTAATTTTCAATCTGAACTCAAGGGGTATATATAATATATAAGTAAGTAAGGTTTCATTATGCATCTTGCTTTTATTTAGTCTAGGCTTTGTTTCTCTGGAAAGGAAAGGATTCCTTTGACACTGTATCAAATATCTTATGCTTCTAGCAGTGCTTATTAAGAAGAGCAGGTGAGAACAAAGCAGATTTTTTTGTTCTCCCAGAAGATTGTACTTTATCCAGAAAATATATATCTTAAAGAGATGGGAGTATCAGACCATATTATTTGTCTCTTGAGAATCTATATGCGGGTCAAGAGAACTGGACACAGAACCACTGACTGGTTCAAAATTGGGAAAGGAGTCTGGTAAAGCTGTATACTTTCACCCTGCCTATCTAACTTACAAACATAGAACATCACGAGAAAGGCAGGGCTAGATGAATCAAAAGTTGGAATTCAGATTGCCGGGAGAAATATCAACAACCTCAGATATGCAGATGATACCACTCTAATGGCAGAAAGTAAAGAGGAACTAAAGAGCCTCCTGATGTGGGTGAAGAAAGAGAGTGCAAAAGTTGGCTTGAAACTCAACATTAAGTAAATTAAGATCATGGCATCTGGCCCTCTCAATTCCTGGCAAATAGACGGGGAAGAAATGGAGGTAGTGACAGATTTTATTTTCCTGGGCTACAAGATCACTGCAGATGGCGACTGCAGCCAAGAAATTAAAAAATGCTTGCTCCTGGGGAGGAAAGCTATGACAAATTTAGACAGCATACTACAAAGCAGAGACATCACCCTGCTAACAATAGTGCGTATAGTCAAGACTATGGTTTTCCCAGTTGCAATGTATGGCTGTGAAAGTTGGACCATAAGAAAGGCTGAGCGCCAAAGAATTGAGGCCTTTGAACTATGGTGCTGGAGAAGACTCCTGCGAGTCCTTGGACCGCAAGGCAATCAGTCCTAGAGGAGATCAATCCTGACTGCTCTTTAGAAGGCCAGATCCTGAAGATGAAATTCAAATAATTTGGCCACCTAATGAGAAGGAAGGACTCACTGGAGAAGAGCCTAATGCTGAGAAAGATTGAGGGCAATAGAAGAAGGGGACGACAGAGAATGAGGTGGCTGGATGGAGTCACTGAAGCAGTAGGCGTGAGCTTAAGTGGACTCCAGAAGACGATAGAAGATAGGAAGGCCTGGAGGATTGTTGTCCATGGGGTTGCAATGGATCAGACACAACTTCACAACTAACAACAACAATATATAGTTAATTATATGCTTCTCTGAAATGAAAAAATAGCTAAATAAATTTATATAGAAGATATATCTAATAATGCTGAAATGTTTTGTTTTTGAACAATTGAGTAGAAGATATGTTTCTTGTTAAACCACTTATTGCTTAAAGCTTGTATTCTCCTACAGGTCAAGCCATTTAATGACCACTCATTCAGCAACCATTCAAACTTACAATGACACTAAACAAGTAGTAGTAATGACCAGTCCTTGGAGTTTTGGCCATCACATGTCCCAACAGTCATGGATTGCAATTTCTGAAGTTCCCTGCTGGCTTCTTACAAACTAAGAAACTGGAAAAGGCAGCAGAAATTCATAAGTTGCAGTCATGTGAGTCCTGCATGGTCCTCGCTTAATAATGGTAACCAGGACTGCTGGAACTGCTATCACTAAGTGGCACAGTCACATGACATTGTGTTTTACAACATAGCGTTCAGCAACAGCAATTCTAGTTCCAATTGCCATTGCAAACTGAGGATTATCTGTCTGTCCTTAAATCTACTCCACATTTAAAAAAAAGCAATTTTAAAACTCAAATTGAAACTAATAATTAAATTATAAAATTGTCTGCACTGGAGGTCAAGATTATGCACGTGACACAAACACATAAAAAGGGTAGTGCTTGCATCCCACTGGCAGTTAGATCTGCTAGGTTTCAGAAGAAAGGTATTACAATTAGAAGAGGCTGCTACTAAGAAGACGTACATTGCTGATATATTTGAACATGTTTCTGGAATAAGTCCTAGTGGGCAGAATGGGACTAATTTGGGGCAACCACAAAATTAGGATTGTGCTAATAATTATTTTCAAGTGCTAATGTGCTATTTGATATTTATGCCAACCCCTGGTTTCTGGCAACTTTCTAGCAAGCCCTACCGTTTTCTTGGCAAGATTTTTCAAAAGTGGTTTCCAGTTGACTCTTTTCTAGGACAAATAGAGTGTGACTGGCCCAAAGTTACCCAGCTGGCTTCATACCCAAGGCAGGACCACAACTCACAGTTCCTAGCTTGATGCCTTAACCACTACCCGAGCTGGCTTTCAAATTTAATGCGGAAGACCCAATTATTCAAATTCATAGTTTTCATTACATTTTTGCATCACTGGCTATTTAGGCCAACAAAAGTCTTTGAGAAAAGACCAAACAGCTGCTTATCTTGTATTTTAAAATTTGGCCAAACTCTCTGAAGCATCCTCATAATTTATCATAGGTTTATATTATTTTATTGTGTTTTATCCCATCCAACTCCAAGGCAGACAGCAAATCATATTATCCAATTGTATAAGATATGTCTTCCATTACACAATTTTCTCCATATGATTGCTTTCCCAAAAAAGGCTTTTCTTCTGGCTACCCTGTATTTATGTTCTGCAGTGGTGCAATTCTGCCAAAACTGTACCACTGTACATTTCTCAGAATGTGTTCATTGGTCTCAAGCCAAGTATATATCTAGTAAATCTTTGCCATCTGCAGATATATACATTTAGCTACCATGAAACAGACAAATAGCTTCATTTGCTTTGCTACTGGGCAGGAATGTATGGATGAGGGTGACAAAGTGGTACATGCAAAACCAACTTGTTTCTGTCGTCTTTGAAATATGAAGCTGCACATATTGAAATGGCCTGTTTAGTTCTGAGCATCTGGAAAAGCTAATGAAGAGAAGCTGACACAACCTTTCAGCTATTATTCTGAAGCTCATTTCTTTGGCGAAATATTATTCAAAATAATTTTGGGTGAACTCTTTAGTTTTGGCAGGACCAGTTCCTCTCATACTGATACCCAAGTGGAAGAACAGAAGTACCAATCACACTTCAGTTTTCATCTCTAATTGTGTTACAATACTGATTTTGAAAACAGAACATATTTTCAGGCAAAGCAAAAAGTTGCATGTTTGTGTGTGTACATGCACACCCATCCATGTGATGTTTTCTTTAAGGGCTTTTGTGTGAAACATGCCAGTGGCCCTTGAACTAGGTCCAGTGATTAAACTTGGGTGGTTCTAATTTTTTTTTGTTACCATTTTAGAACTTTATAAAAAGATCTGTGACCTTATGAAAAAATAAAACCTTTTATAAAGCAAATACATCTGGATTTGCTTTTCCAATTTGTCTTTTTAATATAAAAAGGTATGATTGTTTTGTAATCTTTTTACCACATAAGAATCACATTTGAAATAATTAGTGCAGTTAGAACAGAACATGAGATAAGAAGGCCTAGTTCAGAAGTGTAAATGGTCCTCTTTAATGTGTCAAGTCAATCATGGTAGAATTTGAGCAAAATTTGAACCACTTCTCTCCAGGCTATGTAAATATGGAAGCAAGAGATAACTAACAATTTTCTGCCCTTCCATAATACTCTCAAAACTGCCAACATTATTTGATTTATTGCATTCCAGAGCTAGCAATGTTGTTGATTTCAATGGTTTATTTCATTTAACCCAGTCCTTCTTCCAATTAGATTTTAAAGTAGAATTTTTATATAAAATATAAACTTGGACCTCCTGGTGAGCAAAAACCATCTGTGAGCTTCATATCTACCAATTAACTGAGTTGGTTATTTTTTGCATTGAACTTACATTCTGCACAGATATATAGTCAGGAGTAAGTTTCAGAGAATCAGTAAGGCTTAAAGTGATTAAAATATCTGATTATTGTATCAACAATGAGAGCTGCAATTCTATACCACTTAGCTTGACGTACCAGTGCACCACTGAACTAAGCTGGACTTACATCTGAGAAGGTATGCATTCTCTCTTTCCCTGCTGCCAGAAAAAAGCACATACTTGGCATCTCTACAGTTCGATTTGCCAGCCCAGCTCCTGATGCTTTTTCCATGTTCTTTCTTTCTTTCTTTCTTTCTTTCTTTCTTTCTTTCTTTCTTTCTTTCTTTCTTTCTTTCTCTTTCTTTCTCTCTCTCTCTCTTTCTCTCTGTCCCTCCCTCCTTCCTTCCTTCTTTCCTTCCTTCCTTCCTTCCTTTTTTTCTTTCTTTTCCCCATTACACTTATCAAGTATTGGTAACTTCTACAGCCCTATTGAATAGATCAGGCATGTAATACTATATGAGCAAAATTGTCCCACTCTAACTTACATTTCCGGCTTACATTACCGGCTTCATGGATGCAGCAGGACTGTCTGTAGCAAGGAGACATTACATATCAATAAAGACTTCCACATGAACTGGAATTTAGATTACCTACCCTTATCCTCTCCTTTTAAGATTAAGGTTAAAAAGTGACTTTGATATGTTGGTACTTTTTTTTTTCAACCAGCATTAATGAATAAAAAATTTTTAGTTAAGTTTGCTTTTTCTTCAGGCAAAGAAAATGATGCAAAATAAAACTGTTGCAAAACCTGCTTCCTTAACTACTACTCTTGCAAAACTTTTCCACCCATATCTCCCAAATTTTTATTTAAAAATAATTAGAAAATAATTTTAATAAAATAGTAAACAGAAACATGCTTTAACTTCAAGTATTACAAATAGTGTTGAAATTGGACTAGTACCTAATATATTATATCCCAGTTACCCATTTTAGGGGAATCCAATTGATTTCATCTTTAGGCCACTGAGAGAAAAGAAAAATATCAGGGCAAGAGAAATAAATGATCAGAATGAAAAACTATGGATTAAAAGCCTACTGAGCTATATTCCAAAAGTTCCATTTAAAAACTGTTAAATGTGAAACAGCATTTAAGAAATAGCTGCCAAGAGTTACTATTTCATGATTTCATGCAGGAGTACAACAAAATGATGCAAGCTAAGTAGAAAGTAATGTAAATTTTACTGGCAGACTTTTCTTCCAATGATTTTCAAGTAAAAGGTAATAACAGTTGGCCGCAATCTGGCTGAATCTCCAGATATTCTTTCAGGAGTGAACAACTTGTGACTCCAACTTTATCTATCTATCTATCTATCTATCTATCTATCTATCTATCTATCTATCTATCATCTCTATCATGTATCTATCTATCAATCATCTGTATCTATCTATCTAAGATACAGTAATTTGGGAATACAATTTTTAATGTATTTTGTATTTAAATTAATTAAAATATAGATGGGACATTGAACAACTAGCCTCATGGTGCGACAGGAACAATCTGGAACTGAACACACTCAAAACTATAGAAATGGCGATAGACTTTAGGAGAAAGTCCCATACTACCACCTCTTACAATACTAGACAACATCTAACCTCAAAAACATCATCAAAAAAGCACAACAAAGAATGTTCTTTCTGTGCCAACTCAGAAAACTCAAACTGCCCAAGGAGCTGCTGATCCAGTTCTACAGAGGAATTATTGAGTCTGTCATCTGCACCTCTGTAACTGTCTGGTTTGGTTCTGCAACCCAACAAGACAGATACAGACTTCAGAGACCAATTAGGACTGCAGAAAAAACAATTACTACCAATCTGCCTTCCACTGAGGACCTGTATAATGCACACGTCAAAAAGAGGGCTGTGAAAATATTTACAGACCCCTCACATCCTGGACATAAACTGTTTTAACTCCTACCCTCAAACACCAGAACAATTAGACACAAGTTTTCCCCCGAACGCCATCACTCTGCTAAACATATAATTCCCACAACACTGTCCAACTATTTACTAGGTCTGCTTTACTATCACTATTAATCTTCTCATCTCTCCTATCACCCATCCCCTTCCACTTGTGACTGTATGACTGTAACTTGTTACTTGTATCCTTACGATTTACATTAACTGTTACTGTTTCCTACTATAATTTGATTGCCTATTGATATATTGTGTTGTACCTTATGATTCTTGATGAATGTATCTCTTCATATTATTACCGTTATTGTCAGTGCACATGTGTACAATGAAATTGGCTGAGCCTCCTTCGGGCACCTCCCAACACAACTCACAGTGAGGACAGAAGTCCCTAACCCAGTCCCAATCTTATTACACTATATGACCTTGTTGTACAATGAGTCAGCCCCGCAAGTCTATCATACTATGTTGACATGAACTTATTTTCCGTTCAGAAGTCTAACAGCCCATGGGTAGAAACTGTTCTTCAGCCTGTTGGTGTGGCTGGCTATGCTTCTATATCTCCTACCTGATGGTAGGAGAGTGAAGAAGTGCTGAATGGGATGTGAATCGTCCCTGAGAATTTTCCTCACTCTTCTAAGGCAGCGAGCCCTAGCGATGTCATCTAGTGGTATCAGGGAACAGCCCACGATGTTTTGTGCTGTGCTCACCACCCTTTTCTTTTATGTACACTGAGAGCTTATGCACCAAGACAAATCCCTTGTGTGTCCAATCACACTTTAATGAATTCATTCATTAAAAGTTTTAAGAACAATAATAAGAACAACACACTAAATTAGAACAAAGAAAGTGAAAAACAAAGAAAGAGCTAACAGAAAAACCTAGAAGTGCAACAAAAAGAAAGAAAAAAGAGCAATATATAAAGACATAAAGAACTGACTTCTGATATTCTTCACAACAATTATAAGTACAATTATATTTAGCCTCTCTAAAGTTGCATCATGACTCTCTTCTTTCCATATTCTATCCTGTGTAATAATCAAAACCATAAATAATATGTTATTTTTTCTGTTTTATGCCAAAAGTACATAAGGGGTTTCCATTCAGTAATAAATAGAGATATTATCTTTCCTCTAGTCAGTTTATCCATGTCAGCAAGAGCTGTCAATTTTGCCAATTATCCCTTCATAGTGTATAGTGCATAGATCTTTCCATCTTTGTGCTATAGTAATCTCACGTCAATAATCATATATTGAAATAATATTACTTGATTCTTTTCTAATTGCATATCCACCAATTTTAAAATAAAAATTCTATATTCGTATTTCAAATTTCAAGAAAAGTTTATACAATTTAACAATTACATATTCATTACTGGTGCAAATTCAAATTCTGTCTTACATTGTCACAGTCTTTTGCTCCAATAGTGCCAATTTTATTTCTCCAATCCATTTTGCTCCAATTCTTCTTTTTTCCAAAACATTATTAGTTCCTGCTCAGAGTTCAGAGTTTTAAACTGAATTTCTGCAGTTTAAAAATCAAAATCACCCTCTTCTAATTTATCCCATTTAAATAGAATTTTCTTTATGTTTGTCACAAAAAATGAGCTTTTCCCTTAGTGTAGCATTTTAAATGAAAGTAACTCACATCTGTATTCCTCAATCCAGTATTAAAATGTTTCTACAAAACCTGATCTTGGTTTCTTTTTTTCCTGACAAAGTTCATGAGAACATCCCTTGAAATATTTCTTAGTTTTGCAAAATGTCGAACCCTGACACTATAAAATTTATCTAACTTGGTCTCAATGTCATCTTCAACCCAACTCAAGAAATTAGAGACTTGTCTAATATTTTTCATGTTCTTCTGCAACAACTCTAAGTATGAAACAAAATTCTTTTTCTCTCAATTCCAGTAATGCCACACTGTCCAAGTCTTTCTTCAATTCTCTATTTATGACTTCCATTTATGACTTTGGAAGTTTCCAAAACTTCTACTTTGTCAGTAATTTGCATTAGGTCTCCAGCCAATTTCCTTATAGATTTTATTTTATATCTATATCTGTATCATTTATACCTATATCTATATTTATATCTACAAAATCTAACTTGCATTGATCCTTACCTGAATGATGGCCCAAGTTATTTTTTGTAGCAATTCAGACTCATTCCCAACCATAATTGTGGAAATGCAAATTTCAGTTTTATGGCATTTTTGTTGGGAAACAGATGAAAACGGGAATAAAAAAATCCTAAAACAAGCATACCACAATTTAAAAAGATGCATACCCCAACTTACATGGGCTCATCTATATCGTATGTATTATAGAGCATCATTTAAATGGTGTGGTAATTATAATATATATATATATATATGTTTCTTCATTCTGCATAGATACTGACTTTCAAGGGAGGTCTTTTTATTGTTCATAGATACTGACTTTCAAGGGAGGTCTTTTTATTGTTGTTGCTCTCTGTGAAACTATCTAGGAGATTTTATCTGTATAAAATATATTGTTTTAGGTTTCACATGGGCTTTCCCAGTGAACCTAGATTTGTTATGATTACCTCAATCATAAACCTGATTTAACTGTCTGAGAAAATACATTTTAAAAAGTTAAGGTAACTCACCTTAGGAACTAGACATGTTATGTATACTTGGGTCCGGGAAATCTACGGGAGCATCTCCTGCCGGCATCGAAAGCCAATCGCCCTGTGCGGGCCCACAGGCAGGGGCTCCTCGGGGTGCCATCTGTGACTCAATGTTGCTTGGCGGCCCCCTGGGGAAGGGCCTATTCTGTGGCGGCCCCCGCCCTATGGAACCAACTACCCCTGGGACTCCGTTTGGCCCCTGACCTTCATACCTTCCGCCATGATCTGAAAACCTGGTTCTTCAAATAGGCTGGGCTGTGCTGACCTCCAGGAGGGGGGGATTAAATTTAGTTTAGGATTTGTGGGTTTTAGAGAAATTTGGCTTGCAATATTTAATGCTATTTTTAGGTAATTAATTTATTGTTGGTTTTTAGTTGTTAGCCACCCCGAGTCCCTTTGGGGAGGGGGTGGCATACAAATCAAATAAATAAATAAATCTTATGTTACCCTCTTTGATTGTTTGACTGCTTTATTAGAGCAGGATAGCACTGAAAACTATTTGGGGGACATATATGGAGAAGACATTTTTCTATATACTGGACTGTGCAAGATGTGCCAATTGTAGTTTCTTGATTTCACTAAAACTGAATGAAATAAAAATTTTAAAATATATATTGAATTAGGGAAAGAGTCTTCCTTTAAGTACAATAAGATCAACCATGTAAGTTGTACATATCCAGTTGTTTTAGTCCTAAATCAAAAGTAAAGCCCAACACCGACTGAACAAAAAAGAAAAATGGCTGTAGATAAGTCAACAAGATTTCCAAGAGTAAAAAAATGAGGCACACTATCTTTTGTATATTTAAACATTTATAAATATAAACTCATAGTTGAATTTCCCAACTACAAAAAATGCTGCTGTAGGAATTGGGAAAGGAGGAAGAGCAAAGACTGTTTGGAAAGGCTTTTTTGGTAACAACTTTCAATAGTCCAAACACTCTCTGATCCCTCTCCATTGTGTTCTTTCATTGTATTTTTTTAAAAAAAGATTTTTACCTAGGTCAAACTAAGTTAAGAAATAACTAACAATCAATAGATTCTGCTATCCATCAATCCAAATATGGAGAATGAAATATTTTTTTCTTCCATCCTCATCTCCTATTCAATGAGGAGTTAATACCTATATTTATGAATTAAAGAAAGACCAGGCAACATCAAGACAGTGTGATAAGCTAATATCATTCTCTAAATATTGCTTCCTGAAGTGCTGATTATGATACTCAATTCACTTCAAGCACTGTATTCAAGTTAGAGCCATCATAACTGGACTTCAAACATCTGAATGAACATTTGATGAATAGTAGCACTTCTAAACTTTAATTTTTTTGTTGACATGTTGTGATCATCTGGATTTTTATCAGCCAGATAAGGTAGACCTACTGAGGTCATCATTCAGGCAGAAAACTAGCAAACATGGAAGTTGTTTTCCATGTTACTGTTTGCAGTGCTGTGGCTGAGATGGGCTCCTATAAGCCAGGAGATTTTCCTGGTTGGGGCACATGTCTCCAGCCCCTGACTGCCTCTTTCCAAAACGAAACATCTGTTCACACTAGCTGGAATACTCATAAATTGTGGACCACAGGGATCCATAGAATTCCAAAAGTGTTAACTAAATATATAAATATTTAGCTAATCCTAAATATGCTTATTTATCCTAAAGTCTGTTTGTGCTTTTATGATCTAACAAAAGAATGTTCAGAGAAATGAACCCTTCCAAAAAAATAGTTTCAGAGGGAGAAAAAAAAAGATTATTGTGATATGCAAACAGCTAACTGGAAATCAGGAGTAGAAGGAAAGGAAAATGCATGTAAACAGGGTAGTGGCTGACCACAATATCTGAGTCTGAAGCACTAAAATATATGGAATGGAGCATGAGACCCCAAAAAGCAGTAACAACATTCCATAAACTCAACATTATTGACATTTTATGAAACCTGTTTGATGTTGGAAAATTCATCAAGCCTGACATTATACAAGAAAGTGCAATAGTTCTAAAATAATTTTTAATACTGCTTTCTTTCCAGAAAAACTGTAATTTTTTTAACTAAAAAAACTTTTTAAAAATACAAATATTTAATAATACAATCTTATGTATTGAAATAGCAAATACCTAGTTTATCAAAATGTTTTCATTGCCATATTTTACATTAATTGTGGTTTCCGGATATATTTTAAAGGCATAGGAGGACTTCTGGGAGTTGAAGTCCACAAGTCTTAAAGCTGTCAAGTTTGAAGACCCACTGATTAAATTATTTATCAGTGTGTGTGTAGGTAAGTGGGTGAGTGGATGTGGGTATCTACGTGTGTTATATGTGTGTGTGTGTGCATGCACACGAGTGCAAAAGAAATGGAAAAGAAGTGATATATAAATACTGCTTTTATTGTTCAGTGTGGGAAAGGTGTTAATCCTAGCCTTCAAAGAAGTATTTTGTGGATTCTTCAGATGTGGCTAAATCTGGAAATTTATTTTCAAAACCACCATTTTGGAATTCTCCATTGGTGGGGTGGATCCTAGAGAACTCCACATGAGAGACTGCCAAAGGCTGATTTTCTTATGGAAAACATAGCTCTAGCAAATGTTTATAACACTAACTACTGTATAAATCCTGTGGTCTATAGCTTTCTCTTGATTGCTCTGCAATCCAGCAAAGTGCGAACACCCAAGTTGGCAAATAAAAGACATTTCAGCCATTTGAACTAAACACAAACCCCATAGTTTCCCCAAATGCTTTCACACAATACTGTTTTTTCTATGGTAGGAGTAACATATTTCAGAAATAATAACAGACTTCACTGGTATTCATCAGGAAAATACATGGGAGATGGTTGTAGTAATTTCTCTTAATCTGCCAATTACTGTATATCTGGCTTTTGCAATGTGTCCTGATTTTTTTTTCATTTTGTTCCAGAATCTTGGCTGCCCTACATTACAGATTTGGTGTGAAAAGTGTTTCTACATGATAAAGGACTATATTCTCAATGTACATGCCACATCACATTTAGCTAACAACATATATAGTATCTTGAAGCAGATATCAAGAGAAGAACAAAGAATCAGAATACACCGTAGCCATAGTGTATTCTGATTCTTCATTCTATCAGTTCCATCTCTATTTGCAAAACAGAAGGGAATGTTTCTTTACCATCTTCTGTTCAGCCAATTGTGATATGCAGCTTTAAAGAAACACATGAAAACAATTTTACTTTATCTCAGTTTGGTGCTGTTAATTTTTTTTCAGGTGCTATTCTAAAAAGTGTATGCTCATTGAAGTGGCTTTAAATGGCTACTACCAAAACTTCACAAATGCTGGACAGAATGGTAATGCCCTTTAAATTTCTAAGGAAGCAAGATACAGTAGGACAGATTGACGAGCACCACAAAATATGGTGGTGACATGGTTCACTTGTTCTTTTTCCCATGTACTTGTGATAAACTACAGATGGGTAGCTATCTCCTGAGCATGGAAAAATATGATATAATTAGCAAGGGATGATTTCTGACTGCCATTGTTAATCCAGGAAAACCCCCACTATTTTGCATCACAAATCAAACATTGTAGAGCTTCTCACAATAACTTTCATTTACTTAGTTGTACAGTATTTATATTGATTGTGGGCTCTGATTTTTTATTGAAATCTATGCCAGTTATGACATTTGTTCTAAGTCTATATCCAAAGTTATAATCCCATTAGTTCACAATGTTACTCCTTTCTTCCAAAATGGCATCCTTGGTCATTTATAATAAGATGGCCTTTGTGCAATACCCCCAGAGCAATTTGTTCATTACTTATATATACATGAATGAGTTATTGTCTAGACTAGTTGCAAACTCTGTAATGAATGAATGATTTAATTAAATTGAAAGACTATGGTACCATTTGTGGGTTTGTGTCATACTGTTTTCAGATATATCTCACTAACCCAGCCAGTGAAATGTATCACTAGCACTAGGAAATATTTGAAGAATTATTTATTTACTCTAACCAAACAGGTTTACTAAGTTCTTCACGAATTCTACAAAACAATTTATAATTCCTTAATCAATCTGAAAATGCCTTACACAGGATGTCTTTGAGAATGACTGCTCCATTTGGTCTTTGATGCTGTTCAATGACGATTTATCAGGGGCAAAAGAATGTAATTTCTTCTGCAATTCATCTATAATTTCTCTTTCCCTTTTTTTGACCAGGTTTTTGAATTAGTGTGCAGAACAATGAAAGAAATAAGCTGGAAAAGATGCACAAACATACAAAGCTTTGGTGGCTCAGGCTGTTAAATGCCTGCTCTTAAGATCCAGCTGTCTACAATTACTGTAGGCTCAAATCCCACCAGGCTCAAGGTTGACTCAGCCTTCCATCCTCTCGGGGTAGGTAAATTGAGGACCCAAGATTGTTGGGGGCAATTAGCTGACCTTGTAAAAATGCCACTTAGTAATAAGCAGGCATATACAATGGAATGAAGGCTATTGCTGAGCGCATTGGGTTGTGCTCCAAAAATTGTAAGCCGTCCTGAGTCTTCGGAGAAGGGCGGCATATAAATGTAATTTTAAAAAAAGTTTTCTTATATTTGTATATTAAAATGGAGGCATGGAATGCTCTGCCAAGTAGAACACCTGTTTCTTGAGAAGATATTCAAGTTATATCAGTTTATCAGTCTGGCAACTCTTATAAGATGTGCAATAAAAAAAGTATGAAGTATTCATATTTTGTGGCTGTCATATCCTTCTTATATACTAAAAACTGTCAAGGAGAAGAATTGAATACTCCTGCTTTTGATATTGTTATGGCAATAACAGGCAAATATTAAGAATATGTAAAATGTATTGTAGGCATCAAACAGCTACAATAATGAATAATTAGGTGCTTACCTTAGATTATATTTTCAGAAGATAGAATTATGGCTGTGATAATAAATGGATGCAGAAGTTTAGATTTTTATTTTATTTTTCACAAGCCTTATCTTATACTTTGTCTTTGTCAAACTCGGTTGATATTTACCCCAATCTTTGATGAAGAAAGAGAGAGAGGGAGAGAATTATGGCAATTCTAATTATAGACTTTTGAGGACATGGCAGAGGATATCTGGTGGTGAATTCTGAGTGAGACACCATCAGCTGTGAGGACAACTGAGAGAAATTGAGCAACCACAGCATCAGTAAAGGGCATCTTCAGCTCATTCATTGCTTACTGAAGCTGCAAAGTCTATACCTTCCCTTTTGTGTTTTTTGTTGTTGTTTGTTTTTTGAATGTGAAAGTTCTCACTAGTTTTTTAAAGGAAGGAGAAAAATGTATTTTTTTTCTTCTGTAAGAAAGTCTCCCTCCAGAGTGCCTTAGACAGCTTCCATATATATGTTTGTATATATCTACATGCACATGCCTTTGCCCATGTGCAAGTACAAATCTATATGTGTACTTTAGTCAACAAAAATATGCTCTCTAAATTGGTTTAACTAATTCCATGATGGGTAGTGATGCTCACACATTACACTAAACAAACAAAACAAAACAAAACACAATGACCCTTGGTTAAGCATGATATGTGAATTTTATCCACCCTTTAAGACTTAATACTAATTTTCTTTATGGCAATCTTTAAGTATGGCACTAAAAAATATTAGCTATTCAGATTCTTGAAACTGCTTCAAAGGAATAGTAGCTCAAAGGGACATATTTGAAATACTCTTGGCTCCAATTCTATTTGCCCTTTCCTGCCTACAGCTGTGCTGTTACCATTCCAGGTAGCATTCCAGCTATTAAGTGACAAGGGAGAAAAAGATAAACATTTGTTCTTATCATAAGGCATTATACTCAAAAGGTTTCAAACTGATGTTTTGTAAAGCAACAATTGGAATACATGTCCTACAGTATATATATCTTGTTTCAAAACAGTGTAGATTTTTAACTTGAATCTGCCTTCGCTTTCTTTCTTTTTAAAACAGAGCATTTAACATTTTATTCTTCCCTTGATATTCTTGCTGTGGTTTATACAAGAGAAGGGGTAAGAGACCATAAGCATCTGATACTTCCTTTAGACAGAGGTCTCCACCCAACATGTGTTTTAAACACATTGCATATTAGGTTCAGTGGTCAAAAATTACCATTTATTTTGCACAGTGATTTCTGTGAATTCAGCATTTGTACTAAAGTTTATATAAGGCATCAAATCTCTGTACGTTACATAGACTTACTGCTAATAAAAGCTACACTGAAACTTCTGCTTTTACTATCTCTAGTGTAGGAATTATCAACTGATCTTCAAGAATTGCAATTATTCACAACATAAAATTATGAATATGAACCAGAAACACAACTGAATATTTAAATAGCATTTTTTCATACACAGTACATCACAGAATGCTACTTCTCCTAACAGAATATAACAATATTAAACTATTCTTAACCCAATATTAACATAAATTAACTTTGTTTGGCTATTTTCCTTAGTTGTAGGGAATCCACAAAATTGATACAAATTTGTATCAAACAGATTCCTGTTGACATCTAATCATTTCTCTCTTTCCCTCCCTCCCTCCCTCCCTCCCTCCCTCCCTCTCTCTCTCACACACACACACACACAGAGGGAGAGAGAGGGAGCTCAAAAACACAAGACTGAAGCCAAAGGCGTTTCCTTTACTTCCCACGCTCCACTCTTTCGGGAAGATATCTTGATCATAAAGAAAAGCAAAATCATACTTTAAAACTCACAGTATTCTCACAGAAAAGAAGTAAAACTTGTTCTACAGTAAAGGAAAAGTTTACCAATTTTAGCTGGGATAACAAAGATACCATAGCATCCATATTCTGCTTTTCTAAAAAGTTAATTCAAGGGTGTGTTCATATAAATAGTTAAGTCAGACTTTTAATACATTGTTCATGTTTTTCACTCAACCAAAAATAAACAGTCTATGGTTTAGCATGATGTGTGAACTAACCAGTGGGAGTGAATTATTCTTGAAGTAATTGCTCTTGAAGTTGTATTTCTCACTGTAAAATAAAGTGTTTGTAAGAAGTATAGCAAAGCACACATAGAAATGTTCTGAATGTTAT
Organism: Naja naja; assembly: GCA_009733165.1. Taxonomy (NCBI): domain Eukaryota; kingdom Metazoa; phylum Chordata; class Lepidosauria; order Squamata; family Elapidae; genus Naja; species Naja naja. The sequence goes on from CM019152.1 coordinate 11,203,035, forward strand.
TGTAAACAACAGAGCTCCTTCATCAGTTCCTTAAGTTTTTTAAAGCGTGAAATAGGAGTGTAAGTAAATATAGATTCAATTAATTGCTATTTCAAATTCAGTTTCAATTAATTTCAAATTTATTAATTCAATCAGTTCATGGGGCAATCCTCCAAACGTTGACTTCTGGGGGAAAGTGTCAAACTGAAACATGTCCACTAAAAGTAGAACCAACAACCGCCACAAAATGAAAAGCTAATGACTAGGGTGGCTTCATAATTCCTTTCCAGACAAAAAGAGGACTTGAGATCACCCATAAGTGTTCTATTCCGTTGTTCCTATGAGGAGACTGTAAGAAAGCAGTCAGTTGTTCCTATGAGGAGACTGTAAGAAAGCAGTCATCAGTAGATTTAATATTCTGGAAGAGGCAGAAAATCCACCTTTTTTGTACAAAATGTGGTCAGAACTTTTTAAAAGAACATTGGCTTCGCATACTTCCATTTTGTATCACTTTGTAAATTGCTTCTTCATTGCTTTTCAGCTATTGGGAACCTTTGGATTCACATGTTTTACGGCATTGAGTGAATTTTTTCATTCCTTAGTAAAAGATGCTGTAAATACAAGTTAAATTATTTAAGAGTAAAAAGCAAAATGGTAAGTAGAGCTTTGATTTTGGAAAATTACAAATAGATTAACAGCCCTGATGGATCTGAAATATGATTTTAGAATTGATACAAGAATGATATAGAAAAAGATTCTACACTGGATATACAAATGAACCTGCTGAGGTCTTAATAATTCAAAAAGAATATAAAAGTCAGAAACCAAAAGAGTGATCTAGTTAACTTTTCTATATTAGATTTACAAAGTTAAATCTTCAAAGAATTTTGTAAGACGAGATAAAGTTGGCATATTTGATCAATGTTAATCTTAAAATAGATATACTGTTGTCTCTATTAACCCTTAATTAAATTTTGCTGACCAGACAAAATTTATAGATAAGAGATGGAATATGGGAAGAAGAGATAATTTGTTATATTTTAAGAGAAAATGATGAGTTACTAAAATTGTTTATTCTTGTGATGAAGGGATGGAGGGGGAATAATTTCTTTACTTCTTCTTCTTTTTTGTATTTTTTTGTTTTTCTTTTCTACATATTTTTTATTTTTTAGTTTGTATTAGCTTGTATTTTTTTAACTGTAGTTAAAAATACTATAAATTAGATTTATTGCATCTAATCTAACTAAAGGGGTTGAAAGCTAGCATATAAATTTCAACGTTTGTTTTATTTACTTTTATATTTCAATCCCAATTATTCTTTTTTTAAAAAATCACAGTAAAAAAGTTAAATGGTTTCAAAAATTGAAAACACAAGTTACTATTGCAGCAACTCTCTTGAACAGATGGCGGCAATCCTGCACTACTATCTCTTTCCCCAAGTAACTATTCCACCTGGTCCCACACTGGAGGGAGTTTTTTTTTTGTTTATTTATTTTATTGGACTTATAGGCTGCCCTCTCTCCTGAGGGACTCAGGGCGGCTTACAATAAAAAACAAGAATACTAATATTAAAATAGAATTAAACTAAGACATTAGACATTAGAGTTATGGGCTCTAATAAATACAAAATTAATATTAAAGTGATATAACAACAATAGTTGTTACATAACATCTCTACATAACATTGTCTCTATGCTGAGTCAGCAATGCCCAAATGGGATTCCTTGGCTCAGAAACAATGCAGAAGACATTTTCACACTGGCCAAAAAAGAGAAGGGTCTCTGTGGTAGGAGAGCTGGCAATGGTAGCTGCAGGCAAACACGTCATCATGCAAATGGCATGCCTTATGCCCTTACATCAGACAGCAAGCATGTAAGTGCCATGTTTATATGATGATATATTGGGCATGTGAAGTCATTCTGATATTTTTTATTGGGGTCATTGTGGCCTCCGACACTGAAGATGTTTCTATTTTCTAAAGTGCCTGTAGGCCAGACAAGGAATAATGGATGGAAACTGAACAAGGAGAGATTTAACCTGGAAATAAGGAGAAACTTTCTGACAGTGAGAACAGTCAACCAATGGGACAGCTTGTCCTCGGAAGTTGTGGGAGCACCATCACTTGAGACTTTCAAGAAGAGATTGGACTGCCATCTGTCAGAAATGGTGTAGGGTCTCCCACTTGGGCGGGGGTTGGACTAGATGACCTACGAGGTCCCTTCCAACTCTGATTATCTGTTAAATCTGATGTCAGAGGGGGTTGGATTAGAAGACATTCAAAATCCCTTCCAACTCTATTATTCTGTTCTGTTCTATTCTATTCTACACTGTTGGCATGCATACACATGCACGCATGTACACACACACACACACACACAGAGTATTCCAAGTTTGGGGACTTTTATCTGGATCAGTGCTGGGAAGCTGCCAATTGCACCTGGCCTTGAGGAGATGGACCTCTCCTTTGGTGTGATGGGCACTCACACGCACACCCAGACACACACACCATTCTGTGTGAATAACTTGCCTCCAGAAGTTGTGAATGCTCCAATACTGGAAGTTTTTAAGAAGGGATTGGAAAACCCATTTGTCTGAAGTGGTGTAGGATTTCCTGCCTAGGCAGGGGGTTGGACTAGAAGACCTCCAAGGTCCTTCCAACTCTGTTATTCTATTCGACACAGGCTGTCTTGAATACCTTAAAAGCTATGTATGATTCATAATGAGAGAGGCCTTCTCTCAACCAGGCTCCAAGCTGTTTGGAGTTTTGATAGTCAATATCTAAAATATAAATCTGGCAAACGTGTGTATTTCAAAACTCACTTTTGTGTTATCAACATCAATTATTACCTACCTTCTGTGTTTTGCTCTGGTCTTTTAAAGAAAGCTCTATGTACTACGTGTTGTAACACTCAAGCTGCAATGCATCCAGTGTATAGATAAGTGTCATCAAGTCCAACCAGCCTAGAAAAGCATCCTCTGGAAGAGTAGGATGCTTATTAAATTGCAGGCATCTATGCTGTCTTCTGCCCACCACCAGCACAGCAGAGCTACCAATCAAGCTAGGACCCTGGAACAGATTGGGTGGGAGTTGATTACAGATGTACATTTTGGAATTCCGGCAAACAGTACAGCAGATGAACAAAAAAAGTAGTTTTCTTTCAGGAGGAGAAGGTGTAAAAGAGAGGAAAATGTATAGCAACAGAGCAGGAACAAAATACAGTGTTAAAAAAGCGCCCAAGCTCTGGCCATTAAGAGAAAAAGGAGAGCTTTCAGTAAGAGAGGACTTAAGACAGAACAAAGTATCCAGGGTTCTTGTGTGTTTCTTGAGTTTGGGTTAATTCAATTGGGTACGTAAAACAAAAACAACAAAAGTAACATCAGCACACTTAGGAGTATATAAAAGCATGCTATGTCACAGCTACTATCTGAAAATGGAGTGATGAGTATTTCCAGTGAGCAAACAATTCTTCCAGCAAAAGTGCAGGATCTGTCCAAATTAGGATGAGTTTCAATTCCAAAGTTCCGTTTTCTATATGCCAATGCCCCATCTTGTCTGATTTAATTTTAATGTGGTATCCTGTATGAAGTCTATTATACAACTTAGGCAATTTTAGTGCCTAACACAATAAAGGTGAGTTATTACCTTTAATTACCTTATTAGCATACCAGAGGCATCTAGGAATCTTTCAGACAAAATTCACTGAAAATTCTAGGAAACCATTGCTTCTTTTTAGAATTACAAAGTCAGAGAAGTGATGAAAGGTAAAATTAAAATGTTTGTGTACATTACCTTGAATCCACCTTTTCCAGTTTTACCCAACCATAACAACACCAGAGATAGCTTGAGCTGAGACAGTGGCCCAGAGCTATTCAGTGAGCTTCCTTGCCTGAACCAAACTTGAATTTTGATTGTTCTCTCCCATCCTTCATTAGTATCTACTCAGTACCAAATCAATCTGCATTTGCACATGAACAAATACTCTGTAGCTCTTCAGTTATGGAATCAATATAGGAAGATTCCATCTTCAGACCTAGGTATGAGTGTTTTAATAATCCGTATGCATGAACTATCACACAGAGTTTGCATCTTGCCCATTGACTATTTACCACTTGCATTTCTACTTTCCATTTGCACTATGGTACATTGTGGTTTGTGCTGATAGGTAGAGGTAGGTGTAGTCCAATACACAACTTCACATGGGAGAAGTTATACTAAGTGTACTGGGCTTTGGAGTGTTGGAGAAGACTCTTGAGAGTCCCTTAGGGTACAAGGAGATCAAATTAGTCAATCCTAAATGAAATCAACCCTGACTATTCTTTGGAAGGAGGAAACTGAAGCTGAAGCTCAAATACTTTGGTCACCAGATGAAAAGAAAGGACTCATTGGAAAAGAGTATGATGTTTAGGAAGAGTGAAGGCAAAAGGAGAATTGATGAAGTATGGGTTTGGCCAGACTCTGGGAGACAATGGAAACCAGGTGTGCTATAGTCCATGGGTTGTGAAGGGTCAGACATAACTTAGTGACTGAACAACAACACTGGGCTTTGCAGATTAATAGATGTGTATGCATAAGACTGTAAGAATCCAGTCTTATTGGTAATGTAATTAGCCATCTTATTATAAGGTAATTAACTCATTTAAAAAAACTGATATTGGTTTCTATTAGTAATAGTTCTAAGAAATAGGAAATGAGTAGCTAAGTGATGTCCCCATTGAATTGCCTCATGATCAATGTTAATATTAAGTAATGACAGATTGTGCTTGCTTATGACTTCTTCATGAGTCCATAATATTGCTTCATTTTCTTTAGTCCAAATCTAGATGGTGCTTGAGATGACTTTGACAGCTGTAGATCAACATTTTGCTCTTTAGTACATGGATCATATGTGTGGTGCACATAAAAAAAAACATGGCAGGGTTGTGTCACACATCTGTAATTATCTTTTTTTCTTACCACTGATTTTAATATAGTCTTACAAATATTGTGTCACATTTCAAAAGATGGTAATGAAACAGCTCAATAAATAAAGAATATCTTAAGGCGTTTGCCTTAGTGGAGAGAGGAAAGGGTAGAGACCAAATTCAAATTAATATTAAACTGTAATTATTTAATAATAACTAGCACTGATGATGTTACTTAGTTTGTGTAATGAACATCTGCAAGAAAATAAGCAAGCTCACAGAGCACCAAGGACCCCTAATTATTTATTAAATTTATATGCTACTTATGTTGTGGTCTGAGGTGACTCTGAGTGATTTACAGCATAACAAAATATAATCCAGATATATTGCAATAAGAGTTAATTCTTCCTAATTATTTGCTGTTCTCTGAGAAATTGAGGAAATTACAGACCTTCCAAACTAACAGTTTCCTTCTCCGATTCTCCTTAAGCTAAGGAGACAAAAGAAAGGTTGGATGAATTAATTTTCTTTCTCTTGTACCAAATTCTGACGGAATGATGCTGCTTTTCCATGGAAGTCTAAGGCTCCTAAAGACAAAATGATGGTGCCATAATGGGTTTTCTTCATTAAATTCGTTTGCCACCCATCCGGCCATGAGGAGACTCCGGGCAGCTTACAACATTAAGAGTCAGTCGCTGTTTGAGGGAAAAAACCCCAAAAGCCTCCTATTTTCCTTTTCTGTTTTTGCTTACTGAACTTCTGCTGAGCAATTTCTGAGCAAGAGTCACTCTTTCTCCTTTCTACCCACAAAGTTGTCGCACCACCTCACTGGCATGGCTCATAACGAGAGCAATGTTGAAACTGGCCGGATGGAAAGTACCTCATCAACCTGACTGCTTAAGAAATCGCAGCCTTTTCCCGAAAAGGCTGCAGCTTGAAGCGATTGCGAGGGAAACTTGGGCATTCTTTCCTTTCTTATTCAAACGTCGCCTCCCACGTCCGTTCCCCCCCCCCGCCTTCTTTCTTTCTTACCTCCGTGACCCCCTGCCCTGCTCTTCTCCCCACCCCCTTCCGAAGGAAGTGTGGGAGTGGATGTTTCGAAGCTCTCCCTTTAAGAGGCAGCCTGCAATGACGAATTATTGAAATTGCCATTGCAGGATGGCATTCCGCTATAAATGCATTGTTCCACCTCCTCTCATCTTCACTGCGCTCGCCGGGTTCTTCTGGTTCGCTTCGGCAGACTGGGGCTAACCGCCACCGCCCGTAAACTCAAAAGAGGAGGCTCGCCACTTTAACCTGGGACATCTGTCTCCCTCTGTCTCCTCTGCCTCTCTCTCTTCCCCCGCGCCCGGCTCCCTTACCCGGCAAGCGGGGGCTTGTTTTCTGCGCTCTCGCTCCTTCGCTCGCTCTCCTTCCTTCCGCCAAACGACAGAAGTAGAAGGGAAGAATAGCAAGGGTAAAACAAGAGGAAGGAAGGCATCGTGGGGTTCCTCCGGGTCGGAGTGTTGGTTGCAACTCATCTCAGCCGGATGATTCGCCAGCCGCCAAGTGAAGTGTGAAGTCTCAACTTCTCCCATGCCTGCTGGCGGCAGGAAGCGCAGTGTCTCTCTTGCCAAAGCCAGTGAGAAGAAGCGATTGCCGCCGCCGCTGCCTCTTGTGCAAACGCTCGGTCTTCGCCCCGCTCCTCCGTCCCCTGCCCGGCCATCGGATCGCCGGTCCCGGAGCCCAGCACCATGCAACTGAAGATTGTTTGCTCGCTGCTGCTGCCGCTGGCTGCAAGCTTACAAGCTGCTGCTGCTGCCGCCGCCGCCGCCAGAGTTTCCCCAGCAACTTCAGCACCTGCCTATGATAAAGCTTTGCAGCAATCCAAAGCGGCTGCGGCGCCGGGGACCACTCGGCTCCTCCGACCTTTGCTCCGGGAGCAGGGACCTAGTGGGGTAGTAGACAGCATAGATCAGACCTACTCCGGAGGAGGCAAGGTGGGTTACATCCTCTACCTGGATGGGAAGCGCTTCCTTTTAGATCTGGAGAAGGACGCGTTGCTTGGAACCACCCAGCAGCTTCTCCAGGGCAAGGGTCACTGCTACTACCGGGGCACGGTGGACGGGAGTGCCCAGTCTCTGGCAGTCTTCGATCTCTGTGGTGGCTTAGATGGCTATTTTGCGGTCAAGCACACCCGCTACACAGTGAAACCTTTGCTCCGGGGCCAAGCTGTACCAGAAGAAGAAAAGGCTGCTCAGGACTGGATCTATGGGGATGTGTCTGCTCAAATAGTCCATCTCTTCTTCAGGGATCATTTCAGCTTTGAAACACTGCCTTCCCGCCCCAGCTGTGAGACTCATGGTTCCTCCAGGACCCCACTTTTGGATGAAAAGAAACTGGCCCAAGGGCAGGAGGGGAAACTGGGGATAGATCTGACCACCAGAATGGCACATTCCCCTATCACTCTTGCCCCTCCTGTGGACTCTAGGAAAAGAAGGAAACGCTCTATCTCTAGAGCCAGGCAGGTAGAACTTCTCTTGGTGGCTGATGACTCCATGACCAAAAAATATGGCAAAGGCCTCCATCACTACTTGCTCACCTTGGCCAACATTGCTTCTCGGCTCTATGGACATGCCAGCATTGAGAACCACATCCGCCTGGTGGTTGTGAAGGTCGTGGTGTTGGGGGACAAGGAGAAAGGTCTAGAGATCACCAAGAATGCAGCCACCACACTCAAAAACTTCTGCAAGTGGCAGCACCAGCACAATCAGTTGGACGATGATCATGATGAACACTACGATGCAGCTGTTCTTTTCACCCGTGAGGTAGGTTAGGGATGGGGCATGGCTGAGGGAGTCCAAGAACACTGACTTCCACTTTCAATACCATTTCTGTTTCATGGCAGGTGTGTCAGATGATGATGTGGCTTCCTCCTGAACTTCATGAAGTTGAACTGAGTTGTAGTTGAGGTTCTGGTTTAACTTCTATTCACATTAGCACTTTGCATATGCTGCTCTACTGAAATACTAGTGAAAACCCCAAAGTGTTTTTTCTCAAGAGTAAACTGGACTTTCTGGGGTTTTTTTGTTGTTGTTTATGGAAGATGTTTTGCTTCTCATCCAAGAAGCTTCTTCAGCTCTGGATGGATGGTGTGGAATGGAAGGATTTATACTCCTAGCAGACAGCTGGACATTTGCATTCTTTAGCCATGTCCAGCTGTCTGCAAAGAATATAAATCCTTCCATTCCCCACCATCCAGTCAGAGCTGAAGAAGCTTCTTGGATGAGAAGCGAAAGGTCTTCAAAGAAAAGCCAGAAGGTCCAGTTGCCTCTTTTTCACTAATGAAAATCTAAATGAAATTTATATATCATATAATTACCACTGGAAGGTCCAACAATTATTGCACCTCTATATTAGGAATTTCAAAGAGAAGGGAGGTGTTGTTACACAAGTACCTTGTTTGTGGCTTTTCTTGATCTCTCATTGCAGAAGCGTCAATGGGGACTGCAAGGATGAGCAAATGACAACAAGCATCATAACTGTGGTGCTGAAAGTTGCATCCCTTTTGTATGTATGGTTTGACACTTCACACACACACACACAAACAGCGATGCTATAGATGCCATGTAGGAATTAGAAAAATGGAACAATGGCTTATGGATTCAGTCTTCAACTGCAAGGGTCGGAGCAGCTATTCTTACCTGATCTTTTTAGATAAATTGGTCTCCCATTAAGTTTGCTCAGAATCCACTTAAGTTGAAAATGGATCTTTAACTCTAATATAGAACAGGCATGCCTAATACTTCAGGATAATGTCATAACATCCTGATATATATCTATAAAATGCATATCTTTCAGGGGTCTCATAACATTTATGTTTTTATTCCACCTGGAACCTGATAAGATATTCTACACAACTTATACTGTCTGAAATTTTACTCTAACCGATTTTGCTAAGTCAGCTTTTGGAACAATTCTGTAAGCCATAGAATGTTTTCCATTTTAAAGTTGGCACCTAAGTGTGATACATTAAATTTCTCTTAGGATCATAACCAACACCATGAGCTATTGCCATGAGGACCTGGTTTTGCTGCAATGAGCTTTTAAAATTGCTCAGTGAAATAAGTTGAAAGAAAAATAGAATGCCAATCAGATTGCATAGTATAATGTGCTCAGTTTTTATTTAAATAAGATATTTATTATTGTATGATTTTTATAGAAAAAAGCCAGAACATAAAGTAATATCAAAATATCAAATAAAATTGCATTAGCAAATTCTGAAAATTAAAACCCAAATCCTTTATAGTACTTTTCCCAAGTTTATTATATAAATGAGACATAAGCAAGCAAAATGATTCTGAGCTTCTCTGCATAAGATCCAGAGTTGTTTCTGTTAAGTAGGGACCAATTGTATGATACAGTTTTACAAAGCTTATCACTTTCTTGCATAGCTGCTGGTGACTTAATATGGCATTTTCAGCATGGAGGGAAAGTAGTAATAAAATTGGTGAGGCACAACATGTGTGGCTCAGGAGAGAAGAACTTAAATTCAAACCACATGTAAACACAGCCACAGAGTAGTGCACCAGGTTAGGTGAAGGGTGGGGTTGCAGTACCTCACTATCCACAAGATAGAAACCGGTCACCCAGTCTGCCAAGTCTTATTCCTGCTACTTTTGGAATGAGTTCTGAATGTTGTTTTGGAAAGATTGGCTAAGCCAGTTTGGGGGCATGGCTCTGGTGTGGAGCATGTGGCACTGTTTGTGTAACAGAACATCTTATAAGAAAAACTGAGTTTTTGCTTCAAATGTCTTGTTTGGAGTGTTCTTCCACTTCTCCTTCTTTCAGAAAAACACATAACTTTCCATTAGTTCCCTTCCTCTTCTACAGCACTGGACAATGCCAGAAAAAGAAGGGCTTGGGATAGTTTGTGGAATGAGTTACTCTGGTTGAGGGAATAGCGAAAGAAAAAAAATACCCAAGCTGTGTATTTTTTTTTCTGTTACTCTAAATACTTGAAATATTATGATGTTCTAGTCGTGCTGTACTTGTGCTATATGTTCTTGAAGTAAATATAAAAATACCTTTTGAACACAAAGTTTCAGGACAGGAAATTGCCTCCATGTTGTGCAGGTTTTAACTCCAGTTTTAAAAACATAATTTCATGCACAGTTAAATTCTGTTGACAAAATTAATCTCTAAAATTAGGTAACAAATTGTTATTTACTTTATTTCTCTCAATGACCTATTTTACATCTTGTGTCAATCCATAATATGGTTGCTTGGTATTTTTCTCTTGTTGCATTATTTAGCCTCAGCCAATTTTTCTACAAATCTTGGTTAAGCAAACCATTGTTTAATAAGATATGTGGATTCAGCCATTTTTCATGAATGAAGAAGGTAATAACTACCCATCCAGTTACAACAAAAAGCAGCTTTCTTGTTATAAGGATGATCTCTTAAAATAACAAAAACAAAAGTTGATATGTACTTTGTGTTGAATGAATATGAATATGGCAAACTGAACTAGTAAAGACTACATCATAGGTTAGATTCATATGTCATATTTGATTTAACCTTCATTACTTAAACCCTAGTAGCCTGATTTACACAAAACTGAGGACTCAGTTATGATTTATGAGATTCAAGGTATTAGTAACAACATATAAAGTCCTACATGGCTTGGGTCCGGGGTACTTGCTGGAGCGTCTCCTGCCGGCATCACGCTCTGATCGCCCTGTATGCTGCCACAGGCAGGGTCTCCTTGGGGTACCGTCGACCAGACATTGTCGGCTGGCGGTGCCCAGGGGTAGGTCCTTCTTTGTGGGAGCACCCACCCTATGGAATCAACTCCCCTTGGACCTTGGTTTGGCCCCTGATCTCCGCTCCTTCTGCCATGACCTGAAGACCTGGTTCTTTCAACAGGCTGGTTTGGACTGACCAAGGGGGCAGGTTTTGTTTTAGAGTAATTTTAATGAATTTTAATCATTTTATTGTTATTAGGCTTGTAATGTTTAATTGATTTTTAAGTAATTATTGTATTGGGTTTTATACTGTGAGCCACCCTGAGTCCTTAGGGAGAGAGGGCGGCATACAAGTCTAATAAATTATTATTATTATTATTATTATTATTATTATTATTATTATTATTATTATTTATAAACCGTACTGGATAAATTGCACATCATGCTATACCAACATTCCATGATGGTATAGCACAATCACTGCAGATTTGCCAGTGAATTCTTTGTTTCCATTGGAAAAAATATGTTTGTTTTATCTAGGGAAAAATAAATAAATATGCCCAGAAATGAAGAAATATGTTTAGGTTCTCATCTAATGCAGGGGTGTCAAACTTGTGTTGTCAGGGCATTTTCACATGAGGTATTGGGACTTTTCCCCCTTCGCTAAACTGGGCCTGGGCATGGTGAGTGCATGATGCATCAGGCCCGTGGGCCGGGAGTTTGAACAGCCCTGATCTAATCTATTTGAAGGAGAATGAATCACTGTTCATGGTGCAGAATGTAAACATAACTAAGAGTTTGAAGGTAAAAATGTCAAAAGAGTCAGCTCAAAAGGTGCAGATTTTTCTTTTTCTTTTGAAGGCTGCTTTTTTATTTAAAAAAATATAGCTGTTTTTTTCAATGAGACAAGAAGCAACATTAGGATGAGTATTCAACTTTTGCAACTCTCTTTTGAATGCATGAAGTAGGTTCCTTAGCAACAAGACGCTTAAGCCTAAATGTGAGCGTGTTGAGTTTCTGTACAGTGTTTCTTCTAAACAGTTCGTTTTTCAGTTACTTTCTGTCCTGTTCATTGGCAAAGTTAATATTTGCATATATTCAAAGTAACATACATATATATATATATATATATATATATATATATATATATATATATATATATTATATGAATTTTCAGATGAAATCATGTAGGTCTTGGTATATTCGGGTCTTGTCCCATGTAAGATTGAGAATACCTTGGCAGCGTTGACTGAGAAATCTCAAGTCATCTTCAGGCTGGTGTCTTCAGCAAATTCTCCTGGGAGAAGTGTGTGATGCATTGTGTTTTCCCTTTTAAACTCTAGAGTTGGATGTGTTGTTACTTTTTGATTGGTTTGTGGGTGGATGTAGATTGGATGGCTTTTCCTGAGGCCCTGTGTGGCTGAGGTGCTGGCTGTGTGTCTCTCAGCCTTTTGTGTTGTAATGACCTGGGTAATGGGCTGTGTGATGACTTAGGTTCTATTGTTGTGACTCCTGGGTGTGGTGCTGTAATCCTACCACGAGAGGAGATTACAGGAAGGCTCAGTCAACCTTGACAACTGGCTGAGGATTCACAGCCTCAGTAATACATGTAGACAGCTGGAACGTCTTAAATGCAAGGCATTTATACAGCCTGAAGACTCAGGGCCAAGGGATACCCCAGTGTGCTCAGCAATAGCCTTCATTCCATTGCCTGCTTATGCTGTCAGCTCAACAATCTTGGGTCCTCAATTTATCAGATGGAAGGCTGAGTCAACCTTGAGCCTGGTGGGATTCAAGCCTACAGTAACAGCTGGATCTTAAGTGCAGGCATTTAACAGCCTGAGCCACCAAGGCCCTTAATTTGCCCTTATGCTGTGTCAGAAATCAGATGGTAGTTGCTAAACAACAAACTGCTTTTTTAAAAAAATAATAAGCACATGATTTCTTTGATCTTTCTTGAATTCATCATGCTTCGAAATTTACCTTTTGACACATTCTGATTTTAAACAATGGTCACAATGCAAACATTCATGGATCTTCTTTGGTAGGACTAAGGCCCATTCTTCATCAGGGACCAGTGCCAACCTGAGACAGGTGCCTATATTTCTGGGACTTAGAGGAAATTGATGACTTCTGTTCTAAAAGGAATGCTGCAAAGACAATCTTGCAGTATTCCATCTACAGGTGCATGGCAAGCAATGTTGCAACTCTTATCTGGTTCCTAGGATGTTTAACAAATTCCAGGTTTTGCTTTATCATTGTAAATATTTTATCATTGTAAATATTTTATTGTTTATATGGCAGTGTATCAAATGTCCAATTTATTACAGAATGCTAATTAAGTACTGTTCTTATAGTTGAAGTACCTTGCCCTTATATACCACTGATTATATAGGATAAACATGTTTCTTTTTATAGTAATCTTAACCCAGGTATACATATGCCACCAGAAAGCTGTCTGTAGGAAAGTGTTCCTTTTGTAATGTTACTTTGAAGAATGCTGAACACTTTAAATTGAAGGAGTACCCACCTTTCAAGAGGCTTTATATGCTAATATTATATGCTAATATAGGACATAATGTAATGTTAAAAGAACAAATTGATGTGACAAATTGATGTAAATGTTACATATAAACAAATCCTTAAATATACATTTCATTATCTAAGAACGTGAAACGAAAATATTAACTTGATTATTTGCTTTTACAACTTAAAATATTGTATAAAATCATACATTTTATAAAAAAACAAACAAACCATTTGGCTATCAAATCCTGTTCAGGAATTCAGATTAAAGGCAACCTCTGTTTTAAGACATCCCATAAAGAAAAATTCATCACCTCCCACACAGGGAGCAATTCAAATCACAGGAAGTAATTGGTTGCACTGTCCATCTGCTTTTGTTCTTAGGGAGTTTTCCTAATATTCAATTATATATACCTTCCTGGAATTTAAGAACATTATTCCATGTCCTGCAGTCTGCAGTGACAAAAGACAACTCTTTTAAAAGATGCAACAATGTCCTTCCTTACCAACTCATGGCTAAACAAAAACCTCTCCTACTAAGACTTAGCTTAGATCTGACTGGCAGGGAAAGGATACTGTAAAATCTCCAGTCAAAGGTGGCATTTGCTGGTTTTCTGAACTACTCAAAATTTCCGCTACCGGTTCTCCAGAACTGGTCAGAACCTGCTGAATACCACCACTGGTCTGAACTCTTTCCAAGTTAGAAGGTTTTTGCTGACTATATTTTTTTCACATTCAAAGTAAAGTATCTTTCAGTCTTCTTTTTTTCAAATTCTTATGTTAGATATCCTCACTTTAGACAACAATTAAAACAGATTTCTGTTTTATTGTATTTTATCCTTTAGTCACCTTCAGCAAGGGGCTGGGATATTATTTCATTTCCCATTACTTTGAATACATCTAAAATGTTCTTTTTAGCATCCTTCACTAACCCCTATTAATCATGACCTCCAATTATCTTCATTGCCATTGTCAAATCATTGTCAGAATTAATTGTGATTGCACTTTTACAGTCTTTTAAAAAAAAAATATTAATCATACCTTTCTTGAGCACTGGCTCCACTATCTTCTCCTGAGATATTTACTCTTTTACTCTCAGTGTCTTGAGTTTTTTACAATCTGTTTTTTTTAAGTTTTTTTATTTTTATTTATTTATTTATTTTGTCAATCACTTACAAGATAATAAGTATAAGGATAAACATAGTTATGAATACATGAAATACATATAAGAAAAATAGAAGAAACAATAGGACAGGGACGGTAGACATGTTGGTGCACTTATGCACACCCCCTACAGACCTCTTAGGAAAGGGATGAGGTCAATAGTAGACAGTCTAAGTTAAAGATTTTGGGGTTTGGGGAAGAAACCACAGAGTCAGGTAGAGTATTCCAGACATTGACCACTCTGTTGCTGAAGTCGTATTTCCTGCAATCAAGTTTGGTGTAGTTAACCTTGAGTTTCTATCTATTGCGTGCTCTTGTATTGTTATGGTTGAAGCTGAAGTATTCATTGACAGGTAGGACATTGCAATGTATGATTTTATATACTATACTTAGATCGGACCAAAGGCGGTGTAGTTCTAGGTTTTCTAGGTCTAGAATTTCAAGTCTGGTAGCATAAGATATTCTGCAACAAGTAGAGGAGTGTAGAACTCTTCTTGTGAAATATTTATGGACTTTCTCAACTGTGTTAATATCACATACATGATGTGGGTTCCAGACTGATGAGCTATATTCAAGTATTGGTCTAGCAAATGTTTTGTATGCCCTAGTTAGTAGTGTGATATTACCAGAGAAAAAGCTACATAGGATTAGGTTAACAACTCTTAATGCCTTTTTGGCTATGTAGTTACAGTGGGCTCTAGCACTTAGATCATTAGAGATGAGTATTCCAAGGTCCTTGACGGAGTTTGGATCATCAACAAGGTCTTGACTATTCAGCTTGTATTTTATTTTCTGATTTTTTTTCCAATATTTAAGACAGAGTATTTATTTGTTGAGATTTGAAGTTGCCATTTGTTTGACCATTCTGACACATAGTCGAGGTCTTTTTGAAGGGTAGCAGTATTGTCTGTGGTGTTGAAGAGAAGGCAAGAGAATGCAGTTGCTCTTAATATGATCACAGAGGTCATTTATGTAGAGTATGAAGAGAGTTGGTCCTAGAACGCTGCCTTGGGAGACACCACTGTTGACAGGTACAGAATTTGATAAGACGCTCCCAATTTTGACCATTTGTTGTCTGTTTGACATGAATGCTTCTATCCAGTTATGCAGTTGTCCAGAGATACCATAAGATTTTAGTGTTAGTAGTAGTTTGCTTTTCAGTGAGTATTTTCTCTCTCTCTCTCTCTCTCTCTCTCTCTCTCTCTCTCTCTCTCTCTCTCTCTCTCTCTCTCACTCCCACTCTCATCTTTGAGTCAATATTGACTCCTGGTGACTGCTTGGACTACTTCCTGCAATTTTCTTGGCAATATTTTCAGATTTGGTTTGCCATTGTCTCCTTTCTAGGGCTGGAGAAAGTGACTGTCTCAAAGTTGCCCAGATGTCTTTCATGTCTAAGGTGGGGCTAGAATTCAGTGTCCTATTTTCCAGTCTGGTGCTTTAACCACTACATCATTAGCTCTCAGTCTGTTTTTCCTTGTTTTATGAAAAATCTTGAGGCTTCAATCTTCCATAATTGCCCCGAAAGGACTGAACATACTAGATGTATTCATTCTTGTATTAACTTGATATTAATAGCCATATTATCTGTCTCTCACTGATATATCATCAACAAATAAAGTTTTGGACCCTAATGAGAAGAAAGTCTCCACATTGTTTTACCTAATAAATTTAAAACAGAGACATCAACTTATTTAATAGCATTGTTTAACATGAGTGAATTTATTATTTCTTTGTACTTTCCTCCAGTCTTTAGAGAGAAAGCTGCAGAAAGGCAGGTCACAGATCTTTGGGTAGGACTACCAAAAGGAGGAGATTTTTTTCACCTAGCATACATTTGTCTTGGATCACTGGATTACAGGATCACAATACAAATTACATTCCCACAAAAATTTGTTATGCACCTTTAAAAAACGAATGTGTAAAGCACCACCCATAACTTCTATTTGTTGGGCGGTTGATAAGAGATAATACTTTCCACTTAGTTTAACCTTTTGTTTTTCCATCACTTCTATAATGTTTAACTGCTGTGTACCATAAGTTTCTCCCTTTTATAGATAAAAAGCTTTCATGTTCTTTACTTTCCTCCAGTCTAATGAGTGGCTTTTCTCCTAGCCTCCTCTCTCCCCAACATTTTTTAATTGCTTCATCACAATTTGTGTACATAAAGTTAATTAGGTAACAAAGTTGTTGACCAAACAAGAAGTTAGGTGCTTTTATGATAAATGTGTATCATATTCTTAGTTTCTTATAATTCACATTTATCATATGGTACAAAGCTGAAAAATGGAATTTTTTATCACAACATGAAGACTGCCAAATCGTATAATGTTAAAAGAAGATTATACAAATATTAGAGAATTCCAACTATAAACAAGTTTTAATATTTTCAATATCAAAAGTAGTACAATTCTTAATATCATTTCTTAGGTAGAGTTGAAGACCTTCTCTCATTCTTATGAACTTCTCATAATCAACCAGTTCACTAAACATTTAAGTTTTATCTATTATTTCAAAAAATATTTTTGCATCAGTACGGTTTAAAGTCTTTGTAACCTTATCTAGAGCTACAGATTGATTAGTTATCTGATCTATTTACAGTATTCTTTCAGTAGTACTATCAGGTTGGTGCATTAAAAATGAAAAAAAATGTGTCAACCTTTGTTGATTAAATTATTACAATGTGATAATTAAAATGTCATCTTTTCTGCTTTCAGTAGCTATCAAGAAGAAGATATTTACTGAAAGCAACATAACATTTTGATTTTCAGTCTGAAACTAAATGATTCATCTATTATTCACCCAATCTTCCCTCACTGAAGTCTAGGCCTGCATCTGTCCACATTTTATTCCTCCATCTGTTATTTATATGAAAAATTTATTATAGGAAGCAAAGGTTTAAATCCCACAAGAACCCAGGTCCTTACTGGGTCATCTCTATACTGGCTGCTTGTTTTCCAACAGACAGCACTTTTACAACCAACACTTTGGGATATGCCAGTTGTAAATAAATAAATGAAAGAAATACTCCCAATTATACTTCTTTGAGAACTAAGGGTAAAATATTTCTACATGTGGTATTTGCTGCAATCTGAAGTGCTCTAAATCTCTGTGGTATTTCAAGGTTGGCTATTTGAGAGTTGAGCCAATTTATTTCAGGGCAATATGAAACCCCTGCTGCACCATGTTTCCTGACTTCTAAGTCTGAGGTTTTCAGACTTCAAGGGACATCTTGGTATATTTTTTTAACTCTTTCTCACAGAAACTTTTGTGTGTGTGTGTGTGTGTGTGTGTGTGTGTGCATATGACCAGACAAATGTAAACAAAGTGAAGTAAGGACATGCTGGAATCAGTAAAAGCAAACCCTTTATCTTTTGATGTAGTGGATATAGGAGCTTGTTTGTTCATTTGCTTGCTTGCAGAAGGTCAGCAGTGTTTGCTGATTAATTTTGACAGAAGTGAAGATGATTGTGATTTTTCTTCAAATTGCTTTTTTTTAAAAATTCATATTTATATCCTGCCCTTCTCCGAAGACTCAGGGCGGCTTACAATTTTTTGGGATACAACCCAATGCGCTCAGCAATAGCCTTCCTTCCATTGTATATGCCTGCTTATTACTAAGCGGCATTTTTACAAAGTCAGCTTATTGCCCCCAACAATCTTGGGTCCTCAGTTTACCTACCCCGAGAGGATGGAAGGCTGAGTCAACCATGAGCCTGGTGGGATTCGAGCCTATTAACAGCCTGCACCACCAAGGCCCTTGCCTTTTGGGGCATTTGAGAGAAAAACCAGCAGCAATGTAAAAATACCTACAATGAATTATAATAAATTCTTTGCTTATGTCCTTAATCTGTATTATTAGCAGGTGCCAATCACCATAGTAAGGATTTAATTGATTATTTGATTCTGTTTGAGACTACTATTTTTACTAGTTTTAAATTTTAAATTTTATAAGGGTTTTAGACCAATTGGCTTGTATTATTTAATAGTGTTTTAGATAACTAATTTATTGTCTGTTTTTAGTTGTGAGCCGCCCCGAGTCCTTTCGGAGAGGGGGCGGCATACAAGTCAAATAAAACTAAACTAAAACTAAACTACTATTCCTAAGTGGGAAAAAATGGAAATAAGCATATGAACCAGGCAGTTTGTATGTCTAATTTAGGTAGCATGACATAAGTGTAATCATTACATCCCAATAATTCCATATTGCAATACTTAATAATATGTCGTCTCACAATATTTGTGGAAATACTGGATGCCTGATTTTCCTAACAAATTATAGTGTTATAATGGGTGCAAAATGTATTTCTATGTGTATATCTGGTCTGTTCGGATCACCTGTTCTATCCAGTTGATCAGCAAACTTGTAAAATGGGGGGAAAATAAAATAAATAATTAAATTTATCTATTTAGTTAAAGCCTATTAGAACAGTTCTCTCAATGAAGCATTCACATTGAATACTCCCGTAGGCAACCATGTAAAGGTCAAAGAGAGTTGAATTGAACAAGCAATCACGTAAATTTTTAAAGACTTGGACATAACAAACAGGGAAAACATGAGTTTTTCTAAAACAACAACAACAACAATTAAATGTAATTAAATGTAATTTTAATTAAAATGGATTATCCAGTTTTCCTAATGAGGTCCAGACATTGATTTCTTCCTAAACTCAGCAATATAGTATTTCAAATCTAACTTTCTTGAATGAAGTTGAAAACATACAGATGTGGAAAGATATGGACAATTACAGTATAACAGTCATTAAAAAAACAGTCTCAATATCTGTATACAGTTTGCAAAATAAAAATTCAATAAGAGGTTACACATCGGTAGCTAAATATCACTACTGTACAGGATATTAATAATATCATCTGTTGGTGTATGTTATTTTCATGGAAGTGGTAAATTAGTAAAAGGAATCTTTGAATGAAACAGGATAATCTAGGATTTGAAGAAATAAGTCAACCTGCTGATAGACTTCCTGGCTGGTTTCTTGTAAAAACAACATTATTGAAAAGGCACTTACTTAACCACATATTCTATAAAGAATGGAATTGGCACGATTGGAATGACTCCTAGAGAGCATCTGAACTGTTTTTACAGGTGCTGCTTTTAATCAGAGTTTTGCCACATTTACTATCATAAACCATTCTTGAACATACCTCAGATTGATGCTGAAGCCTTCCCCATGAATAATGATGCATTCACCCATTCACTTTGGTGGCAAGACATACTTTGCACAGACATATAACATATTCTTTAGAAACACAAAGAATAAGCTCTGTGCACAAAGATCTGTGATCTTAAAGTTCTAGATTGTACACACACACACACACACACATACTGTAGACATATATAGTACTTAAACATGTAAGCAGGAGAACTGTTTGGCTTAAAAGTAAGCCTAAAAAGAGCCAGGTTATGTTTAAAAAATTCACCAAAAAAAGAAAAAAAATATCTGGAGAAGATATAGACATAGTAGACCACTACATAAACCTTGGCCAATGGATCTCAATGGAAGGTAATACAATAAAGGAAACTGAATAGCATGTTAAATATGGTTGGTAAGCATTCAGCAAGCTAAGCGTAATTTTCAAGAACAACCTCTCCCTATGCCTGAAGACAAAGTTTTCAATCAGTGTGTGCTACCTGCTCTAACATATGCTGGTGAAACATGGACACTAATGTCACAATCGACACAAAAGCATTCAAGTGGCTCAAAGAGATACATGCTTGGCATTACAAGGCATGAAAGAAAGACCTGCACATGGATTAGAGAACAAACGAAGGTATTGTATACAATATCATCAAGAAAGCAGTGGTGGGATTCAAATTTTTTTACTACCGGTTCTGTGGGCATGGTTTGGTGGGTGTGGCAGGGGAAGGATACTGTAAAATCTCCAGTCAGAGGTGGTATTTGCCGGTTCTCCAAACTACTCAAAATTTCTGCTACCGGTTCTCCAGAACTGGTCAGAACCTGCTGAATACCACCTCTGCAAGAAAGTAAAAGAATTGAAATGGAAGTGGGCTGGTCATATAGCAAGAAGAACTAATGGCAGGTGGACCAAGGCAGTCATAGAATGGATCCCACCTGAGAAAAAGTGTCCACGAAAGAGACCTAAAACAAGATGGATCAACAACATCAGCAAGTATTGTGGACCAGACACACAGAATGGCTTTCATCCTGCAGAAGTTAGACAATGGCAAAGATGAAGAAGAAGAAGAAGAAGAAGAAGAAGAAGAAGAAGAAGAAGAAGAAACATGTAAACCTACCTGCATAGACCGTCTATGGAATATATACTTACTATAATTAATAGTAATACCACAGAATGATAGGAGCCCCACAGAATTCAACATATGAGGAATGATGAACAGCCTTTGATGCATTTGTTCCTCCATTATACCTTTTACAGGATTGTAGGATGAATCTTACCCAGCTTATTTCATGTTCGGTACTTAATGATAAAGAACAAGGAAGAACAATTAAGTTAATCCATATGTATCCAAGGGGCAGCATCTTCATCTTTTGGAATACCATGTTTCAATATGATACTAATTAATTGAGTTCATGATAAATCTGTACACTCTTCCCCCTACCTGTCATCCTGTCATGTAATCACACACAAAAACAAACAAATTGTTTACTTCCGTATCAGAATAAGAACTGGTTGCCAGTTCATATTTAACAGGAGAATTAGAGCATTTCTTAAATACAATGTGCCTCATTCAAAAAGTTTGAAGTATGCTAATACTTTTTAAAAAATAGACATTCTTTTAGATATTTTGAAAATATCTTCTTGACTCTTTCATCTGCATGAAAATTATTCTTAGATTATAGTTTCTTGTATATCATCTAAAGGCAAGCATCATGTACTTCCCTTTTCAAAGATTCATTAAGTTAATATGGATATCTAATGATGTACAGTGCTATATTAGTACAAAAATCAGGTTGTCCCTAAATTGTATTTTTACCAGATCCTTATTTTGAATAAGAAGTCAGAGCAAGATAGCACTTATTGCTTCATAAGGCTGTTAAACAAATACAGAGTGGAAAAATTAATTATAAGGAATATATATAATTTTATTATTGTTTATCTTTAAAGTGAAATTAATTTCACAACTATTCAAAATGCTTTTCTTTTAATGTTTCCCTTTGATCATTGTTATGTTACGATGCATATGTACATTTTTGCATCCACATTTGGGAAAGTGTGCAGTCAGATAAATTCTTATGTTGGCTAAATAATTACATAATACCAATTGTGCCAGAAAGGGTTCATCTCTGTTCTTAGTACCCAAGCTTTATCCATCTGCCATCTTTCCAGAATGTTTTCCTTGGCTGAGAATATCAGATCAACAGGGACCATTTTCCCCCGCTGCCAGTCAAGAAAAGATACCCAAAAGCCAACAAGTATATTTCATTAAAAGATGCTCACTTTGAAGCAGAAAAAATAAAATGAACAATTCTGCTAACACAGATGTCCACAAAATGTAACTGCTTTATAATATATTTGATTAAATAAATTCTCTCCCAGCCCTAAACAGACTTTTCATATCTCTAAGAGTGCTAGACAGCAAATGCTACAGTATATGACTGTAGATTAGGAAATTTCAACTAAATTTCAGTAAGGGCTAATTATTTAGTAATAATAAGCCATTGCATGATGGCTCCTAATGTCTTTATAATAACATTACCTGTTCAGAATTGCCATTTAGTGTCCATTTATTATATTCTTATAATCCATAATCCATTACTTATTACTCATTATCCATTAACCAATCCATTATCCTCCACTTAGAGACAAACAACCTACACTCTAACAAACAATTTGGTTTCAGAAAAAAACCTATCCTGTAATCTGCAACTCTTACAGTGTAAAAACATATGAACTACACAACTTGATCAGGGCAAAGCAATTGACACATTTTACATAGACTTCTGTAAAGCCTTTGATTCGCGGTACATGACAAACTACACCTAAAATTAAAATCTTATGGTATCTCTGGACACCTGCATAACTGGATAGAACCATTCCTGTCAAACAGGCAGCACATGGTCAAAATAGGGAGCGCCCTATCAAATCCTGTACTGGTCAACAGTGGCATCCCCCAAGGCAGTGTTCTAGGACCAACTCTCTTTATACTCTACATAAATGACCTCTGTGATCATATTAAGAGCAACTGCGTTCTTTTCGCTGATGATGTAAAGCTATTCAACACCACAGACAATACTGCTACCCTTCAAAAAGACCTCGACTATGTGTCAGAATGGTCAAACAAATGGCAACTTCAAATCTCAACAAATAAATGCTCTGTCTTATGTATTGGCAAAAAAAAATCAGAAAATAAAATACAAGCTGAATAGTCAAGACCTTGTTGATGATCCAAACTTTGTCAAGGACCTTGGAGTATTTATCTCCAATGATCTAAGTGCTAGAGCCCACTGTAACTACATAGCCAAAAAGGCATTAAGAGTTGTTAACCTATTCCTGCATAACTTTTTCTCCAGTAATATCACACTACTAACTAGAACATTCAAAACATTTGCTAGACCAATACTTGAATACAGCTCATCAGTCTGGAACCCACATTACATATCTATTAGTACAGTTGAGAAATTCCAGAAATATTTCACAAGAAGAGTTCTCCACTCCTCTACTTGTAGCAGAATACCTTATGCCATCAGACTTGAAATTCTAGACTTAGAAAACCTAGAACTACGCCGCCTTCAGTCCGATCTAAGTATAGTATATAAAATTATACATTGCAATGTCCTTCCGGTCAATGAATACTTCAGCTTCAACCATAACAATACAAGATCACACAATAGATACAAACTCAAGGTTAACCGCACCAAACTTGATTGCAGGAAATACGACTTCAGCAACAGAGTGGTCAATGTCTGGAATAGTCTACCTGACTCTGTGGTTTCTTCCCCAAACCCCAAAAACTTTAACTTTAGACTGTCTACTATTAACCTCACCCCTTTCCTAAGAGGTCTGTAAGGAGCGTGCATAAGTGCACCAACATGTCTACCGTCCCTGTCCTATTGCTTCTTTTATTTTTCTTATATGTATCCATTTCATGTATTCATAATTATGTTTATACTTATACCTGTTTTCTAATAATTGCTTGACAAATAAATAAAAAATAAAATAAAATAATTGCTAAATTTCCTTATGGAAGGGGGAAAAGACATGATGGAACATACAGTTAAAAGTACTAGCATGTGATAAGATCACTGCTTATGAATATATGTATCGTTTATGGCTTGTCCACCAAAGAAAATTATATTCTCCTTTTCCTCCTATTTTATTATTATATGGAAATTGATTAGATGGAAATTGGTGGAGTAGTAAAGTTACCAAGCTAAAAACCAAGTGACTGTAAAGCTTTTGATTTAGACACAAAGCCAGTTAAGTGATTGGGCCAACGATAACTCTTTCAGCCCTAGGAAAAAAGCATATTCATGCAGGTTTGAAGACTGACTCAGAGGCACACACCCTCCACCTTCCAATATTCTTAATGATTTAGTTACCTCATCAATTCCTTATCATGTAAGTTTACACTACAGTGAGTTCAGTGACTGTATTGCATTCATGTTCTAAATCATACTGAACTTCGGCCTTCCAGCTATAATAATCTTTAGACAGAATGATGTCATTTGTCTTACCAGACTTGAGGTTGGCCAGTTAGAAGAAGTTAGAAGGAAAGAGGGGGAATATCCAACAGAAAGTTTTCTCTTCCATACCTTGGATACGGTCTGTAAACGTAGTGCTCAAAGTTGAAGGTTATCTATGGGAAAGATTCAGGAAGGTTTACAGTGCACGAAGTTATCAATACTTACCTTTATCAGCAATCATCATTGCAGCAAAATATATTGTAAAACTATTCATGGTCTAGCATTGCATACACAAAAATTAGTTTTCTCTTGAATTTGAAGCAATAGCCCATTGCAAATGCTATAG
This sequence comes from Naja naja, assembly GCA_009733165.1. Lineage (NCBI taxonomy): Eukaryota > Metazoa > Chordata > Lepidosauria > Squamata > Elapidae > Naja > Naja naja. Next base: position 11,227,298 of record CM019152.1, read on the forward strand.
TTTATTAGGGACATTGATTTCTTAAAATAATAACTTTATAAATGAAGGCAACTAATTCAAGGGGTGGCATAATTATTTGCAATAAATGGGCAGTTTTAATTTGATTTTAGCGATCAACAGATGGTCCTGTCTAGACCATCAAAGTAGCATTTCTCTTGATTTGTTGTTAGGCTTGCTAGCTAGGAATTGCAGTTGTAACACATTTGCAGGACTGCATCTTTGGGTAGGTTGCTCCAAAACATAGCTATTGATGTCTTTGTCCTTATCTTGGCTATAATCCTTATTTGGCTTTAAAGTTGGTAATCAGACTGCAGCTTAAAGCTGTCAGACCCTGTGGGTACAAACTATGCTTCAAATGCTTTCTTTCCCTTCCCTTCCTTGTAGGATTTATGTGGGCATCATTCATGTGATACTCTGGGAATGGCTGACGTTGGAACCATATGCTCTCCTGAGCGCAGCTGTGCAGTGATTGAAGATGACGGCCTCCATGCGGCTTTTACAGTGGCTCACGAAATTGGTATGCAGCGCCTTTTTTTTGTTCCCTTGCCAAATACAACACTTGTAACAGCTGCATTAGAAACCAAAATACCTTACAAGTAATTCCAGATTTTCCCCTGATTCAGTTGGGGATTAAGGCTGTGTGCATATACATGCACTTTGGGGTCAATTAGTAGGGAACTGAAGGCAAATAAAGGTACACAGAAGCATACCTTTCTGACAATATCTCTTCTAGGAACTAGATGCAGTGGCAATTGGGAAGCTTCTTTCCGTACAGAAAGTTTTTTTAAGTGTATGTCCTATCTATAAAGAACTTCTTCTTAGTAAACTGGGTTATTTAATAGATACTTAAATTCCTGAAAATCTAAGGTAAACAATTGGTCTGCTTATGCTGTACTACCTCATTCTTTTGTACTCACAAAAAATTAATCAGAAATTTTGATGAAAGGAAACTCTTTTTTTATAGGGATTCATTATTACTGTAATATAATGTTTAGGACAAGCTAGGTAAAGGGTATAATATAAATGAAGCAATCAGCAGTAATTCATCTGGAAGTATAAACAATTATAAAATAGACTTAAAAGGGGCAATAATTAGGAATATTGAAAATATTAGTTGACCTTAAAAATGCCTGGTTGATGTTAACTTTCTAGAGCTACAGCATTTAACAGAATAACTGAATAATAGAAATGGAAGGCACTTTGGAGATCTTTTGGTCCAACAGCCTGCTCAGGCAGGAACACCTATATCATTTCAGTAAATGGTATAGAACAGGGGTGTCATCACAGCGGCATCACATGATGTATTGGGACTTTTTCCCCTTTGCTAAACTAGGCAGGGGCAGGGCCAGCACATGATGCATCTGGCTGCGGGCCGCAAGTTTGACAAGAAAGAGATTTGACAACCATTTGTCTTAAAACTTTACCATACCCTAGAGATAATTATACTTCCAAGAATCTACTTAGGATATTTGCAGTGTCATTCCTATCATTTTTTTTAAGAAAAAATGAAACAAAACAGGATCCAATGCAGCAATGGGTTGTTTTGCACACATCCTTGGCTTAGTTTGGAAGTGGCTCCTAAGAAGTGTTTGACATGATGTGTTCATTTTTTAAAAAGTCCTAAGAATTCAAAATCATTCTACATATCATCATAAATAGTAGTATCTGCACAGAGAATAAATGTTTTGTTCATTTGCATTTGTACATGAAATTTGTTGCTTATGGCTACAGAGACAGCATAAGGTCTAGCCTTGTTCAAATTCATGTCGGATTTCTTTTGTCATGCAGTATTGCATATAAAAATGCATTTTGTCACAGTATACCTCTCCCAGTTGGAAGCAGAGGTTTGATGTACTGTAGAGAAAATAAAGGGATTAGAAAAGTTATTTATGGTCCCACTGACATGCCATGTTCTTGGACTAATTTGTTCAGTGAAATTTTAGTAGTTGTTCATCAAGAAAGATGTTCACGCTCAACCTCAAAAATGACTTGTGGCATAAATTGTGTTATGTGACACATTTGCCAATCTCTTTTTTATGAGAACAATTCAACAAGTTACTGTTTTTCAAATAGCCATTCCATAGACTAGAATAAAGCAACAACTATTCAGTATTAACAGCACCCAATTCCCAGTGACAGTAACCTGATGTTCTCAATGTCTTTTAGATCAATCTTATGATGAATGATAAGGGTAAGCATACATAAAAACATCTGCCTGGCACTGGGCTGCTTAACAGTTTGTGTCCTGAAAAACCTTTCTCTTGATTCAGACCCACCCCAAGAAAAGCAGACAGGAAACTTTCATTTATTTATAAAAATATTTTGTTATTAATTTGAATAACATAATTTCCCAAAATTGGTGTCATCAGTACAATCATAAAAATGAAAAACCAACAAGACCAATGTGGAAATCCTAGTGGGCTTAGTAGGTATAATGAAAAATATTATCAACACATGCTCACTAATGGAAATGATTGAAAATGCTCTAACAGTAGCACAGCTTATAATGCTCTCTTCATAATCTGAGGAGAGTTTTGAAGCATGGATAAAGACAGACTTGCAGGAGAAGCATCTAGAAACTGTCATTGGTTTTTTTTAAAATAAATTATTAAGTATTTTAATTAATGAATAAGGATTGTGATCTACTTATGGATTTTTATGGTTGTATCATAGAACTTGCCCAGTAAGATATCCTTTCAGCAAAAATGTAACAATGAATATATACCATTTATGAGTGGAACACAATTAAATGGAATATTGATTGGATTTAGGGCTTATTCTCATGTACTGTCTCTTGTGACTGAAAGGTATTTTATTAATCATGTTAAGATTATGTCTTTGTGATGCCACTTGCATGTCATAACCAGCCTGTTATTGAGGCAAACTTCAACTATCTTCTGTTCTAGTTTGGAAGTGGTATTTTCTATCTTCTCCAAGACAAAACTCCCAAGCTGGCAATCAAAGACACTTCAGGGGTGAACTTGAGATGACACAGTCAAGGACAATGATCTGCTTAGCTTTAGTTGGCCATGCAGATCTGCTGTGGGAATGTTCCCACTCCAGCTGATTGTCAGACACAAGGTGCTTCACTTGGGAGAGAACAGCTTCTATCCCAGGGCAGTAGCTCTTTTGAATTCTACTGTATAGTGCAGTGTTGGTGTGGTGTCGGGGGGGTTTGGTTCAATGTGTGGAGTGTGAAGGATGTGTGTTTGTGTTTATTTTCATGGTCATGATGTGCACTGAAGATGGTGTTTGATTTCGTTGTACAAGGTGCAATGACAATAAAGTAAACTAAAACTAAACTATATTCCATTTTTATACTGGAATATCAAACTCACAGAACAATGCATCTATTATCTACTATTTGGTGTCTGTGTTATGTATATACAGCATATAATGTCGCATGTGCTGGAGAGATGATAAAACACAGAGAGAGACAGAGAGAGAGGGAGGGAGAGAGAGAATGAGAATGAGAATGAGAATGGTGCATGGAAGGAAAAAAAGCTGTATCTCTGATCAAAATTTATTTCCATGGAAAACCGGAGAGAGAGAAAGCAGAAATATTCAGGGATTCTGTCTCAAATTGCTTTGTATTTCAAATTGCTCTTCTCATTGGCCAGACAGTTCTGAGGGGGGTTGTTAACATGAGTGTATCCCTCTTCTATTTCTGTATTTCTCTAAAAGAAATGTACTGATTTAATTACAATAATTATTTTATAGTTCAGTAGGACTCTCAGGATATCTGCACAATCATCAGAACAATCACACAGTACATAATAAAAAATTAAGTCAGTGTTAACTCTTAGCAACTGTAGAGAGATATAGGCAAGGACTCCTCGGGGTTCCATTGGCGGGTCAATGCCGGTTGGTACTTCCCCGATGATGAGCCTTCTCTGTTGCGGCCCCCGACCTCTGGAATCAACTGCCTCTGGAGCTCCGTCTGGCCCCTGATCTCCGCACCTTCCGCTGCGAATTAAAGACCTGGTTGTTTGACCAACCTGGGCTGTGACCCTTCCTTGGGGGGAGGGATGGTTTTTTTAATGTATTTTATTGTTGTGTTTTATATTTGGGCTTGTTTGGTTTAATGTCTTTTTAAATATTTATTGTTCTGTGTTTTTAGTTGTGAGCCGCCCCGAGTCTTCGGAGATGGGGCGGCATACAAGTTCAAATATAAATAAATAAATAAATAATCTGTCCCTAATTTGGTCTTTTAGTGGGGTATCCATTGTCTCTATTGTAGAATCCATCCACCTTGCTGCTTCCTCTTCTCTTTTCTTCCAGCAATATAACTATGTCTTCAAATAACGTGCACAAAGTAGGATAATTTGAGCCTAGTCATTTGTACTTCATGATAATGATGATATTTAAATATTGCTATTATTATTTTATTTAAAAAGCAAGGCTTGAAATCTCAGTCTTTCCCTGTGACAGATTCAGGACAGCAATTTCTTGTTGGTTTTCATACTGGGTGAGACAGGAAAGGATAGCAGGAGTTCTCCATTTGCTATCTGAAATTACTGTATTGAAACTGTAAGGGCAACACTACTGGGGTTTGGTAAAGATAATTTGTGAGGGCATCACATTTTAGGCTGATATATTTTTCTCCCAATTTATGGATGTGAAAAAAGCACATTAATAAGGACATGGAAAAAAAGCCCTTCCGTCTCTTTTCTCTAGTTAGTCTTCTTCATAAATGTAAAAATGTACACAGGTTTATAAGAAACATCTGCTGTGGCTCCCTTCTTATCACCTCTAATTTTTCTGAAGTTGTAGAGAAGATTTATAGGAAAAATGTACATGATGATTATCTCTCCTTGAATATAAACCTTGACCATGCAGGGTCTATTCTCCTGTGAAGGTTGCTATTGCATTTAATCATAGAAGTTTGAACCCAATAGATTTGGTCTCTTTGAAAAATCCTATCAGGTTTGTAAGTTGTTGTTTTTAGGACCACTTTATATGTTGCTCATAGAATTTGTAGTTTTGATACATGAAGCTGAAAACATGTAACCAAATGTTCAAATGATTATTAGTGTGTAAGCTCTTTTAAACATAATCTGAGTCACAGAAATGTTTTTTAAAATTGTTTTTTGTTTGATCACCCTGGCATTTTCATTTTGTTGTTATTGTTGTTGTTGTTGTTATGATGCTTTGGCATGAAAACAGCAAACAGGGATGTAAATTAGTCAACCATCTGGTCAGCTTCACTGTTTGTTAACAGTATGCAACATAATCCTTAAAATATTTGGTCAGCTAGATATTTGGATATTTCTAAGTGAAAGTATTTCTTCATTTGAGAAGCAATAAAACAAATCAAAATGTCATTTTATGCAGCACACAGAATTTGATGATGTCAACAATGCATGTCTTCTCTGACGTACTATCAATTGCTCAGTCGGACTGTTATTATAATTAATGATATACATAATGCAAAACCATGCAAATCCAGTTATGTATTTCAGACAATATTTTGTGAGAAACATCATTTTAGCAATTTTCACTCAAGAAAGATGAACAGCTTTCATTACAGAACAGAATTTTAATTATGTTTGAAATGAAAAATACAATATATTTGAATATATGTGGAATATCATTCTCAATGTAAAGGAAATGTAACTTATTACAGTATATACTGGTAGATCAAACAACCTCAACTTTTTCTTTCTGAAAGAAGCAAATGATAAATGTATTTACTACATTCTTTTATAGGCTGGACCGCTCATTTCCATAGAAATCATGGCAGTTTACAAAATAGAAAAGATACAAACAATAAAAAATGAGCAAACAACAACTCTATTCCTAACCTAACCCATACTCCATTAAGTTTTAAACCCTGAATGGAATAGGCTGGTCCCAAGCAATATGCAAAAACTGAGTAAGTTTTAGGGTATAATTTTTTTGGTATGCAAGATATCCCAGTACATAGGGACAAGTGCAGAGAGCACATATTGTCCAACTTCAGTTAAACCAGTGATCATTAATAATACCTCAGAAGCCAGGGTATGATGCTAGTTTGCTCCTCGTGGTGCACCCTGGTTAGCACAGTAGTGTGGACCAAATGACTAGCAACAATTGGCAGCCAGACTACATTGAAGAATTGGCAATCAATGACAGTTGGCAGCCAGACAACTTTGTAGAACTCCTGGCTCTCTAAATACATATTGAGGCTTAAAAACCACAGCTGTGTTCATCAACCTTACTGCAGCATATGATACCATGTAGAAGAAGGGTCTGCTTTTCAAACTGAGTCACATCATCCCCTGTAAAATCCTCTATCACCTAATAAACAATGTGCTCAGTGATAGATCCTTTCAGATCATTATGGAGGACATCTCTGAACAGGATCCGTACCCAACATGGTGTCTGCCAGGATTCATTGTTTAAGTGGGGTCTTGTCTTTACCTCTCAGTGTGACCGTGGTTCTCCTTGACAAAATATCCATCACATTGTGTCTGAATGTCCATCAAGAGCTTACACCGGCCCAATATCTGATTGAACTACTATAAATCCATGTATTTCCCATACACTAAATAAATAAAAACCTCAGGAGCCAAGCCATGTAAGACAATCAGCACAATGAATTGGTCCTAGAAGTTAATTGGCAGCCAGTAGAATAGGCATTATGTAATAAAATCTCTACTACTTAGCTGATAATTAACTGCACTTTGGACCAGTTCAAGTTTCAGAATTGTCATTTCAAAGGTAGACCCTTGTAATAGGTTGCAGTAACCTAACTTTGAGGTGGCAAAAGTATGAGTCATTATAGTTGGGACTTCACAATCCAAATAAGTATGCAGTTGATAAAGCATCAGACTGGGTGATCTCTCAGTATGTAGTTATTACATACTGCTTTAGCAGGAGCTCCAAGTCCATGTGGAGCTATAACTAGCAGACTTGTTCCATGGAAGAAGGGTAAAGGAATCGATCTTACACCTATGTTTACTTTGTCCTAGTCTATAAGGCTTGAGAAGACCCATTGTACATTGTAAAGTTACATGATGCATGAAGTATTCCTTTTCCTTTCTGTTTTGTTCTACTGCTAGTGTTGTGTATGTGAGTCAGGGGTAGATCCCCATTTAGACCACCTTGCCCTCAAAATTAGCCCCTGCAAGGCAGCCAATTGCATATTCTGCATCTGCTTTAAATAATGAAAACGGGAAAAATAGATAGATAGATAGATAGATAGATAGATAGATAGATAGATAGATAGATATAGATAGGTGGTTAGTTTCATAAGACCAGATAGCAACAAATGATTTTGCCCACGTTCTTAAGATTTAAGACTACCCAACACTTGAAGCCCAATAAGGTTTTAAGTACAACTACAACTTAAGCTACAGGAACATTAGTGAGATGGGAATTATTAATAAAAATGTTCAGTCCCTGAACCTTTTGAGAGTTGCACTATAGTTTAAGAAAAGATAATCTCAAAACCTTACATCAGAAGAAAATGTAAGATGAGGACAGACTAAAGATATGCTAAGGTTGGGGCCAAGTATCTGAAAGCAAGTAGCAGAGGTTATGAATGTTATCTTTGTATAGACTTTGTGATTCACAAATCTAAAAAGTAAAGGGCACCGTATGTGGCAAGGCAGACATGTTTTGACTATGCTTGTTTTCATTCAGTATTACGACTCCTGTAAGTTCTTCAAAACACAGAAATTGTTGGTAGCATGCTTGCAACCGCACCCACCCTGAAACTGTCCTTGAATGTTGTCAGAATAAGATAAGAATGGTACCTATACTCTGCTTTCCACTTGCTTGTAACAATTAGTTTATCTTGAAACTCATTGCTGACAAATGGTTACAAGGATTGCCTATGCATCTCTTGATTATAGTCAAAATTCTGCCCTTTAAAAACCAGGTTTGATTGTGTGTGTGTGTGTGTGTGTGTGCTTGTGTGTGTGTGTGCGTGTTTGTCTGAAATGCTGTACTGTGGGAGAACGTAGAATAATAGAATCGGAATAATAGAGTTGGAAGGGATTTTGGAAGTCTTCTAATCCAACCCCCTGTTCAAGCATTTCAGATAAATGATTGTCAGTCTCTTTTTGAAAGCCTCCAGTGATGGACCACCCACAACTTCTGAAAGCAAGTTGTTCGATTGGTTGATTGCTCTCACCGTTGGGAAATTTCTCCTTAGTTCTTTGTTGCTTCTGTCCTTGGTTAGTTTCCATCCATTGTTTCTCATCTGCTTTTTGGTGCTTGGGAAATAGTTTGACCCTCTCATCTTTGTAGGAGCCCCTCAAATATTGGAACATTGCAATTAAGTCTCCCCTAATCCTTCTTTTCGTTGGTCTGAACATACCCAATTCCGGTAACCATTCTTCGTATATGTTAGCATCTCTCTCTCCCTAATCATTTTTTGTTGTTCTTTTCTGCACTCTTTCCAGAGTCTCAACATCTTTTTTATATTGTGGTGACCAGAAGTGGATGCAGTATTCCAAGTGAGATCTAACTAAGGTTTTCTAAAGTGATACTAGAACTTCACGTGATCTTGATTCTAACCCTGTATCAATCTAGGATTGCACTGGCTTTTTGGCTGCTGCCAATGCTGATATGTTTAAAATAATCTTAGATATCTGTAGGAAAAAAAACCCCAAAGATTCCCAAGTTTTTGGACTTTAGAGTAAAGTTTCTGGAATCTTTATTCAGGTAGTGATTTACTTCAAGGAGAACTTCATAAGCCTCAAGCCAAATACTTCTTTGTTTTAGCTTCAGAGAGGGCTAGTCCACCACAGAGAACAAGAAGAAACAACTAATGACATTTTTTATGTTTTTTTCCAGCTTTTTCTAGTTTTCTTGATACAGTCACATGCACGTAGCAAGGCCCAAAAATCTGCTGATCAGATTATTTGTAGTATTTTATTTTTAGAATGTTGCTGAAATGAATGGCTCTGTAAAAAAAAAAAGTGCTGTACAATAGTTGTTTACCTTTTCACTCCTTGCATATCATTCCAGCCAGGAATCTTTTTATTGTAAAAAAAGAGGAGAAACAATAGCTGATACTTATAAATGACCCATGTGACCTGGACCATCCTGACACTGGACAGAGCCCTCATTGCTCAGAGTGTGGGCTGAAAAGAACTCAAATTAGTGAGCTTTTTACTGCTTCTGGTGGTTAGAAAATGTATCAATGCTTTTAGCTTCCTCAGAGTTTCACAGTAGCCTCTTTAAAAAACCTTTTACAGAAATAGAAGAAGAGTGAGATGAAAACCCTAAGCCAGTGGTGGGATTCAAATAGTTTTACTACCGGTTCTGTGGGCGTGGCTTGGTGGTTGTGGCAGGAGAAGGATACTGTAAAATCTCCAGTCAGAGGTGGTATTTGCCAGTTCTCCGAACTACTCAAAATTTCCGCTGGTCAGAACCTGCTGAATACCACCTCTGCCCTAAGCCCTTTAGGGGATCATGGCTGGTAAATATTAATCATTATGATTCTTGAGTGAAATAGAATACAAATAAAGGAATATTGTGAATGACTTTGCTTTTTAAAAAATCACATCACACAATGAATAGGTCTCTCTGAAGTGTTTTCCACAAGTTTAGCATCAGTTCCATCAACCAGTGCCATAGGAATGTGGGAGATTTAAACATCTGTTTAGAGTTTTTCAATATGGTCTTTTATACTAATAACAAGTAACAAAATCTCCAGTCAGAGGTGGTATTTGCCAGTTCTCTGAACTACTCAAAATTTCCGCTACCGGTTCTGCAGAACTGGTCAGAACCTGCTGAATACCACCTCTGCCCTAAGCCCTTTAGGGGATCATGGCTGGTAAATATTAATCATTATGATTCTTGAGTGAAATAGAATACAAACAAAAGAATATTGTGAATGACAATGGAAGTTATTGTATAACAGAAGCAACAGAAACAATCAGGGAAGCTTCCATGCTTAAGACAAATATATAATTTACATTGGCTAGTATGTTATTTATCAAATGGCTCTCTTCTTTCTGTTCTCTGCATTAACACCTCCCATAGCATAATGAGAGAGCTTTGCTGAAATATATACCAAATTCAAAAAATATAGCCATTCTGATTGAAGGAAAACCCTATTAAAACAGAGTCTAAAATCTCATCAAATCACACTGCTCTTCATTTTTTTTAGTTGCCCAAGAACATAATGTTCTAGAATAAGGCTGTCAAACTAGCGGCCTGCGGGCCAGGTCCATCATGCACAGGCCATGCCCACCCCAGCTCCGTGAATGGGAAAAATGTCATGAAACATCACATGATGGCAACATGACATGGCAAGTTTGACACTCGTGTCCTAGAACATAAGCTTTAACTGTAAATTCTCACAGTCTGCAAATTTGTTAGGTAGTACCATCTAGGCAGTTTCTTTAAAAATTCCTATTTGTTACACTTGTGGAGAAAGAAGATGGCATGGGAAGTATAAATGCAATATCCAGTGTCATTGTGGATTCAAAGTAGAAAGTTAGGAGGAGTAGAACAGAATGCTTTATATCAGGGGCCTCCACTCAACAGACCACAGACTGATATCAGTCTGTGGCCTTTAGGAATTGGGCTGTGCAGCTGGAGGCAGAAGCATGTGAACAAGTAAAACTGAAACTATCATCCATCCACACCCATCCTTGGAAAAATTGTCTTCCATGAAACAGGTCAAAAGATGCCAAAAAGTTTAGGGACTACTGTTTTATATAATTACTTATTGTGAATATTAATCCATGGGCAGATAAATTTGCATAACTAAGTTTTAAACATAGGAAGTATAAGGCAGGTAATACAGCTTGGGTGATGGAGGATGAAGCAAATACAAATGTAAAATATATCCAAGAAGCATCTCAGATTGTAAAAATTAAGAGTAAAAGTAAAAACAATTTAAACTGTATTCTAAAAATGTATTATATATGAATACAAATGTAAAATGTAGTGTATATAATCAGAATCTCAATTTTCTATGGGTCTGCCTTTTTTTAACGGGGAAAAAAAGACTTCTAAAGGGAGATATTGGGCTTAGGGAATCCAAAGGTTTAAAGGATTAAAAAAAAGAGGGAGGGAATTAATAGCTATTAAACAGGTTTAAGGGCTGTAAGCTGCAAACTGGTAGCTAGATAGAAAAGAGAAAATGAAGTAGTAGTAAAGGAAATAGTGGACTGTTCCAAACAGAAGAGTTTTGCAATATTACAACAGTTCCTTGAGGTCCTACTTCCTTATTATTCCATTGCAACAGATTATTTTCATTCATAGAAAATAGAGCTCTTTGTAACAGGTTTATTTAAACTTGCCCTGCATGTGTTATGATTCAGATATACATACATTCATACATACATACATACATACATACATACATACATACATACATTCAATAATAAGCTTAATACCAGTTTGTACTACATTAAGTCTACCCAACTTTCTATATGCAATTGATATTTAAGATGTGGAAATCAACATTGTGTACATGATTTTTTTTTCTTTTTGCTTCTTCTAAAACCCACAGTTGTGGCTGAACAGGGTGTCTTGTGAGTTGAAAGCCTGTCAAGCTATCATAGATAAGAACAAGCCCTAGGCTAGACAGGAGCAAATCTTTTGAAGTCTCATGGGAAGAAGTAACTATTGTGAAGGATGTCTAGCTTTCATCTTAGTTTTCCCTATGAGAGATAAAGTTTGGGCAAACATCCAGGTGTCTGAATGGAGCTCTGTGGCTTTTTTAAAAAAACCATACACATATATAAGCACACAAAACTTGAGACTATAATTAAACCACAGCTGTTCTGCTGACATTTGTGGGAAGAAAATATTTAATGCATTTGCATTGTTACTTCTTCATGAAGTCCCCAACTTAACCTCTGATGCTAGTATGGCATTTGTATTAAGCCCTCATAAACATGCTTGCTCTGGAAAAAAAAAGATGAAAGCTCAGCACTTAGCTCAAGTGAGAGGTGAAAAACAGGACAGGAACTGTAACCTTACATTTAAACTATGGGCACATATCTAAAAAATTGATAGGTAATACCAATTCACATTCTGACCACAAATCTTTGGCTTGCAAGGTCAATTTGTGTCCCATGTGTTAAGTTTTTGATGGTTTAAAATTGCCTTTGCCAGTAGGTTTTCATAGATCTAAAACAGTGCTATAACTTCTGGAAATTTTGATAATTGTAATTGCAAGCAACAAGGAAATATCACATTGGGTAAGGCTACTCTTAAATACCCACCTTTTAACATGAAAGGTAGCCTTTCTTTTCCTGGGGAAATTTCTCTTCCATGCTGTTCAGCTGTTGAGGACTTTAAGTGCTTTTGAAAAACAGACTCTTAAACAAAGGTTGTGAAATAGGCCGTGTGAAAATCAAGGAAACAATTTTGTCAAAGACCAAAGGAATTCCTCAAATCCAACAGTAACTCCACTTGAGTTTGGCTGCGGTCAGAGGTTTTATGCAATTGTGCTGATCTCTGTGAATGTAGTTTCATGAACATTTATATTAAGAGAGTCTATGTTTTCAAGAGCTACATAGCAAAGTCAAAAGTGTATGAGCTAATATTCAGAGTCCAATGACTTTGCTTTTAAAAAATCACATCACACAATGAATAGGTCTCTCTGAAGTGTTTTCCACAAGTTTAGCATCAGTTCCATCAACCAGTGCCATAGGAATGTGGGAGATTTAAACATCTGTTTAGAGTTTTTCAATATGGTCTTTTATACTAATAACAAGTAACAAAACAAGGTAATGCTGGATAGCAGTGAAATACCAGCATTCACATTTTGACATTTGTTTCTGAAATATGGCATGCTCTCTTGTGACAAAATAGATCATCTGTGGGAAAAGAGCATCCTAATTTGACAGGAATTATTATAAATAACTTAGGAAAAGTACTATTTTCGATCTAGCTATGACTTTTTGGTGCTAAGTCTTTACATAAAGACAGACCTCACCAAGATTTCCAGTTTATAAATTTGAAGGCTTCTCAGAAAAGTGGCTTTTTTGAGTCCCCATCCTTATTTGGTGGATCCCAGAAAACTCCCTGTGACTGATGACTAGAAGTTGCAGTGCCCTTAACATAAATGGGGGCTGGGTAGACTCTTCTTATTTCCCATCCACCCTAAGAAAGAGGATGTGTTGGGTAAAATACAACAGTAGTTAGATCCAACTGGAAGTGCTCCTTGAGTCCCAGACATTTAAACAAGTTGCTAAAGAGGGAATCCAATAATAGCAGTGACAAATCATGCCAGACTTCTGGAAACCTGAAAGTTATCCCCCCAAAAAATCAAAATACCAATGTCAGCTTTAATTATCCTCAAGATTATTATACAACCAGGATGATATGTGTTTGGGTTGTAATTGAGTTTACTCAGCTGGGCATTTCCAGATGCACTGAAAGCACAATTTCCAGAATTCCCACCCAACATACTGGTTGAAATTCTTAGAATTACATTCACAGGACATCTAGAAAATGGATGATCCCATGATATATTTTGTAAAGAAGATGATTTTTGGCATGCCATTTGTAAGGAGAAGTCCAAATGTGTTTATCTTTATTTTATTCATGGCTGCATTCATAGTGATTCCATTTACTTATTTTGGAATCTAGGTAATTGATAACTAGCAGAATATTATTGTAACTTCTCTGTTGTGCTTTTCAGATTCAGCAGCAAAGCATTCTCTTTATCTAGGGTCCAAACCATTTTATTTTTCTCTTTGCAACATTGTATATATGCTCCTCTTTTTTTTAAAGTGCTATTGAAGCCTATGGGAAAAATATTCTGTAACTTCATAGGATCTTTGATTACTGCAAATTTTTATTGTGATTTATTTCTCAGATTTATGTACAGCATTTCCTTCAGAGTTGATGTTAGCCCTTCAAGATAGTCCAGATAGAAACCCAAAACCATGAGTACTAACATCATCTTTACTGGAAGGTGACAGTAATAGAATGCTGAAATCCTCTACCTTGCCTTTATTTTCCAGAAAATTCTTCCATCTTCTGGGAGATGCTTTCTCCAGTTCCATTTCTTGTGTGGATTGAGATACATTTTGTCTAACCATTGCCCTGGCTGGAGTTCTTCCAGGTTATTCTGGATGTTCTGACAACCCATTACATCCCTCATGGGAGCCTGTGTTTCATTTCACAATGCAAAGATGTATTCTGTTTAATATGCAGTATGGCCACATCCATTACCACATTTTAACCTATGTTGAACTGAAATGTGTGGGTTGCTTTCTTTTCTAAAAAGAAAAAAAAATGGACCACCAAACTAAAAAAAACTGATTGGGGGGAGGGGAACAATAAACTATTATAATGTTTTTAGCCCTGGAGGATTGAAATCCATCAGTTTTTTATGGAGTGCAGCATGGTTTTACTCATAATGCCTTTTAAAATAATCAGGGATGTGCTTATTAAAAGCTATATTGATTGGAAGTTACATATGCGCACACTACCGAAAACCTGAACTGTTTCAGACAGAATACATGGAACCTCCTCATCTGGCAAAAAGATTTTATGAAAGGATGGATGTCATATCTTTGTAATAGAGACCTCTCTTGCAAATGGGAAACAAGTCCACCAAATACCTCTGGTGTCAAAACTTAATAATAATACATGGATTTAGCATGCTGGAAGTTCCAGTTTTAAATCCTGAACATGAGGAAAATGATTCTCCTTTGCATGGGTACACATGCATGCTGTGCATGGATGCATGCAACAATTTAAACTTTTACATAATGTTACTTATGACTGAATCTATCTAACTGGTCCCTACAGTTAGACACCAGCTTGATGGCATATAATCAGTCAATGACCAAATTAGTTTAAATTCATTCATACTCCAGGACTAATATGCCAAGAGTACTTTTACTGTGTTTATTTTGTTGAATTGTCACTATTTTGGTAGGGAGAGTGACAACAACATGAATAGAAAGTTAAACTCTATTATTCTGCTATTCACATTCTTCTGCTCCCTTTTCTGGCAAAAATATAATTCCATCCATGTAATTATTTGCTGTCTAAATTCTTGTAGCAGTGTATCGTTGTGACTCACTCTGTAGAAGTGATGACAAAGATCCAATCCATCTTCTGAGCATAATTCTACGATTATATCATTCTGCTTTTCTAGGTTGTTTAGTTCCAAGTGGCTCAAGAACTAATGCTGGAGATAGTTAATTATGGTGTGGTCAGCTATAGTGACCACATCCTTATGGTACTGGAATCTCTCAAGCTTGCATTTTACTGGAGAAAAACAATTCTCAGGACAGTGAAAAGTGTTGGGATTGCAGAACATAATATGCCAATTACCCAGCTTGCAAATCATGGGTGTATTTCTTCAGTTTTCATCCGAGAGTACATTTTATACTATTTTTTATCTGCTCAGTGTGCATTTCAGATACTTCTCTATGTTATTACCTAGCCCGGCAATTATCATTAAAGGAACAGCATATACAGTAGCTCCAGCTATGTGACTTGCTCTTTTCCATGTAACCATATATTCTTTTAAGAAATAATACCCACATTTTTGTCTGCATTGTAGTATTAAGTCGAGAGAAAAAGGATACTTTTCTTCATGTAGAGATCCTATGCTGAAATCATTTCTGTAAGGTGTCATCAGATTTGTCAGAGTAAACTCATTCACAGAGTCTGAGAATAATCTATAATCACCAGAGCCTCTAATTCAATGACATAGTAAGGAAAGCTGCAATCCAGCCCAAAAATACATACATTTTAGGGAAATTTCAGGAATGAAGATGAAATGGAGTGATTTGACAAGAAAGCTTTTTTGCCAAAGTGTGTCTCAGAACCACAATGCTTCCTTGGAATCGGAGATGAAATATAAAAGGCAGTAGATTAGGAACTGGGAATACAGTAGCAGGGTGATGATGACACATATTTAGGGATTTACTATTTTATGCTTACCTAGCTTTTCTCCCAGTGTCTCATAAATCTGATGGAGTTGCTTTTGAAGTTTATATGATGTAGGCCAAAAGTTTGAAAATTCAATAATAAACTTTTTTGGGACAACGTAATTTCTTAGAATGAATTATGGTAAAAATAAACCAAAGAATCAATTACTCAAGTTATGTTTCTCAAACTTTCTAAAGCAGCAGTGCCTAATTAGTGTTTTTAGGCTGAGAGCCATACTGTATTTCTTCTCTGAGTTCTACCTAAAATGAGTTGGGTAGAGCCAGGAAGAAAATATAAATTTGATCAATTTAATTAGTAGAACTGATCATTTCCCATGAACTTCAAAGCTATTCCTTATTGTGGGTTAGAGTCTGCTGGTTGTGATATGGAGCTCCTTCGTATACTTTCATAATACAAAGTATGTGCCTGCCCTAAAATAATAGATACAATCCCATTTGGAAAGCTATAAAATGTAGTTTTCAACAATTACAATAAAAATATACAGGGTCACAAAACGATCACAATTTTTCTTCATACAGTACAAACCTGCAATACAAGTATCTTTAAGTAAATGGATAAATATTTTCATTTGTCAATTTCAGAAGAAAAACACTTTGTTTGAATTTATATTTCAGCAGTAAAGCATTATAGTTGTTGTTGTTGTTTTTGTTTCCAAAGGGCACCTCCTTGGACTTTCCCATGATGACTCCAAATTCTGTGAAGAGAACTTTGGTTCCATGGAAGATAAGAGACTTATGTCTTCCATCTTAACAAGCATTGATGCTTCCAAACCATGGTCCAAATGTACTTCAGTAACGATAACAGAATTTCTGGATGATGGGCATGGTATGTATTGACATTGACATTGGATATCATGCTAAATTTTGAGAACCTCCCAAGTTTTAAAAATTAAGTCTCTAGTTTAGTTTTAAGAGACAATGTAATAATAAATAAATACTTTCACACTCCTTCAGTGTAGCATCTATGCAACTCCAGAAATGGTTAGTATCGGCCTCCAATAGGTAGGCAGAGTACTGTAGCACATTTAATACTGTTATTGCTCTCTAAATTAGCAGTAGTAGCAGCAGATAATAAAGTAACAGAAAATGAAGAAAATAAAGTGCTCTGGGATTTAAGAATTCAAACAGACAAGCACTTTCCACATAACACTCGAGACTTAGCAATTGTTCATAAGACTAAAAAGACTGGATATTAGCAATAGCAATAGCACTTAGACTTATATACCACTTTACAGTGCTTTACAGCCCTCTCTAAGTAGTTTACAGTGTCAGCAGAGGTGGTATTCAGCAGGTTCTGACCAGTTCTGGAGAACCAGTAGCGGAAATTTTGAATAGTTGGGAGAACTGATAAATTCCACCTTTGACTGGCCCCACCCCAATCTATTCTCTGCCTCCCGAGTCCCAGCTGATTGGCTGGGTTTTCTTTTGTTGCCCTGCACAGGAGAACAGAGTGGGAAAGCAGGTTAGTGGGGTGAGAATGGAGATTTTACAGTATCCTTCCCCTGCAACGCCCACCACGCCACACCCACAGAACCGGTAGTAAAAAAAAAATTAATCCAACCACTGAGTGTCAGTATATTGCCCCAAACAATTTGGGTCCTCATTTAGCCACCTTGGAAGTCTGAGTCAACCTTGAGCCTGGTGAGATTTGAACTGCCAAATTGCAGGCAGCCGGCAGGCAGCAGAAGTAGCCTCCAGTACTGCACTCTAACCAATGCATCACTGTGGCTCTTAGTAGATATTGCAGTTCCTGGAGACAACAGTATAGAAGAGAGAAAACAGGAGAAAATCACAAAATACACAAACTTGCAAAGTGAAGTAGAATGACTGTGGCAAAAAGGCCTTGGTGGCTCAGGCTGTTAATTGCCTGCACTTAAGTTCCAGCTGCCTACAACTGCTGTAGGCTTGAATCCCACCAGGCTCAAGGTTGACTCAGCCTTCCATCCTCTCGGGGTAGGTAAATTGAGGACCCAAGATTGTTGGGGGCAATTAGCTGACCTTGTAAAAATGCCGCTTAGTAATAAGCAAGCATATACAATGGAATGAAGGCTATTGCTGAGCACACTGGGTTGTATCCCAAAAATTGTAAGCCGCCCTGAGTCTCCAGAGAAGGGCGGCATATAAATGTAAAAAAAGAAAAAAAAAGAGAGAGAGCAAAATATCAACAGTATTAGGCATTTTGGGTCCAATCCCAAAGCAACTAGAGTATCACAACATCCCCATCGATCAATTGCAAAATGCAGCTGTACTTGAATCAGCTCACACCCTGCAAGGATACTTTAACACCATCAAATAACAACATCTGCCTTAGATCTTTGGGAACAACTTGATAGATGAATAAAATTGCGACCAACCATAATAATAAATAATGCCAGTTTGGTGTAGTGTTAAGAATCAGGCTCAATCTGGGAGTTCTAGTCTCAGTTATGTGATCTTGATCCAGTCAGTCTTTCTCAGTCCTAGAAAGCAGGCAATGGCAAACCATTTCTGAAAGAAAATCTTGCCAGGAAAACTGCAGGGACTTGTCCAGGCAATTGCCAGGTGTCCACTGACTCAAAGACACATACACCCAAATATAAATAATATAGGGTTACCTGATTTTGGATGCAAAATTATGATAACAATGAAGGACCACAAAAAAAGACATACAAAAAATTACCTTTGCTGCCCTTAGAAATTGTTTGGATTTATGAAACTCTGATCTAAGAGCCCTGGATAATATATACAAGGAGGTACAGTTTTAAACAAATATGAAGTAATGATAACAACAACTAATTCAAAGTACTGATAACAATAGATTAAAAATATGGAATAGGAGAATAACTGAAGCACAAATGATACACTACATAGATAGTTAAGCAGACATTAGTACCTAGGTTTTCTAGACTATTAAATAAATGCTTCATACAGCTTCAGGGAACTTGCAGCTTCTTATTATCATCTAGTATTATTTATCAACTTTTTAACAAAACGCTTCAGTGCACTCATAAAGCAATTGCAGCTCTTAACTATTTTAAATTCCAGAAGGTTTAGACAAAAATGACGTAACTGAGGAATGGATCCAGTTGTTATGGCAACTAAAATACTTGTAGATGAAAAACAGAGTTTACATGCAAAACTCTAGAAAAGCACTCTATGGGAATAGTTGCAGTACTGATGCAATCAGATGTTTTATCCCATTTTCTTCTATTATTTTTTGTTTCTAACTGAGCAGTTAATAAGCATTAACTCATGTCAGCGTACATAGAAATCTATGAATGAACAATAGAAGTGCTATTTTTAGTAATTACACATGTGGGCAAGGATAGGTTTGCTATCAAATCCTTGTATATATTCTCCTCATCCATCCCCCCTTTCTCCAATTTAGTTTCATCTCTGAATTCCCTTAGAGGATATAGAAGTATTTAATTAGCCTTCTAGTGATTAAAAACTGCTCAGAGTTGCCTGAACCACAAGATGGGCAGGCGAGAGAGAGAGAGACAGAGAGGGAGAGAGACAGAGAGACAGAGAGAGAGAGAGAGGGTGGACAAGTGGACAGACAGCTTTTCTTTAGATGACTTTCATCCAGTCAATATGCATTGGATTATATCACAGGATGTGAGAATTAGTAGAGAAAAGTTTGTGAGTTCTAGTCCTGCCTTAGGTATGAAACCCCTCGAGGTGACTTTGGACCAATCACTTTTTCTTAGCCAAACAAACCTTACAGGGTTTTTGCAGGCAAAATAAAAGAAAGAAAGAGTATTATGTATATCAGCTGCCATAAAGAGTAATAAAGATGGAATTTAAAAAAGTGTTCCCTTTCTGAAATTGATTAAACATTGATAACACAGACTCCAGTTACATTTTAGCCTATTTTTCCAAAGAATAGAACTCACAGCCTAAATTTTCATGTACAAAGTGCTTTTCTTCAAAGATATTTAGAGCCTATCTCCTGCAAACTTCCTATCAAAATGTTTGTAGTTCTTCCATTTCCTCTGTCAACAATCTTTCTGCCTCTTACAAACTTCAACACAGATGTGCTATATGTACTCAGAAGCATTATCTATACTGATATATTGATAGGAAGATTTTTCCCCCTGGAAAATTAGATTGAGTTCTATACATTAACGAAAGACAAGACTCTGCTATTATTGTTTTTCTGATAACAAAAATTAATAGGATAATAGGTAAGTATCTTAATGTAGAAAAACCCTGACTTTGCAGCAGCAAAAGTAGATTATTCATTTTTGGTCCTGAAATGGTCTGAAAGGTAGAACCTGTTGCCAATTGGTAAGATAAATTATGTTTCTTCGCAATGGTGCCAAGGCAAGATTGAAGTTCATGATGAGATTAGAATTTTGGTGGCCTAGTATATTTAAGAGTGTTGGTGGATGAATATTAGGAGTGTGGAAAGTTTGGACTGTGAAATTACTTTATAAATGTTACCTGTGGTAATTATGGAGGATGGAACAATGGGAGAGTACATACTGTCATCTGAGAGACTCTGGCAGCTTTCAGATGTATTTGCTATGAGTGCACTATCCTCCTTGCTGTGTAGAAACTTCCCAGCCTGAACTGTGCTTGGAGTGGCATTAGATTTTTCATGGTTTTGGAAGAGTTTAGAGTCTGAAGTGACTTGGATGATCATGACCACTATGGTATCTATGGAGTTGACCCAAGCTATCAAGGCCTGATGCACACTGAGGATCAAACCTTGGGTCTTTGGGGGGGGAGAGAATGGCACTGTTATCTGGAGTTGACAATATCTAAACATCTGGCTCACTGAGAGGCCAACCATAATAATAAATAATGCTAGTTTGGTATAGTGGTTAAGAACCAGGCTAGAACTGATTTCTAGTCCCACTAGATTAGAATTCTGTGAGTTGAAGTGCACAAGTCTTAAAGCTGTCAAGGTTGGAGACTCCTATTCTATATCCACTTTCCACGTAGAAAGATAGGAACGTTTACACTGGAATACTCCTTTTGCCTGATAGCCTATTCTGTTTCAGAGGGTGTTTGGGGAACTGTAATGGTGGTATGCTAGAATGGCCATGGAAACAGGAAGAAGAGATGGATTCTGCCTAATTTTTCAGAGAGTAAAAAGAAAGGAGGGGAGAACACTGACTCCAAACCTGATTACAAGATTGGCGTTAGCCCTTTAAAATAGTCCAGGCACAAGGCCCAACAATGAATGCTATCTTAATTGTAAAATTATATTAACAGAATCTAAACAGAGCAAGGCTGATGTTGTTATGGTTATTATTAAATTTGTTTATTGTTACCAATTCCAAAATACTGGCTTACAATATTCAATAATATTTTGAGTAACAATATCACAGGTATCCTTAAGCAATAAAAACCTACAACTATATTTTCCAATAAGCTATCCTCACTTGCAAATATCATTTTATGTTCACCACTCTTTACACCATTAGCTGCTTTTTTAAAATTACCATAATAATATTGAGAACTTAATCCATTTTTTTCCCCCAGTGGTTGTTTTTATTCCAATTCTATCAGCTTTCACTTTGGATCTTTGGGGCGGGGGAAAATGGCAATGTAACAAAATTGGTAACAAAAATAACAATAACCGAAGAACTCTATCTCTAATTGGTTCTTACTCAGGAAGAGATTAGACCACAAAGCTGTGGTTCATTTTCTTTATGAGATCTAATGAAAATGTAGGTCACAAATGTTACAAATAATGAAATAAACTAAAATAACAGGAGAAAAAGCAGGTTATTTTCATGAATTGGCAATAATTCAAGTTTATGGAGGTTTTTTATCCCCCCCTGTGTGGTTACAAAGGGAAGAAAGAATGATGCTTTTCTTCTTTTTGGGGTAATGTGGCTAGCCAAGTATTCTAGCTAGAAAGAAAACAGAAGTGACTGCTTTTGCCCACCCAGAGAAAGACTTTCTTCTCTCTCCACAGTTGGTAGATTGTACAAGAAATGGATGTCCTTCTATGGGGTGTCTATAATAAAAGCACATGCTTTGGTATACATTGTCACTGAACATAAATGTTTCCTTAGATAAAGGAATCTTTCACTACCTGTCCTTGCAGTAGCTCCATGTACTCAACATTCTATTTACAGTTGCTGGAGTATTTCTTAACCACAGCCTGCAGGATTCCTTGTGGCCACCAGCTGTTTTCTGGGCAGTGACACTTGTCTTGTTGTTGGCTACTGTAGCATTTCTCTGTCTACATGCAGAACAAATGCCAACTTCCAAAGCAGCAGACTTATTTCTCTGTTTATTGTTAGAATAAACAATGTGGTAAGTCAATATTGAGCGTCACACGCTAAGCTACCAAAAATACTGTTTCTAAACCATTAATTGAGCCTTAAAAACAATAAAGATGCTTATTTGTAGTTTCTAAATGTGTTTCTCCAAAAAAGGAACAAGAGTTTTGGGGGAATGCATACCCCTGCTCCCCTAAATTTATGTTCAGTTACAATGTATACCAAAGCATGTGCCTTTATTATAGACACCCCATAGAATGCATACCCCTACATTATAGCATAATGTATTAATGCTACCTTGAAAGGTGGTCAATGCTAAGTTTTAGATCATGATGCCTCATTTATTTTGTCTATCCAGAGATTCTATCATCACTTGCTAGGAAAGTAGAAGTTGCTAAGAAAACAGAAATGGTTTTTTTCAAGAATTGAATCAAATTTTGAATATTTATCTCAGGTCTTTTTTTAAAACACACAAATTCTAACAGGGATTTGGTGCAATAAAAACTTGAGTTTAGAAACAGTTGCTCTCTTTACCATCTCCTTCAAAGTAACTTTGAATATTCAGGGCAGTATAGCCTTTTGTAGACTTATAGGCCTTCTAAGCCAAAATAAGTTCCTTTTCAGGTGAAAACGTATTTCTAAAAAGGAAGACGAGAGGTTTAAAATCTTACTGTATTTATCCACCTTGATATTCACTAAAGTCCTGGGACAGGCAGCAAAAAAAGACCCCACAATGGAATTAATTGTTTAATTAAATCTTTACTAGGCTTGCTTTTCAGTTTGCGCTAGTAATCTTCTTTCTGCCATAAATTATTCTTTATGCATACCAAAGACGATGGACTTGGCTGTCTAAATGGATAGTATACTTGCTATAGCTCTCATTGAAACATGATGGGTTAGTTCTTCAAGGAAACGTAGTTATTGATATATTGAAAAAGAAACTTTTAAAGATGAGTCCTTATCTCTAACTTCATTATGTTTTTAAAGCATGAGACTCGAGACTTATTATTTAAATGCTTTCATCCATGATCAAATGGAAGGAAGACAGATTGTGATAACTTGTTGTAACTGAAAAGAAATAAGGATTCATTAAATCCCAAGCAGCCCCATTCAGAAAGAATTTTTCAACCTATTTTCTCTTACAAGGGCTATAAATAAAGCAGAAAAATCTTTCAGATTAGTCAAATACCTCTGTACTGATATAAATGCAAATTATAGGTGAGGGGCAGGAATATTTCTCTCTATTCATGATCTTCAGGCTGTAAATACTGTGCAATGTTTGGTCCTAGTAGTGTTGTGCATTAGAAAAACAGAAAACCTCTGCTTGGGGAACCATGAAGAACAAAAGAGCGCTATCTAGTTACAAAAACTAAAGTATTTCCCTCTCCAATGATAAAACAAAACCAGCCCACTGTTGTGTAGCCATGCCTCAAGCGTCACAAAAAGAATAGGAAAAGTTGAAAAGAGAAAGTGCATTTCAACTCCAAAAAGGAGAATCATATGCTGTTGTATTCCATGCTCTTTATTAGCTAGAGCAGTAATCCCAAGACAAGTCTACAAGTTATTTTCAGGAAAGTATCTGCTAAGTCAAAGTCTGTTATCATAGGTAATAATTTTCCCATTTATTAAACATGTGGATACTTGCTGTTGAGTTTTGTGATTCATCTTGCATTTAAGCTTGCTTAATGAATTCCTGCCATCAATATTCTATTTCCTGTACAAATTTTGTTTGGTTTTTGAATAGAAGATTCTCACCTGCTTCTTCTATTCTTAAATGATTTTGTTGGCTACAGTTTTAAGTCATGCTTGTTCTGGCTTTCCTTTAAAAGCTTTGCCTTTTACAGACTTTGCCTCAGCAATTCTCAAGTGGCAGTTTTGGTCATTTTTTTTAATGTTTCTAAATTCAACTGATTAATATGGAAGATCCCACTCACAAAGTTACTTGGGGTAAATGGAAGCAAACACACATGAAAAGTAAAGTTCTGTGTCCTATTTTGTAATTCATACTATCAATTGTAAATTGAAATGCAATTCAAAGCAAAGGTGTGCTTCTACGTGTAATGTATAACACAGGTTTTTTGTGGAACTATGCTAAAATAAATAAATCATGACTGGCAATCTATGAGATTAGCTATATTAGAAAGGAAGAGGTTTTACAATATACAGACAGAAATAGGATGTAGTGGTAAGTTATCAGATTTGCACAAATATAAGTAGTAAATTGAGTTGAAAGAAAATTTTGAAAATTTTATCATGTTGGAAAGCTCAGAAGTATGGCAAGTATCTTAGAAAGGAAACAAATTATAAATGAGGTTGTTGTTTCAGGTAACTGTTTACTGGATCAACCACGAAAACATATCTTAAGTCCTGAGGAACTTCCAGGACAAACATATGATGCCATTCGCCAATGCAAGCTGGCATTTGGACCTGAATACACAGTGTGTCCTGGAATGGATGTGTGCTCTCGTCTGTGGTGTGCAGTCATTCGCCAAGGTCAAATGGTGTGCTTGACCAAGAAGCTTCCTGCTGTGGAAGGGACACCATGTGGAAAAGGAAGGATCTGCCTTCAAGGGAAATGTGTAGATAAGACAAAGAAAAAATATTATTCGGTATGTTGCTATTTTAATTATTAAACTATGTGAATTTAAGTTTTAATCACATTAGGCACATTTAATTTGATCACATTAATCACATTTAATTGATGTTTCAAATGGAATGATCCCTTGGGAGAGTGAAGTATTAATCAAGGATTCCCACATTCTCTTATTGGGGTGCAATTGAGACCAAAGCTCTCTTTTGCTCATTTTATTGAAAAGTTTATCTTATCAACTGTACAACTTGCCTCCTGATGCCATATGGTGTAGCATTCTAAATATCTGATTAGGGCTTCCATCGTTAATGTAACAAAATTACTGAAAATTTGAAGAATTTCATTTAGGCTAACATACTCATTCATTAAATGATTGACTGAACATTGTTCATGCATTAATTTATTATAGTTTCTCCCAATTTCTGCACACCTGGAGAGTATTATCTAATGAAACAACCTAGAACATTGTTAAGATCAGTGACTGACCAATGTCACATATCTTTATTTTAAAGACTACATTGTTCTTTAAAAAAAAAAATATTTAGTTTATTCAAGGAAAGTTAAAACACAAAACAATAGTAATAAAAAAAACAACTGTGGATAGAATGATAAAATAGGAAACTAAGTATAGATGACTGATATTTGACTTTTTTCCAGCTACCATCAGTTAGCATTTTATAATATGGTGAAATTTATGTTTTAGGCTTCGAATCATGGCAACTGGGGATCCTGGGGACCATGGGGACATTGCTCTCGTTCATGTGGTGGAGGTGTCCAGTTCACCTATCGGCCCTGCAATAACCCAGCACCTAGAAACAACGGTCGATATTGCACAGGAAAACGGGCTGTCTATCGGTCTTGTAATATCATGCCCTGTCCTGCCAATGGTAATATTTCTGTAAACCAAGAATAGCAATACAAGCAATACAAAGGCTAGGTTAGACTATAGCAGAAGACTTGGGTAAAAGCAAGACTTGAATCTGCTAATCCATTTTTGCATATCTAAATTCCAAATGTTTAACAACAATAATAAAATTAATAGTTCCTCTTCTACTTCGAATGCCGGCCGCCCTGTGCGAGCACACAGGCAAGGACTCCTTGGGGTCCCGTCAGTGGGCCAATGCCGGCTGGCGGTCCCCCGATGACGAGCCTATTCTGTCGCGGCCCCTGACCTCTGGAACCAACTCCCCCTGGGGCTCTGCCTGCCCCCTGACCTCCGCACCTTCCGCCATGATTTAAAGACCTGGTTGTTTGACCAATCCGGGCTGTGACCCTTTTTGGGGGGATGGTTTTATATTTTTAAGTATTGTAAATTCGTCTTTTGGGCTTGTAAAATTGGTTTAATCTTTTTAAAATTATTTATTGTTGTTGTTTTTAGTTGTGAGCCGCCCCGAGTCTTCGGAGATGGGGCGGCATACAAGTCCCAAAAATAAATAAATAAATAAATAAATAAATAAATAAATAAATAAATAAATAAATCTCTTGTTCTATGGCTAAAAAGAAAAAGAAATGAAATTAAGATGCTATATTGACTTCTTAGGGAGGAAGGGCTGTGAATTAAGTTCAGATGGGGATTTCGAGAAAATGCTGGGCTCAGATTTATGTAATTCTAAATTATTTGCAGCAAACTCCACTTGGTAAATATCCTGGGAAGAGATAATATTCTATTCCACTTCTGTGTATGTAAATCCAGTCTCTCCAGATATCATACAGTATTGGTCAGATTGTAGTTGTCAGGCTGTAATTGTTAAAAAGAAACATAAGGATTGTCTTTGCCAATACATTGGTAATCTCATTACAATTACAGATCTGTTAGCTACAGGCTGAAAAAGTGACTATCCTGTACCGTCCCATATCACAGTTATATTTTCTGTAGCCTGTGAAAGGAAATTGAAATTGGTAGTAGAGGGGAAATAATTAGCCATAACAGCTTGGCCATCTGTATGGCCTCTATAGAAGGCCTCTGAGGTTGATGTTGTTTGTTTGTTTATTACATTTATATAGCCACCCATCTTATGTCAAACTCAACATGTAGCTTACATGCTGCAGGTGGCTTGTATTACCACAGTGAATAGCACACAAATCATCATAATAGTATCCTGTGGAACTTCATTAATGATGGGCATGGTAGACAAATGGTTTTTGATTAAGTAAGAGTCTTTGTCCTGAAATAGAACCTGCTTTGTCCTCAAATAGAACCTGAGTCTTCCAGGACTGAGGTGTTAGAAATAATACACCCTGATGTTTACATTAACTTTTGAGACACTGTTCCCATAGATATGAAAAATAATGAATGGATTTTTCTTCTTCAGCTAAAGCTTTCCGCCTAGAACAATGTGAAGCAAGAAATGGTTACCAAACAGATGCAAAAGGTGTCAAAACATTTGTAGAATGGGTCCCAAAATATGCAGGAGTACTCCCAGGAGATGTTTGCAAGCTTACCTGCCGAGCGAAAGGAACTGGCTACTATGTAGTTTTCTCTCAAAAGGTAAAATAGTTATTCTGCTTGCTTAGTTATTCTGCTTGCTTATCGAATATTTAGTTATTCTGCTTGCTTATCGAATATTTACATTTCTAAACTTTTATGTTATAGAATGTTCATTAGTAAAATCAGTGTTCTTTTAGAGCTCAACATATAGTTGCCCTGCTGGCTTTCTTTAAACAGTTGGAGAAAGCTAGTGTAATATAACATTGCATATTTTATTACTATATTATTATTAGATGTAAACTATTATTAGGTGGAGAAAGCTAGTATAATATAACATTGCATATATATATATTTTATTACTATATTATTATTAGATGTAAACTATTATTAGGTGTATTAACAATGTTCTATATTTATCCATAATGTTTATGTTTGTGTGCCTGTGTGTAACTAAAAATGAAAAGAAATTTCAATTTAAACATAGTTATGTTATTGAACAGGTGACTGATGGCACAGAATGTAGGCCATATAGCAATTCAGTATGTGTCCGTGGAAAATGTGTACGAACTGGATGTGACGGCATTATTGGTTCAAAGCTCCAGTATGATAAGTGTGGGATTTGTGGTGGAGACAATTCCAGTTGCACAAAAATTATAGGGCACTTTAATAAAAAGAGGTAAGTAAGAAATAAACAATATAGCAAGTCTTTTTCACCCAAATTCCTTATTGTCATAGGAAATAGCATTAATGCAGAATTCAGAAAAAAAATATTTTATATAACAAACGTACGGTCAAGCATATTGTATCCTGTATTACAATGGTCCCATACTTGTCTATCAAAGTTTTAAAAATATGTATGTAGAATAAACTCATATATCAGTGGAACTCATCAAGAGACAGTTCTGTTGCCTCTGTATTTACTTACCAAGAACTTAATAATTTAATAAAATTCTAGTCGTATCAGGCCAAAGAATCATTCTGTAACGTGCAGTGCTCAACTAGGTGAACCTTAGAAGCTCACTTCCATTTATTGATAGTGAACTCTGTTCTTCCACGTAATTATCCTTTTTAAAACTTTGCAATATAGTATCTTTTTTTAATTTATTATTCAGCCAACAAATTTGGCTTTCTATTACATGTCACTCAGTCATTTATAAACAAAATTGAAAAACAGTGATCTCAGACCCCAAACCTGATGTTCCGTTTTGTATGTTTCTCCAATATGAACACCATCTGTTTATTTCTTCTTTCTGTTCTGTAGCCAATTACTAGTTCAAGGGACCTTGGTAGATGCTTTAAGTGGGGAGTTTTGTGAAAGGTTTTTTGAAAGCCCAAGAATACTATACCTATTAAAGTAGCTTTTTGATAGTGAAGGCCATCTTTAAACCTTTGGAAGGAGTCTGAGAGGGAAGGAATTTTGCATTTTGGGGAACAAATGCCAGATCTTTGTTTTGCTTATCTAACTTATTTTTCCTTTATTTCAGTAAGGGTTATACAGATATTGTTAAAATACCAGAAGGAGCAACACACATCAAAATACGGCAGTTCAAAGTGAAAGACCAAAGTAGATTCACTGCTTACTTGGCTTTGAAAAAGAAAAATAGTGAATATCTTGTCAATGGAAAATACATGATCTCAACTTCAGAGACCATCATTGACCTCAATGGAACAGTTATGAACTACAGTGGCTGGAGTCACAAAGACGATTTCTTGCATGCCATGGGACATACAGGCACCAAGGAAATCTTGATAGTACAGATTCTTGCAACAGATCCAACTACACCAGTGGATGTCCGCTATAGTTTCTATGTGCCAAAGAAGCAAACGCAAATGACAAATTCTGTCACTAACAACAACAATAGTAACAAAATTAGCCCGTCACTTGCTCAACCCCAATGGATAACTGGACCATGGCTTTCTTGTTCTCGAACATGTGATACAGGGTGGCATACAAGAACTGTCCAGTGTAAAGATGGGAATGGAAAATTAGCTAAAGGCTGTCTTCTGTCTCAAAGACCGTCAGCATTCAAACAATGTTTATTTAAAAAATGTTAACCTGTGGTTGCAGACTTCTTCAGAAGGAGTCTTCTTGAATCTTATTTGGCATATTGACATAAGATCTACCCAGAAACAAAAGGAAGACAATGCATCAATATTCTCTCATATTCTTGGCAATTGTTCTTGGCAGGACATGCCTATTTGGACCAAAAGGAGATATGAGCTGGTCCTATGAGGTGATCTTAATATGTCAAAAGCACTAAGTGTTAGCTGTTACGAGCCCTTTGTATCTGCAAATAAGAGGATAAACCAGTGGAGAAGTTATAATGGGATATCCAGTTACAGAACCATCTCCCTTTTCTTACCTACCTCTAACATAGGATATCTTTAGACAACTTGTCAAAATTATCCATGATTCTACAATAGTTTCTTTTATACTATTTGTAAATATCTTTGCTTTGGTATGTCACTTTATATCACTTGATTTTCTTACAATGAACAGCAGCCTTTATGTTGAACACAAGTGATTGAGCAAAGTATTCGTAGATCTGCAGCCACTGTTGACTCCTATGCCTTTCTTTAAAAAAAAAGTTTTACTGGAAAATTAAGAGGTTGCTGTTTTAAAGAAAAAAAAAAGTAATATCTTTCTGACAACAGGAAATACATTTCTATTCTAAGAATTTCCTGACAATAGAATTTATTCTATATTAATGCCTTTCTGATGAGGAATTTTTACAGGCACAGTCTGCAGCAGTAGGAAGGGGTGGGGAGCTGCCAGTATGATGCTTTAAAATTTGAAAAAGAAATGTATTTTATTTTATCCATTTAGTACAAGAGTCCCCAACCCCCAGGCTGTGGCCCATGCAGAATCAGGCCACAGAAGCATGCCTGCTGCTCATGTGGAAACATCCCCTCCCCCACTGCCTGTCCACAAAGCCAGAAAGGTTGGGGACTGCCAGTTTAGAATACTGTACATCAGAAATTATCAAACTAATGAAAGATGTGGCACAAATAGTGTTAGAAGGAATTCATTACATGGGAACAGCACACATAACATAATGGGGAACTCCCCCTCCTTCAACTGTTACATGTCTAAGATACAACTAAATCCAGACATGGATGAAGTTAGAGTCTAAAGTTCTTGAGGCATTAACTTTCTGCTGTCTCCCTTTCCATCTCTATTTCTACTACCTCTTTGCATTTCTGCCACTTCTTTCCCTCTTCCGTTCCCTTTCCTTTTTCATCTTGCAGTTGCTATGGGAGAGGCAGATGACTCTTGTTAGAGATCTGTACTAACTGTTGACACAGAGATTTTGAAAACAGTATGAAATTACATGTGGGTTACTCATCCCCAATATATGGAAAGGGGAAATTTTGGTGAGACACTGGGTCATGTCTTCCAGCTCAGATTTATGAAATCTGTTCACCTCTGTTTTCCCTATTAGTTTTGAAGTGGTTCCTACTGGAAATCTAACAGCGTGCCATGAATTTGGTCTGTAAGGAAGAATTTTACAGTGGTTAAAACAAAAACAAAAACATTGGTGTTTTTTTTCATAAAGCTTTTTTTATCTAGTTCTTTTGATATTTGGCTGAATGTTACCAAGCATCCCAATACAGAGATTGCACATGCTCAAATTGGGTATATATCTTAAGTGCACAAACTGTCCCATAATTTCAAGGAGGATACATAATCATTGGCACATGTATATCAGGTCCTTCAGTGAAATGAGTGGAGCACTTCAAAAAATGCCTATGAATGCCTAAATGGGGAGAATTCATGAAATATTTTTGTTGTTTTCAAATCATAGATGTATTTATTTTTTAAGTCATTACATATATTTTTAGATTAAGGCTTTAGTTTCTGCTACTTTGGGGAGTAAACTTTATTGAATTTAGAAGTAATTGAATTACTTATAGACAAAGTTTAATTGTAAAGCTGAAATCCTAAATGTACTTATTAGGGAGTAATAAACAAAATGAGAATTTTCAGATTGAACATCTATAGAATTGCACTGGAAAGATCAAAAGAAAATAAAGCCATATTTAGTTTTGGGAGCTGTAGCTTACTCTCATAAGATTATTTTCAGAAAGAAAACTCTATTTTTTACCAACTATAGGGAAATGAATTTCCAGTTTAAAAAGTAATATAAATACCTCATCTGAATCAAGAGAAATTAATTGACATTTAATATATAGTATTTGGCTGAAATATTAAAATATAGAAAACAGAGATGATACCTTTGTTACCAGTGCCTTCCAATATATTTTGAGTACAGACAAATCAAGCTGCTTTAATTTCCAATGGAATTTCATTACAAATTTCATTGGAACCACAAATATATACTAAATATTGAATTTTATGAACATTACAATCTATAACCTTTGCACTTAAATACTTGCTTCTATCACCAGCTTTTAATATTGCTGTGGATGGAATGCATAATTTTAAGAATTTGTTTTCTGAGGCAATGATGTATAGGGGGAAGAAATCTGACTATTTGTTTAACCTATCTTGTTATAAAAGCCCTGTTTACATGAGTGATGCCTACATGAGTGAAGCCTACAGCTTTGAGATTTCCTGATTCAGCACAGACATTTTAGATTAGTAATGGAGTTATCACAGTTTACAAATAAATAAACTGACTGAATTAGAGGCAATTATCCATGATGTAAAACAGTTGCAGTTTCATATCTTCAGGCCATCAAGTGATATAAGATTGCAATTTCTCAGTGCACCATAGGAACAACCTAAACATGTCTGGTTTCCAGAAAATATTTTTAATTGTAAAGAAATATAATTCTATATGATTAGTTAAAAGAATGCCACTAGGAATGCATATATCAAGGCAGGTATTTCAGAATATTCCCATCAAAAGAAATGCAGTGTAGATTAACATTATGTTATAAACATTTAGATGAGTAATTACATGTATAATTGCATAAGTTTCTGAATCACAGATTACAAAGGCACAAAACTTCATAGAGCAATCTTCTCTGGATTGTGCTATGAAACAATAGTTTTATCTGTTTTGGCTTAAGAGAAATATTAAACCATACCATAAGACAAATAATGCAGGTTTGCAAGTGAAAATGCACTTTTGTGTTGAGAAAATATGCAGTCTTTTCTTTAACTTCCTCAAGAATTCAGCCAATTTCTATTATTATTATTATGTAATAGAGAAAAGGCAAAGTAAAGTGTTTTTACTTTACAAAGTAAAAACAAAAACAGAAGTCTCAATTCAGCTCCAATTTTCAAATTTTATTATTTTAATAATTAAGAATAAATTTCATTTCATACTATGTTCAGATTCTATTCTGAACATTCGTGGGGGGTATGGGATAGTTTTAACTTTAATTCGGCTTTATTGGACTCCACAATGGTTTAATTCTTTTTTAATCTATTTATTGTATTTGTATGTTTTAATTGTGAGCCGCCCCGAGTCTTTGGAGATGGGGCGGCATATAAGTCCAATAAAATAAAATAAAAATAAAATTTCAGCATTTCCTGAAATTCCTTGTCACTAGATTTTGGCATTCTATACACACATGCACATAAACACATACACTGTATATATACATACATGCATATATAGATAGATACCTACATGGAGTTGTAACAGTGAAGTGTTTCTCCTGTGCTTGAGGTTTTAACCTAACAACAATCATCGCATTGTCAGGCAGGAAAGAGTAATCAATGGAAGAATCTTTGAAGTTGATAGGATGCACTCAGATAGCAGTCTCAGTTACATAGCATGTGTAAGTAAGATAGTTTTAAATAAAAGCATGAGAAAAATTGGGTTTCAGTTCTTTACTGTATCATGATTAGAATTGTATTAACATGTAAGAGTTGTTGTAAATTTCAGCAAGCAGAAAGTTGAAAAATTAAACTGATGTGTACATTTCAGCTTTTTCCCATGGACCTGCACTTCCCTGTACTTCTGTTTTTGTTACATCTTCACATCCTCCATACTACTTTGTCTGTTTGTAAATGTGAAGCTGGTGCAAATTATAGTATATTATAGTTTTAGACTAATTTGGAAGCAGGCTACTTTCAAGGATTCAGATCTAGTTACTACTCCATTATTCTCCATTTTACTAAAAATCTTACCAACTCAATTGGATTAAACTGAATGCTAAAGTCTCAAGTTTATTATCAGATTTTGATAATTGGTAAGACCTTTTTCTGTGTTCCTGAACAATCATCTAAGCCATAAATTAATGTATGTATTTACAAGTATCTAAATGTAAGTGCTAAACCCAAACCATGCTTTCATGGAACACATGGGAAATAGTGGCATGTAGGCTGTCAATAAAACCTAATCAAATTAGTTGAATATGTAGCAATTTTCCCTTTAAGCAGTTGTGATAGAAAGGAAATCACTGAAAGTATGCTGGCAACTGATAAAACAGACGTACAAATGAAAATATACAAAAAGAAAAACAACATAGCACTGAAAAAAATATAATTTATTGTGCTTTTTTACAAATTGGTATGTGAATGGATGTAATGAATTTATTTATATTATTTAACATGAAATGCCAATTGTAAAAATTCTACTATATTTAAATTGTTTTTCAATCATTATTTTGTCTATTTTTTCCTCTTCTGTTTTTTTATTTGTCTTATATTTGAATGGAAAGTGCTATCTGAATTTAACACACACACAATGAGTTGCTTTTATATTGTTTCTTTTAAAATTAAAACAAACGTGTAAGTGAATGTGGTGCATGCAAGTCTGTGTGTGTTAAGCAGTATGAATAAAGATATTTGGGTGTATGGAAATGTGGCTGTATCACATATATAAACATCAGTGATCAGATTCAAAACTTTTTACCAGCAGTTCTCTGGGCATGGCTTGGTGGGTGTGGCTTGGTGGGCATGGCTAGGTGGTCATGTGACTGGGTAGGCGTGGCCAACTCAACATCATGGCAAGGTGAGGCGGCACCTTGCTGTGAGGACATCGAGTTGGCCACACCCACTCACTCACATGACCGATGCTGCAGACAGAGCGATTTCTACATACCTTCTCCCCTCTCCGCCCTTGGGCTGACAAAAGCCCATGTAAAGATCGCAACTGCCTGCCGAGTCTGCCTGCCGAATAGCCTGGGCTGAAAAACACATGGCTGGGATGGAGGAGTGGTCCTTCTTAACAAGTTCCAAACTGTTGCTGCAAGTTTTGTTTTGGGGTTGGGTTTTTTTTTTTTTGCCAGAAGCCCCTCAGAGATGCACTACTTTTTTTACAAAACAATTTCTGTGCTGCCAAATGTTACTATACCTCGTTGTTGCCGTGCTGCTTGTTGCTGCTGTGGGCGCTACTGCAGCTGTCAGGGCTGCCCAAGTAAAGAACTGCACCGGCTCATGGTGACTATGAGGAGCAAGAGGAGAAGCCAAGGCGCTCACCCCCTAGAGACCAAATTTGTGCTCTCTCGCTCCTGTGCATGCTTTCCTGCTGCGGTTTGGCACTTCTGGCATGCACAAGAGTGTGAAGGGAGGGAGACACCACATGGATGCATTTTAAAAGTCAGAGAACTTTGCCCAAGACTTCTTGTGTATTCAGACAAAATAGTAATGGGCATATCTTTCCGCAAGGTGTCTGAAGGGAGGCAGCCTCTGAGGAAAAGAGGCGGTGAAGCCCAGGCTGTCACCCAGGAGGTGACCGTGAAGGGACACGTCACATGGCCCTGTTGCCCTTGCCGCTGCTACTTTTGCTCTTGGCTTCTCGGCTTCTTCCATGGGGCATTGTTAAAGTTGATCTTGAAGAGCTGGAAGATGTTTCATTAGATCACCGCCAAACGTATTGTTGGGAAAGGTGCAGCCCCTGAATACACAAGAAGTCTTGGGCAAAGTTCTTCCAAAGTTCGGCCAGTAGCCGACCGGGGCTTGCTTGCAGGCTCATTCACCCAGGGAGATGAGGGCCATGGCAGAAGGCAGGTAGCAACTTCAGGTGAAGGCAGACAGCCATGGCAGGCAAAGGCATGCAGCAATGGTGGGCGAAGGCAGGTTAGCAATGGCAGGTGAGATGAGTGATTGGGCAGGGTGGGGTAAGTGGGCAGGGTGGGACAAGTGGCAAGAGGGCAGGCAGGGGTGAGCGGGTGGGCAAGTGGGCAGGAGCGGGCCAGCCAGGGTAGTGGTTTCCAGTTTTCTAAACTAGTTAAAATTTACATTACCTGTTCATGTGAACTGGTCCAAACCAGCTGAATACCACCTCTGATAAACATACTGAATGCATACACATAGATACCAAATTATCACATTTTTCAATGGCCTTTACTTCCTTAAGCTTCAGTGTGGAAACACATAGTTTACCAAGATTTATCCTGTACAGTTGGATGGAATAGGGGAAAGGTTTAAAACTTGACAAAGCCTATTTATGTCACTTATGTATTCTAAACAACTATATATGTGAAGAAGTTCTCAGGTGGTTCATTTAGATAAACTTCTCTTTTCCCTGCAAGGAATGTTAAAATGAAAGGTTTCAGCTTTCAACTCAGAATTGCTTTGTAATCAGAGAATTCTTGATACAAATGATTTCCCAGATAAATGTCTATACATATACATTGTAATACAACATATTAAGAACTGCATAAAATTGATTTCCTGCATATCAAAAAGCAAAGTTTGGCTAGATATTATGAGAGCTGGGTCACAGTAGGACCCAGAAAGAAGTCTCAAGATCAAGAAGGCAAAGTAGTTTTCTTTTTTTTAAAAAAGGTTTCTAAAAAAAATTGCACTAGATATATGTGTATGCAGGGGTGGGATTCAAATTTTTTAACAACCGGTTCTGTGGGTGTGGCTTAGTTGGTGGGCATGGCTTGGTGGTCATGTGACTGGCTGGGCATGGCCAACTCAGCATCACTCACATCATGGCACGCATCTCCTCGCCTGGCCTCTCATGACTGTGGGAATGATGCAACAGTCGTAAGTGTGAAAAATGATCATAAGTCACTTTTTTCAGTGCCATTGTAACTTTGAATGGTCACTCTACACAAGCAAAGTACCAGCAAAGGAGGGGGGGAAAAACTCCAGAGACATTCCAGAGACCGGAAGTCTAGTCCTGCAAAGAATGCAATAAGGGTTAACGGAGAGGCAGTTTCTGTAAGCAACACCAGAATGTTTCCTTCCTGCCTTCCTTACAGGATTAGGCCAGTAATTTCTTCTAACAATCGGTTCTCCGAACTGTTTAGAATGTTAACAACCTGTTCTAGCAAATAGGTGCGAACTGGTAGAATCCCACCCCTGTGTGTATGTCATTAGGGCAGTGTCACTCTTTATATTCAGGATCAAAAATGTAATCCAGAATGTACATGAAGGAAAAAAAAGGTGGGAGTGCTTCATCCACATAAGGGAGGACATTTTTGTATTCAGTAACAAGATGTAACATGCCTGAATGAAACTCTTTCATTTTGGGGCACAGCTGTAACCCGATATACCTGAATTCAAGTAGAGGAAGTGAAAGTAGAGCTATTAGAGAAAGGTTTCACCAGCAGGCGTGGCTCATCATGAAAGATAACTCCTATTTCTCCTTCTTGCTACACCAAATATAATGTGTAACTTAGATAGATTTCATTCCAGTACACATCTTATATAATTAGCAAATACTTTGAGAAAAGTAGTCCCCCGTGCCAAAAATGTCCTTTGTCAAAAGCTCCTGAGTGGAGTGAGACAGGGCATTGTGTTACACAAGAAGGAGAAGCAGCAACCCAAAGTAGCCCCTTTGCAAACAGCTCTTAAGTAGGATGAGATTTAATATTCAAAAAAATAAAGATAAACAGCTTTTTTTACACACCATGTCTCTGGGTCTGCTTTCAGCTTTTATTTGTTAATTTGCCCAGCCCAACACAGGAACTTTTGGCAAAGGGGTGTTTTGAGGTGTTTTGCCATGTGCCACATCTCTGGGACTGTTTTGGGCTATTTTTGTTTCCTCAGTCGAATCCCAGCCCAGCCCAGCCCAGCCCACTTCAGCTGACCTCCACTCATCATGAATGAGATAAAAGAGAAAGATACATTCTTTCTTCTTCTTTTTTTTAAGATACAGCTAATCTCAAATTCATAGTCATATTCTTCCTGGGTAAATGTGATAAAAATGAAAAAAAGGAAAGGAAGCAGGAGAAAAAATGTAGTATAATAATATTGGTATGTTCCAGAAACCTCTAGTATTTAATTATAGGTACATATACTTAATACAGAAAGTTATCAATACTCAATACCCAACTTAACAATTCAAATATATTTTGTTTCTGGACATCTATCTTCAAACATAAAATTCACCTTAATTTTTTTTTATTGTGTGCATTAGGAAATTCTTTCTAGACAAAGGACAACAAACTGAACTTAATTCTTGAAGAATGTTTTATCCCAAACATAATCAATCATTATGGAGTTCACTTCTAATTTAGGTCACTGCTATTTTGTAAGCCAATGTCACATTCTTCTCAGCTCAGTTTCAGGTAACACACAGGAAACACTGTGTTCTTTATCTAAATCAAAGCATCTCTGACAAATAAGTATGCGGTTTCCACTTGAACACACCAAATGAAGGGAATTCACAATTTCTAGTATCTGATTCTACTATCAAAATGTTCTTATTATTAGGATTTTTTTTCGAATACTGAGCTGGTGTCTGTTTCTTTTAAATGAAATCCATTGTTTTGTCTTCTGCGCTCTGTAACAAAAAGAACATATTTTTCCTATGTGGATTGTTTCAGCTATTATGTTCCCTATCGTTACTTCTCAAAGTAAACATCTCCATATCCTTCAATTTCTCTTCAAGGGATTCACATTGTAGTCTTCCCATTACCTTTTCCATGAACCAATTCCACTTTCTCTTAATTCTTCTTCAAATGTGGTGGTGAGAATTTGACACAGTATTCAAACTGGGCTTGAGTCTTACCAAAGCAAAATAAAGGGAAATATTTACTTCTTATGGTTTGGAAACTGTAACTATTGATACAGCCTAAAATTACTTTTACCTCTTTTACAGCCATGTGAAAAACATACAGTTGCAATCAACCAAGTTTTTCCCCTCACATATATTGCTAAGTATCCCTCAAAAGAAATGTTTTTTTTTCTTTCCTAACAGAGCTTTTCACTGTTCTTTTAAATTTCATATTTTTCAAGTGTATTTATCTTATAAAATTGCTTTGATTTTTGTTTATATTCTGATAGGTGCCCTAATTGTGTGTCATCCGTGAATTTCATATTCTCCAACTCTCTTTAAGTTATTAATAACAATTAATAACAATTCTAAAGAGTACAGGACCCAGGTAGGAACTTGTGGCTCTCAGTATTTCACAGCAGTATAATGTAAAAATATTGATAAACACTCTGCCTATCCATTCAATTACCATGAATTCAACACACAAATAATTTGTTAATTGGAGTATCATTGGGTATTCCAAATATTTGACTAAATTTAAAAAATAGGTTTAGTTTGGCAATACTTGTTCTTGACAAATCCAGATCTTTATTACCTGCAGCTGCTAGCCATATTGCATATCTTTTCTTTGATTTTGAAAAAGGGTTTATTTTTAGCATCCCTCACTAACTTTGGCTCATTTTGAACATTGATGATCTTAGTTCTATCGTATCTACATATAGCTTTCTTAAGGTTCTGGCCTTCTTTCTATACCCTCTTTTCTTGTTATAATATCAAACTAGTGATATTTTTCCCTGATTTATTTAATATATTGGAATTATAAGCAAAAATTCAAATAACTGAATGAAACCCTCATCCTTCTGAACTTATTAACGTCAGCTTTTTGAAGTCCAATACACTCAAATTTAATTTCCTTTAAATCAATTACACCTTAGACCAAATAGTCTCCCAGATGTAAAATGTGCATCAAAATAAAATTCTATAACTTAAGGACAGAACCATGCAACATTATTTTAAGAGTGTTAATGTACACTTAGAACAACTGCTTTGAACAATTTTGGTGGTCTGATGCAGCTGTCCTTCTATTTTATATTGACTCAAACTCATCAACAGAGATTCAGATCCTGTAAAACAAAAATAATTCCAACTTGGTGTTCCCCCACCCACTGCTTTGTATCGTATTCTTAGCTACACCATTCGTTTGAGGATTAACATTTAAGTAATACTAAAGTCCTCTCTCTGATTTGAAATTTTATTTAGACTTAAGAATAAAAAAATTCTAAAACTTATTTTTGTATTTTAATTTGCTATTTATTCAATATACTATTCCGCGTTCAATATACTATTCAGCAGAAAGAACTTCTGATGGGAATTGGCCACAGAGAATGATTTCTTCAATGATTTACTCAACTTGCTATGTTTCACAATGCTGTAACAACTATGCTACTGAATGAAAAAAAACAAACTGACTAATTAATTGGAAGCTTATACTAAGTAAGAAACTTCAGAAGCATCATCAAGATCTAGTACAAGTATTCCTCATTTACCTGACTATAATTTGGACCAGCAACTTGTTCTTTAAGAGAAGCAATTGCTAAGTGAAGCTTTCACTGTGCTTACAATCTCACTTCAGTTTTCTTTTGTTTTACAGACCTTTGAAAGTCATAAATGCAGGGATTAGTCAGTTACCTTTTCATCACCATCATAAGTTTGAATGATCACTAAATGAGGCAGTCCCTAACCATGATCTACTTTTATATTCTTTTTTTTTAAATTACATTTATATGCCGCCCTTCTCCGGAGACTCAGGGCGGCTTACAATTTTGGGATACAACCCAGTGCGCTCAGCAATAGCCTTCCTGTATATGCCTGCTTATTACTAAGCGGCATTTTTACAAAGTCAGCTAATTGCCCCCAACAATCTTGGGTCCTCAATTTACCTACCCCGACAGGATGGAAGGCTGAGTCAACCTTGAGCCTGGTGGGATTCGAGCCTACAGCAGTTGTAGGCAGCTGGAACTTAAGTGCAGGCAATTAACAGCCTGAGCCACCAAGGCCCTTATATAAGTAATCAGACTGCAATTTCAAAATGATAGGTGACCTTTGAAATTTTGGAGGTCTATTCAATTGCATTCACTCTTCAGTATTTATGATGTATGCTCTAAGGACAGGGTGGTGAAGGTTTTTAAAAATATATATCCCGTGTCTATCATTGTGCCTATACTCATTTAGAGATTATTCATCTAAAGAAGGATTATTCCTTCTGGTTTTTTTTTCCAAGAACACTTCCTTTTTTGCCTCTGTTGTGCTGGGATATAATTAGCTAGGCACTAGGTTGAGCTTATCCCTAAAATGTCCTGTAAATAAACACCTTCCTGTTTCCATTATAAAATACGCCTGACTAATCCTTGGTCAGCTTAGATTCTTATTCTTGTAAATGTTCTCGCTGAGGGATACTGCTTCAAACATCACAACTGAATTAAGTATGATATGATGAAGTTCGATAAAGCGAACGCTGAGGCTCCTGATGAGCTAAATAAAGATTAGATCAGTGGTTCTCAACCTGTAGTCTGCGGACCCCAGGGGGCCACAATATCATCACAGGGTGTCTGCAAAGGCTTGAAAAAAGGTTATGGCTTAAATCTTGAATTAAGCTTTGGGGGTCCATTGCCATGGCCTTTTAAATGTATTTAAAGGGGGTCCACGGTGAAGAAAGAATTGAGAACCATTGGATTAGAAGTGGGGAGCAAAAAGCTTTCAGATACAGCTCAAGGAAAGTTTCAGGTTGTGGAGAAGCTGGAAGGATGGAAATTCTCCCACTCATAATTCAAAATAAAAATGCCCCTGAAGTTTCAAGGAATTATCATTTTACTAGATAAGGAGAGACTCAAAGGCCAAGAGCAAAGAGCCCAGAATGCAGCAAATGATATTTCTGGTAGTGGATAACTTCTTCATTGTAAATTCAAAAATTTTGTCTAAGCCAAAGAAGAGCCTTGGTGGTGCAGGCTGTTAAATGCCTAGCGCTTAATTCCAGCTGCCTGCAATTACTGCAGGCTCGAATCCCACCAGGCTGAAGGTTGACTCAGCCTTCCATCCTCTCAGGGTAGGTAAATTGAGGACCCAAGATTGTTGGGGGCAATAAGCTGACTTTGTAACAATGCCGCTTGTAATAAGCAGGCATATACAATGGAATGAAGGCTATTGCTGAGCGCATTGGGTTGTATCCCAAAAATTGTAAGCCGCCCTGAGTCTTCGGAGAAGGGCGGCATATAAATGTAATTTAAAAAAAAAGTTTCAAGGAATTATCTTTTTACTAGATAAGGAGAGACCCAAAGGCCAAGAGCAAAGAGCTCAGAATGCAGCAAATGATATTTCTGGAAGTGGATAACTTCTTCATTGTAAATTCAAAAATTTTGTCTAAGCCAAAGACATTTGGAAAACCCTTTCAGATGTATCAAAGATCCAGTTTCCAAAGCGCATGTTTTCAGAAAGCCATGCGACAAGTGTCAGGAGGAAGGAAAGAATCTAAATCTGCATAGAAATCGAATCAAATGTTGTAAGTGAGCATGAAAGGCAAGACATGATAGTATTATGGCTACTTTTATTTTAAATGTGTTATCTATGTGTTATTAAGCTGTGGCATGCTCAAAAATTAGTGAATGAAGATACTTTGTGATACATTGCTTGCAAGATTTTTTAAAAGTGCTTGTACTGCTAGGGGAATTGATGGTGCTTATTATATTTTAATAGTTTGTATTGCTTTTAATGTTTTAATTACTCCTCTTGTTTTTGGTTATTTTTGTATTGTTTTTGTTTTTAACTTTCTAAACTGCCTGGAATCATGGAAGTGAAATGGGAAGCCATATAAATTAAACTAGCAAACAAATAAACCTGATAACTC
Organism: Naja naja; assembly: GCA_009733165.1. NCBI lineage: Eukaryota > Metazoa > Chordata > Lepidosauria > Squamata > Elapidae > Naja > Naja naja. The sequence continues at coordinate 11,269,184 of CM019152.1, forward strand.
TGAAGATGCAGTTCTCAGTCAAGAATCAGCTTGTATGATCAGGAGAAAAGAAAGGGAATGTTTCATTTGCAATGGTCAGATTATTTGCAATTAAATTGTACTAGGAAAGGAAGACAAGAGAAACCACTTAGACTGCATTCCAAAGATGACAACTTATTTCTTTCTAGTAGAGAAAATGCCAGGAAAAACCCAGAATTGAATACTTCCTCTTCCCACTGACTTCCAGGTTTTAGTTTAGGTTAAACACAACCCTGAGCTGTACATAATTGCGATAGCTTTCAGACATGAGGTCTACCAGTGACTTCCCTGAAACAGATAGCTGACCAACAGCCTACTAATTTAATAAGAAACAGTGTAACAAATTAAACAACCTAAATTTATGTAATTAAGTAATTGTAAATTGTTACAAATATGACTGTTCTTATTTTATTTTATTTTATTTTTTAATTTTTATTCATATTTATATCCCGCCCTTCTCCGGAGACTCAGGGTGGCTTACAATTTTTGGGATACAACCCAATGCACTCAGCAATTATTGTATATATGTAACAGGCAGACTCAAAATTTGGTTATCTTAACATTATCTGGTACTAAATTAGCATACTCTTTATCTTATTCATGTTGAAATTATATGTTGGCATGTCAGGAAAACAGCTTATTTCTCTATGACAACATGCTCTTCATGCTAATCATTAGTCTGCCTTATCATTAGCAGTATGTGTAGGACTGTCAAGCTGTCCTAATGTTTGGAAGGTTGAGCTGTGAAGTGCCTTGTAGCTTACCTTACATTTATTTATTTATTTAATGTATATGCCATCCATCTTGTAGTTCAAGGCAACTGTGGGTAGCCTATAACTTTAATAAATAAATAAAGATAAGGTAAGCTACAAGGCACTTCACATCATCAATGCACAGTCATGAATGCCAAAGTAGGATTTTATCACTTTGATCGGTTTTCATATGAATTTTTATATGAAATGGAGAGATGTTCCATTTATTTGTCACAAGAAACAAAATGTTAGAGGCAAAGCTGAATAATCATCTTTATGGGACTGCAATCATGTATGAGCCATAGCCCATGCATTTGACCAGACAAGGCACTAGAGGATCACAAGTCTGATTAAACAGCAGTGCAAACTCCAGATGGCACTCAGTGCCTTAGCAATGATCTATAGATGTTTCATTATCTAATCTTACCTACACAAAATAGTAAAAACCGTAACATTAGTTATTCTGCATTGTATGAGTCTTTGGACTGGATTATATCGTCTATCAATTTCAAACATTATTTACAGATATTGATAATTTACTTTTACTTTCTGATGTCATGGAACATATTAATACTTCATTTATGCAGCAATAAACAACTATTACCATTCAATAAACAGTATCTTCTCAAGGCAATCCAGATTTGTAAACCCATGCAACATATCAATATGAAATTGGCAAAATTCTACATTACTGTGGTAGTACAATTCATACGAATATTTTAAAACATTAGTTCATTACAGTGATTATTTTCCTGAAGTTAGTGAGCCATCTGGTGGTTTAGATCACAAACTTCACTTATCATATTATTTTTAAGTATTTTTTTCAATTGCTGACCTTAACTTGTTCAGCATGTTTTGAAATAGTTATACATCTTGAAAAGTGAGAATACTACAATAATTTTTTTCATTGTCTACAGATTTCTTCATGGTGGTTTGAATTTTAGCAACAGAATTAGAATTGTGTATGCTGTGTTTCTCCGAAAATAAGACCCGGTCTTATATTTTTGGGGGGCTCCAAAATAAGCATCAGGGCTTATTTTCAAGGGTTGTCTTTTTTTTTCATGTACAGGAGGTGGTGAGTGGGGGCTGATGGCAGCGCTACTACCGCTGGGCTGGTTCTCTCCAGCAGTCCCCGCACTCACCATCTCGTGCTGGCCATGCTTCCCCATGCCCAGTCTGATGACGGTCTTCACTAGGGCTTATTTTTGGGGGGTAGGGCTTATATTTGGAGCATGCTTAAAAATTGGGCTAGGACTTATTTTCTGGATAGGTCTTATTTTTGGGGAAACACAGTACAGTTCTAGAACTATCAAGCACTAACTAATAGCATAGAAAGAACACAGGGTCCAGCTGCATGCAAATTATTTCATAAACTTTCCAGTGTATTTTATCCTTCAGGAAAGCAGTTATGGGGTTAATTTATAAAGTCACTTAAGGTGTGTGAAAATATCCTTATTTCCCCAAAACTCTTCATGAGATGGTTTGACTGAACAATGATTTCAAGTTTATTTTGCAACATTACAACTAAATAAATAACTAGAAGAAATGTGTACAAATTCTTCCATCTTGGATGTAACTGACTCAATCAGTACCATTCTCAGTCCAAATAGTGGGTTCACAGATTGCACTAGACTCCTTAACTCTCACTTAGCATAATATTTGAACACAATTAATATGTTGAACATGATTTATGGTGTAATATTTGGCAGTATTTTCTATTTTAAAAAGTAGAATTACAACTGCAGGTATATTTACTTGAAAGTAAATTTACTGGAATTCAACAAGATTTGCTTTGGGGCAGTGACATAACAAGATTATTTGTTCTGTTAGTTTTCTATTATTCCTACCATAACCAATTGTTTTTAAATCATGATTTAAATCCCACAGATTTCAAAGAAGCTTAAGCATGGCTTCATTTGTAATCAGTTTAGTTATGAAGAAAGCTCCTTTAACATAATGATCTCAGTTTATTAGACAGGCTGGTTTAACCATAGGCTGGTTATCAAATCTATACCTCATATAAAATATGCCTCATGTACAAGGTAATTTATAGCTTAATCCTTACCTATATATGTATTGTAAGTACATTCTGATTTAATTGGATCTTAATTTCATGTTTATATAACGTTTAGTATTTTAATACCAAAAATGTATCAGTATTTTCATTCATTTTAGTTTCTTAGATAATATACATATATTGACAATTTTTTTCTGCAAAATAATGATAGCAATAGCAATAGCACTTAAGACTTATATACTACTTCAGTGCTTTACAGCCTTCTCTAAGCTATTCCCAGATAAGTAAAATATTAAGGCTTCCAGAAGAAATTAAATACAGAGTTATAAAACATTAGGAAACTGATGGTTTTGAATGCTTAGAGTGCCATCTGCTGGAAAAAAATATTTTAATTTCAAAATTTAAGGTGGTATTTTTTAAACTATTGGTATAGTATTGAGGTTAGATAGGGTACACATGATCATAAAGTATTTGATAAGTAGCTAGTTTGCTGAATTTTCAACAGGGAGATAGATAATTAGATTGAAACCAAAGATATACTAATGCTAGTAATTTAAAGTTGTAAAATACCTTTTTAAAAAAAATCTATACACATTGGTTCAATTTGTACGGTATTTGCTAGGAGCTGGGCACTAAGCTTGAAAATATTTGCAAATAGAAAATTCTATTTCTCTTTTCTTAGACATTACAAAGAACTTTTAATCTGTTTACTAACATTCTATATTAACATTTTGGAAGGGATAAATCCAGGATCCTTGTAATCTAAATGTTTGTGCTGATACAAATATACCTTATGAAATAATTCTAGTTTTTCCCATTAATGCTGCATGGCTCAGTGGATAAAAAAATCTGGATCTTGTTTAAATATATTATCCTTGTCCAACAAGTAATAAGCAAAAACAACAGATGAACAAAACTTGTATCTAATGAAATAAAACTCTGAAAGAAAAACTTGACAATTGAGATGTTCAGTCAAAGGGTTTTTAATATAGTGCAGATTTTTGGGAGGAAGAAAAACACTGTAAAAGTGATGGAAAAAGGATAATGAAACAGTGAAAGATAAATGATTATTGCATGAAAAAGACTGATTTATAACAAAAATACCCATGCAGGAAATATTAATTATACAACAAAAATGGCCAGATATATATTCCACTGTGATGCAAGAATAGCTGTGGCCTTTGGATCTAGGGAGCAAATCCCTTACAGGCAGATGGCAACAGTGAAACGTGGTCTTTGTACAAAGGCCAGATGAAAAAAAACCCACTATGAATATTACTCTCATGTACAGATGATGCAATAGAAAACTTTGGAACCAAAGCTTTACTTATTCCAGACGTGTCTGGGGAAAGAATCTTTATCCTAAGTCTCAAGAAGCCTATCTTAACTGGGATGGGAGAATGCAGAAATCATGCAATCAAAACAGAAATTCCAAGCCTGATGCATACAAAGAATTAAGTGGATTAGCTGTACTGCTAGAGCTTGTTTGGAAAACTGTACCTACATAAATGTTTCTGCTTTAGTTATCTAAAAAGAATATTGTATGGGTATGTAACAGTCTATATTTGCAGGCTATAATAGTACAGTAGGTACAATGAAAACTTTAAAGGAAAATAACCTACAGGTAACTCTCTAATCAAGGTCTCCTCAGTACATGTTATTCCTTTAAACTAGTAAGTTTCTTGGAACCAAATAATAAAGAGCTTTGTTTTTAGGCCCAAAACAGAAAGGTGCAAATATTGTGCCTTGGTTCCCCAGTGCTTTCTTCTTTGAAACATTTATTACCCAGTGTTTCACTAGGTGAGATGAACACAATAGAAAGTCACTTCATGTGGTGGATACCTATGAATGCAGGACATGCAGTGCCCTCACGTTCACCTGTTCTATCACTGATGCATATTGAGCAATTGTGCTACTATGGCCTTAGCTTTAGAAGTCTTCCCCGAAACGTACAACCGTCTATCTAACGAGTGAAAATATCTCGTCATTTTTATCATTCGTGCTCTGCTGTCCTAAAAACCTTGGCTCTCAAAAGGGCTTGGAATAGCCAGGGCGGTGGAAGGAAAAAAAGGGTCTGGCACAGAACTGGATGGAAGGGATTCAAGGAAATCTCCTCCTCCTGGAAAAAGAAACCGCAGCAGCTCCTACGCGGAAAACTTGAGTTGCAGAGGAGCGTGAGCTGTGCCGAGGGAGAGCAAAAGGACTGCCAGGCCGGGTAGCTTGGGGGTGGGGGGGGGATAGTAGCGCGAGCGGGTAAAGCAGCTATTTTCCCACCTCCTCAGCTTATACGTTCTCCCATTTCGGGAAGCCTGCGGCTGGCTGATCGGCACAAAGAGACGGGCAGGGGCACGGTTACCTCTGACTTTACGTACAAATGAGCTCAAGTCGATTCCCGCCTCCATGACAGAGGGGGGAAAGGGGGGGGGGGGCTGGACGTTCTCCTTATAAGAGCAAGCGCGCGTTGCCTTCGCTCTCATACTTCGAGGCGAAGAGCCGCGGTTGGCTTATCTCTAGTTCAGGACTTTGCCAGTGAACTCAGGGCGGGGAAGAAGCCCTTGCAGCGCTCTTGTCCGCCTAGGCCGTTACAAGCAGCGCATTTAGCTCGCCTCTAAAGGGCTCGACAGGCGTTCTGCCCGCTGGCGCTTAAGGCGCCATTTGCTTGCCACTTTCAACGTTTTCAACCTCTCGCAATTATCGTTCCTTTTCCTTTCTGTCGCTTCGAGCGCTGAGGTGCAGCATGAAGGGAGCTAAGGCATGCCTGGCGCTGAGCACGCTTTTGCTCTCGCTAGGTGCTCGAGGCGGCCCTTCGTCGCCCCAAGAGGAGGAGCTGGTGGTGCCCGTGAAAGTGGATACTGGCGAGCGGCGGCGAGCGGCCGGCGAGCAGTTCTACCGCTTGGACGCCTTTGGCGAGCGCTTCAGTTTGGAGCTGAAGCTCGACGGCAGCTTTTTAGCTCCGGCTCTGATGTTCCAATATGTTGGCAGCCGCCCCCAAGGCCGGAGGGAGGAAGAGGAGTCCCACCAAGCGCTCGGCGCGAACTTGGCCAGCTGCTTCTATTCCGGCACGGTCAATGGGGATCCGGCCTCGGCCGCAGCGCTCAGCCTCTGCGGAGGAATCCGCGGCGCCTTCTACCTGCGCGGCTCAGAGTACCTCATTCAGCCGGCTAACGTCTCCCAGGCTCCAGGAGGGGAGCAGCCTCAGCTCCACCTCCTTAGCCGTTCTCGGCAGAGCCGGGTCCCCCGTGGCAGCGGTACTAAGTGCGAAGTGCCCGACTCGGACGAAAGTTCGGCCTCCGAAGGGCGGCGGCGGCACCGACGAGAAGAGCAGCAGCCGGACTACGCGACCCGCGCAGGTATTACTCTCCCTGCGCCGCACCTCTCTTCATCGCCCTTGTCCGAGCCAAGGAGCTTAGCTCTGGGAGCAGCAGTGACGATGCTGCGCGGCACGCATGCGCCCCAGACGCAGTTTTCAATGCGTTCGGAATGGTCCAAAAGCCACATTTCGACGTGCTGCTATTGGTCACTCTAAAAGCTGAGGTCATAAACGGAGGCGTTAAAAAAAGTACTAGATCGAACTGAATTTTGTCGTTTTTCAGGCTGGAAAGTCGTGGGATTAGGGGAGGTACTGTTGATTCGGGGTATCTACGGTAAATTAGTGACTTCTCGAGTCCAGCTATTAGGAGGGAAGTCAAATATTTTGATTGCAATTAACAGAACTTCCCAAAAGTCCCAGGATAAGGTCTTATGCATGGGAGCGAATCAGGTTAAATACGTGGGATTTACGTTTTCCTATAAAGGCAGGAAGATACTTAAAGTGGAGAAGTCTCGGGTGTGGAGCTGCCTTAGGCTAAATACGATAGAATTTGACATGACGATTAGCGAAAGTTGTTTTGTAACAAGCATTTCAGACGTTACTGGTTGATGACAGCTGGTGCATACTTACTCCAAAGTGGTCCTTCTGAACCTGCACTTTGTGAGATGCACCTAATAAATGAGCTTATGATACTTAATGCAATAAGAAAAATGCATTCACAAAACAAGAATGTCCTGCATGGAAAATGTGTGCCTGAATTTGCATCACGTGGCTTACCAAATTCACCCCTAGTTATCTGGATTCAAAGGGTGCAGTGCATAAATGTTTCATATGCATGGTCTGTGGATTCATGGTAAGCTGAAATATGATTAACTGGTTTATGGTTTAGTTTGTCAGTTCGAACTTTGATAGTGTGAATATATATATAGCTGGTTAAAGGTAATATGAAATAGCCTTGCAATCAAAGGGATATATTTTCTGGCTGAACATAATGATACTTACATAATGAAACATACTTAGAATTCCACTGAGTTAAATGCAGCAAAAGAAAGAACACATAAGATTCTACTGTTATTATTGTCAGGCAAAGGGCAAAATAGCAATTCAGTTAAAACTTGGTTTGCATGTCGGTTTACAATGCTTTACTCACTTTCTTTAAAAAATTGATAAAAAGTGCACATTCTTAATGCAATGGATTTTGCCTTAATCTTACACTGAAACTGTAACATGCATGTCAGTTTTGGAATACATTCTGTGGAATTGCTTGGGGCTTACATTATCAAGCAAGCTTCTTTGGGATTAGGTTGTAATTTGTAAATAAAAATATATCAGATATATTAACTTTTGCAATTTCTAATCAATTTCATGGTGTGTTTCACTAAAATTTAGGCTGGTATTTTAATTGGGAAATCTGGAGTTATTCTCTAATTACTTTCAGTTCCATTGGTAAGAATCAGTACCTAGAATCTAGGCCCTAGTTGAATAACCTAAGGAGGTTACTTTCTCATGTATATGAGACTGTCATAAAAAATCCTAGAAGGCAATGGCAAAGTACTTCCCTATTTTTGGCAAGAAAACTAGACAGATGTGTTCATGTAGTCATTCAAAGGCAAGTTCAGTTGAAAGAGGACTTTAAAGCTTCTGGTTCTATTCACACAAAGGTATCGTAAATTTTATTTAATCTGATGCTATCTATATATATTGGATTCCAACTTCCGGAATTGATAGCCATTGGCCCTTCTGCCTTGAAGTTGTAATAAATATTTGTAGCATACTAGCTTGCAGCATACTTGCAATTAAAGATGTGCAATATTTACCAATCTTGGAACAGATAATTCTGAAGATTTTTATGCTGAACCTCATCTAGGTTATGCTGTTTGGTGCTGATTCAAGGACAGTCCACTCTCAGATCCTCTTGAAATCAACTGTTTAACATTGTATTCAGCTTCCCATGTAGAAAGCCACAAACGTAAAATATTAATATATAGTATTTGCATGTGACAACAAACATTATTATGGGAAAGCATATTTTTCCTTTTTAATGGAGAAGTCTCTTCTAAGTTGAACTGGATTCTTGATTAATTTATGAACACATTTGTGTAGTTACCTCAATAGCCAAATAGTATTGGTTTATTACGCCCATTCTTCCAGGATGATTTTTTTTTAGTTCCCAATCAAATGATTTCCCTGAATAGCTCCCATTCAGTTTCAGGCCAGGCATAAACCTTGCCGGACCTGGACAATGGGACACCTACATAACTGAAGTACTTTTAGTTGCAGCAAGTTGAAACTCCTTTCTATTTGATTACTAAACAGGAACTGGAAACTGGAGAAAGAAAGTGGGAGTATTTCCCGTTCAAATGCCCTTGGGAAATTTTGGATCACATCCAGACAGTCATTTCAGTGATTTTAATATTTAAGAAGGATGGCTAGGAAAATTTATTGACAGCAGTTATGATTCATGTGGATAATCCTCAATGGAAATATTTCTTAATAGGCAGCCTGAGGATTTAACCCTTTGTAGTAGGGTTAACATTCATTAATATTCTTTAGGTTGTTTTAAAGTTTTATTTAAAATGAATCAAAAAGAATGGATTGTTTAGATAATCTTTGTGATTCCCATTCTGTCTTAGCAGTGGTTGATGATTATGATTTGGCAGTTGTATAAATACTGTTGGGAAATATTGGTAACATATATTTCTTACATTTTACTTTTTTAATATAGAAAATAGGCATATAAGGAAGAAAAGATTTGTATCGAGCCCCCGCTATGTGGAAACGTTGCTTGTAGCAGACCAATCTATGGCAGAGTTCCATGGCAGTGGACTGAAGCATTACCTTCTCACACTCCTGTCTGTGGCCAGTAGAATGTACAAGCATCCCAGTATCCGGAACCCTATTAATTTGGTGGTGGTGAAAATAATGGTCATCTATGATGAGCAGAAGGGGCCTGATGTATCTTCAAATGCTGCTCTCACTTTAAGGAATTTTTGTAGCTGGCAGAAGCAACATAATCCTCCCAGTGACCGGCACGCAGAACACTATGATACTGCAATTCTTTTTACCAGACAGGTAAGGCGAAATACGGGAAAGACTGCATATTTATAGGTTCCAGTTAATGTTATTTGAACTTTCTTCAGTCAGTAGATTCAAAAATACTTCTTTTACTTTTACATTTTTTAATTTGAAATATTTTAAACAGTGTGTCAAAAGTGTGGTTTCTTGGAATGATCTAGTGCCATAAATTTAATTTGTTACACCTTTAATAGTGTTCCCCATGGAAAAAATGAACAAAAATGTTTATTGAGTGTTTGATTAAGAAGCTTTAATGTTACATGACCATGAACATCCACTTTCTTTCAAGCATTCAGAAGATGTTTCAAGTCTCTCCCTTGACAAATAGCTGAAAAAATTGAATAGAAACTATTGTTATTATTTAAAATGTGAGATAATGAAATAATTTACTTAACTAATTCATAGAAATACTACACTAAATATGTGTTGTAGCATGGTTGTAATAATACTGCGGTCATCATCATCTATTCCTAATACATCTTCCATACTGAATGACATTTTTTTTTATTTTTGAAGACTGTTATGCTCTTTCCATTATGAAAAGGCACATTGCCAAAATAATTTCATTCTGTCAGACAAGCTCCTGACCCATTTAATAATGAAAGTACATCTTTTCTTTTTATAGGATCTCTGTGGTGCCAAAACATGTGACACTCTTGGGATGGCTGATGTGGGAACTGCTTGTGATCCAAACCGCAGTTGTTCTGTCATAGAAGATGATGGCTTGCAAGCTGCTTTTACAACCACTCATGAATTAGGTAATTGAAATTCAGGGGAAATTTGTGGCAAACTTATTTGTTTTAAAAACATGCCTTATCATATTGGTCTGCAGTTAAGGCTTTAAATCAGTTGTTTCTTGCAGTTACTGTGGTCTAGTTCTCACCATGGTGCCTAGGTTCTGCCACGTCAGACAGAAGTACTGGCTTCAGTCATTGTGTAATAAAATTTCAAATGTATGAAATCTAGATTGAGGCAAAAGGTTAGATCATAACCTTTCTCCTAAAAGGTGATTCTCAACCTTTAAGATGAGTGGATTTCAACTGGCTGGCTGGGGAATTCTGGGAGTTGAAGTCCACATATCTTTAAAATTTTGAAGTTGAGAAACACTATCCCAGAATGTCCCAGAAGTTTTTTTTTAATGCATTATCGTTCAGGTATATTCCACTTATAGTATAAACCATCAGAAGTTCAGGTTTTACCAACATTGGGACAAAACTACGAGCTAAAGTTTCTCAGTATATGTGAAAATGACTACTGATATGACTACTATTGTAAAGTGATATTTTTCAGTGAGAAAAAATTCAGGTTTCAGAGGGAAGGAAGTGGCCGAGACTTTTAAAATACACCCAAACAAATCTTGTGTGTTAAGTTGAAACCTTTGTATACGATTTATAAACCACAGTTTGAGTTCAGAAAAAAGAAAGAAAAATCTTTAAATTATCATATGGAATAAAAGAGGTGAACGTTGGCTTTATTTTTTGATATCAGTTCTTACAAGCCAGCATTGAAAACACAAAGCTTAAAAGAAAATTAAGCATACAATATAATATTAAAATTTGTCTATAAGATTTCAGTACTATGATCCATCAGATTCCAAGCAATGTAGAATTTAAAAATGCATGATAATACAGTAAATTATTTAATAGTTTACATTGTAATTACATAATATTACACAATGTATTACATAATAATTCCTGCCTAAGCAGGGGTTGGACTAGAAGACCTTCAAAGTCCCTTCCAACTCCGTTATTCTATTCAAGAATAGGACAATAATAGCTTCAAAGAAAATTAATATTGTCATGTCCCACTCCAACCAGAATTAGCCTCACAGTCGTCCCATAAAGCCACTCTTGATGAACTTCCAAAACTCCATGAAAGTAACGGCCACTTATGGACAACTATTCCATTGAAAGGGACCATACAAAAGTGAGATCTTCAGCATGATGAATGAGGGACTTTAGCATTCCTTGCTTACTCATTTTCGATAAGCGTAATCTATCTGAGGTAGACGGCATCAAAGATACCAAGGCCTCAAACCATATAAAGAGATGACAGTCAATGGCTTGAATAGAACTCAGAATAAAATATTAACTAATAGTGGTATCACATAGCAATGATAAGTCCAACTAGTAAGTTCCCACCATACTGCAAGTTTTAATGTGTGATGAGTTCATCGCTTTTTTCTCTTCTTTTTAAAGGCCATGTGTTTAATATGCCACATGATGATGCAAAGCAGTGTACCAGTATTAATGGTATAAATAGGGATTCTCACATGATGGCATCTATGCTTTCCAACTTGGATCGAAACCATCCTTGGTCTCCATGCAGTGCATACATGATAACCACCTTTTTGGATAATGGTCATGGTAAGTTTTAAACATGCTGCTTATATTTCTAACTGTATTCCATTCAAGATGCTGAATTTTAATATTAGAATTAATTGCATTAAAATATTTTAGGTATTTCCAAATCAGTTAGAATAGCATTAAATTGAAGTTCACACAAAGAAGATGCCATGTGGCTCTGCCCCAAGAAATTTATTTTAGTCCAGAAGAAATGAATCATAGCTTCATGAAAAAGAGTAATCCCACTGATAGGCCAGTCATACTAATAATTTGCATATAAATGGCTGGATCACTAAATATTAGAAGGCTCTAACTTAGAATCATAGGATTGAAGGATCCTTAGAAATCTTCTAGTCCAATCTCTTGCCTAGGCAGGAGACCATATTGGATCTTGGACAAATAACTATTCACTCTTCCAAATCTTTCCCAAATGCCATAACGTTCTGTTTCCTGGAAGCATTGGTCTAACAGAAGAGAAATAAAATGTCTGGGTGATAAAGCTTGTCACTTGCTTATGTTCAAACATAAGTAGCCATTTAATGTTTGTAATAAACTATCAAGATCTTCCTCGTAAGCATTAGTAGGTTACCAATTCCAATATTTGTTTCTAGCATTTCTAAAGTGGCAAACACATAAGTGTCCAGTTAAGTGTCTTAACTTTGAAGAGAAGCTTTCAGTTACAATGAAAGAAGAAGAGGGTTCCCCCCTCCTCAATAAGCTGCCACTGAATTCACTATATATTGGACAATTTTTGTCCAGTATCTCACCTCCCCTTTTGGGAGGAAGGTGGTAGAGAAGGTGGTTGGGGAACAGCTTCAGAGCATTGGAGGAAGTGGATTATCTGGTCCTTTCCAGTTAGGATTCAGAATCAGGTGTGGGACAGAAATGGCATTGGACATACTTATGGACATCTTCTAGCGTGGGTGAGATGGGGGTAGTGCATCCATCCTTACTCTACTTGACCTCTTGGCAGCTTTCGATACTATCAACCATTGTATCATTCTGGATTGGCTTATATCAGAGGTGATATTCAGCAGGTTCTGACCAGTTCTGGAGAACCAGTAGTGGAAATTTGGAGTAGTTTGGAGAACTGGTAGCGGAAATTTTGAGTAGTTCGGAGAACCAGCAAATATCACCTCTGACTGGTCCTGCCCCCATCTATTTCTGCCTCACGAGTCCCAGCTGATCAGCTGGGTCTTTTGTTGCCCTACCAGGAGAACAGAGCTGGAAAGCAGGTTAGTGGGGTGGGGAGAAAATGGAGATTTTGCAATATCCTTCCTCCAGGAGTGGGGAGGAATGGAGATTTTACAGTATCCTTCCCCTGGAGTGGAGTGGGAATGGAGATTTTGCAGTATGCTTCCCCTGCCATGCCCCACCAAGCCACGCCCACCAAGCCATGCCCACCAAGCCACGCCCACAGAAACGGTAGTAAAAATTTTGAAATTCTACTTATTCTATTGATTTGAGAACTATGCTATCTTTGGTGCCTGGTTGAGGTTACACTGCCTCAGATAGATCCAATGCATACTAAGAGGGCCTTCTAGTTTCATAGCTCCTTTGCAGGGAGCAGTCATGGTTAGGAGGGTGTTTGAACAGATTCATCTTGAGCCCCAAGTGTGCCTGTTCCTAGATCCTCTTTACAGTCAGACCCTCTTTACAGTCAGTCTTGCCCTAGACCAGGAGTGTCAAACTCGATTTTATTGAGGGCCGCATCAGGGTTGTGTTTAACCTTGGGGGGGCCGGGGGGGCATGTCCAGCTATGTCACTCGTGTTGGAGGTGCCTGTAGTGGCTTGATCACTCTGCCAGAGAAAATGGGCTCCCAATCTCCATTTTCGGCTGGGATGGCCTCCTGCAACCCTCTGCCAGCGAAACGGAGATCGGGAGGGCCACACGCAACCCTCCCGAGCTCTGATTTTGTTAGAAAAGGCACTGCGGGCCTGTCCTTCATTATTTCCAGGCGCCCCAGACCAGATGTAGGCACCCCGCAGGCCGCATCCGGCCCCTGGGCCTTGAGTTTGACACCCCTGCCCTAGACACTTCCATCTTTCACTGCTGCAATTTGCTTCCCTTGAAAAGTATCCAGTATAGAATGCAATGACACAGTCAATTATATGAACTCCTGGGACAATATATATTAAACCTCAGCTCCTCAAGTTGCATTGGTTGCTAGTTTGTTTTCAGGATGTTTGGATATTTATTATTATGGTCTTTTATATTTGTATTTGTTGTTGTTATACTCTCAGTTTTTAAACTATTGTTATGCACTGACCAGAATTGCCTTGGGTGAGATGGAAGGTTATATAAATCTGATGAACGAATTGATGGATGGATGGATATTAATATGCAGTGCTGAATTATGTGGCCTACCAAACATACTTCACATAACTTTATATTTATACACATTCTTTAAATTTAAACCAGAAAAGTTAATAGACTAAAATTTCTCTTGTAAATTCATGTGTCAGACATTTGAATAGATATATATTCTAATTTCTATCATTTTTCAAAGAGTGACACTACAATATTTAAAGAAAAAATAGTCAAAAGTCACAATATGGTTTTTCTTTGTTATTTCCAGGTGAGTGTCTGCTGGACAAACCTCACAAGCCATTGCCATTCCCTTCTGATTTTCCTGGTACAATGTATGATGCTAATAAACAGTGCCAATTTACATTTGGGGAAGAATCCAAACATTGTCCTGATTCCGCTAGCATATGTACAACTTTGTGGTGTACTGGTACTTCTGGTGGAGTGCTTATGTGCCAAACAAAACACTTTCCTTGGGCAGATGGTACCACTTGTGGAGAGGGAAAATGGTGTATGAACGGCAAGTGCGTTAATAAAACAGACAAGAAGCTATATGATGTAAGTTGTTGTTTGCTTGTAGTTGAGTAAGGTGAAAAATATTCTGAGTTATTCGGGTTTAATTTTTAATTTAACAATATATTTTTTAAATTTTCCTTTTAAATTTTTATTTAATTAAAATTTTATTTGCTTTAAAGGTGAATAAAATTTTGAGGCACCATTTGATGAGTGTTGCAGAAAAATGTTATCAAAATTGTGTTTAAAATTAGTTTGCCGCTCAGTAATTAACAATAAGTAACAAATAAGTTAGAATAAACAATTATTGTATCTTTTTTGGTGATCTACCCTGGAATGATCTACAGAGGAGACAACATTTTGTACCTCAGATTTATCAGAAATACCTAGTATATGTGTATTGAGAAGAAATGTCAAGTCAATATGTATTAGTTATGACTAAAAGTGCCTTTGATTTATTGCTCTTTGCTAGTTTTGAATAGCATGAAAGGTGTTGTTTTACCTCACAAGCCTAAAGCCCTACAATCATAATACACGTTACATAAAGAATAGGATCATAACTATTTCTAAATTTTATGCTACCCCCTCTTATAAAATGCTTTTTCAAGTTGTTTTAATATGGACATTTGTTTCTGTGTTCAATTGTAGATTCCTGTTCATGGAGGCTGGGGCTCATGGGAAGAATGGGGAGAATGTTCACGAACATGTGGCGGAGGGGTGCAATATTCTGTGCGAGAATGTGATAGCCCAGTTCCAAAGAATGCGGGAAAGTACTGTGAAGGCAAGCGTGTGCAGTACAGATCCTGCAATGTTGAAGATTGTCCAGAGAACAGTAAGTTTTGCAGTTATTTTATGAATGCAATTATAAAATAAAACACGAGTCTCCTAAACCTAATCAGCATCTTTGCAATTTACAGGCAAAACTTTCAGGGAGGAACAATGTGAGACTCACAATGATATTTCCAAATCTTTTGGAACTGGCCTTGCAGTGGAATGGATACCTAAGTTTGCTGGAGTCTCTCCCAAAGACAGATGCAAGCTGGTTTGCCTTGCCAAAGGCACTGGATATTTTTTTGTCCTTCAACCAAAGGTGGGTACAAGTACATATCATATACATCAAACTCTTTTTATGTATGTGTTCATTAACTTTGACTGCTGGTAGACTTGATGAATGAAACTTTCTGTAATAAACAAAGTAGAATTTTACATCCCAACAAGATTGGCCACTTGCTGCCATCAGCTGTGATCATTCTTGGTATTCTAGCAATGTATAGTAAATACTAAGCATTTTACTTCCCAAAAGCACTCAAACTCTTCTGATTTGGTTTCCATTATGAAGTTAACTAACAAAACAAGTATAAAAACCTTAATTTGTGATTCACAAATCATAATGAAATCATAATGGCACTATGTCCATAGTCCACATTAACATAATCTATAAACCCCAAGGACACTTTGATTTTAAATGAAACTTAAAACAGATTAACTGACTGGATTTTGTTCAGTACTTTAAAAATTTAATGATAAACTTTGTATAACTTCTAATCAAGTCTTCCTTGCTTTAAAGGTGGTAGATGGAACTTTATGTAGCCCAGATTCCACTTCAATATGTGTTCAAGGGCAATGTATAAAAGCAGGATGTGATCGTGTCATAGGATCCAGTAAGAAGTTTGATAAATGTGGCATCTGTGGAGGCAATGGATCTACCTGCAAGAAAGTATCTGGAATGTTTTCTAACGTCAGGTGTGTTTTCACACTTTAGAGTTGTTACCCTACATGGAAGATTTTTTTTTTCATTTGAATTGTTTAATGAAATCAGTATAGGAAGCAATGATTAATATTGTAAATGAACTGCAGGTTTTGTGTTAGTATATTATTTTAGTTACAAAGTTACAAAGATACATTACTTGATTATAAGAGTCAACCTAAGTTCTTGCCGGTGATAGGAGTCCTTAATAATTAAGAGGTGCTGGTATTCACCAATAGCTTTTCTTCTTTCCTATAGACCTGGTTACCATGATGTTGCTGTGATTCCTGCTGGGGCAACAAACATAGAAGTGAAGCAACGAAATCATAGGGGTACACGGCAAGATGGCAGCTTCCTTGCAATCAAAGTGGCTGATGATACTTATATTCTCAATGGTGACTATACACTAACAACAATGGAGCAAGATATTACTTACAAAGGAAATGTTTTGAGATATAGTGGTTCATCTGCTTCTCTGGAAAGAATCCGTAGCTTCAGTCCACTGAAGGAACCATTAACCATACAGGTCCTTACTGTGGGTGATTCATTTCGATCTAAAATCAAATACACCTATTTCATGAAGAAATCAACACAGCTGGGTTCAGAGGAGCCTATCAGTAAGACTGAATCTTTCAATGCAATCAAGGAGACGGTTTTATCTGAATGGATTATTGAAGAATGGGGAGAATGTTCTAAGTCATGTGGTACTGGCTGGCAGAGGAGATCTGTACAGTGCAGAGACCTTAGTGGACGACCTGCCTCAGACTGTGCAAAAGAACTCAAGCCAAATGATGTACGACCATGTGCAGACACACCATGCCCACGATGGCAGCTAGGAAACTGGTCACCGTGTTCCAAGACATGTGGGAAGGGTTTCAAAAAGAGGTTATTAAAGTGCATTTCCTTTGATGGTACAATTTTGACACATGAAAACTGTGACCTTTCAAAAAAGCCAAAACATTTAATAGACTTTTGTAATGTTACACTTTGCAGCTAAACTATAATAGAAATCTAAAGCTATATATATATATAAGTATGTACGTATGTATGTATATTCAGACCAAAGCACTGAAATTGAAGTGAGAGGTAACAACTGTAATTTGTGTGTGGAAATTCAGAGTACAGTCACTGAGATGGGACAGTGCAAATATTATTAGATGGAATTAAATCATGATGGAGTAGGAAGGAATCCTGTCAGTATAAACAGTAGATAAAAATGCCAGTTTAGTTACTAGCAAATTCGGAAACACACATCTCTTAATCTTAGTTTTTTACAAGTTAATCAAGTATGCCATGGCCAAAACAAATTTAGGGAAACGTTTACAAGTTGGCAGGAGTAGCGTTTTTTTAAACTTCTGGCAATTTTATTGTACTGATAAAATTCCTTTCCTGATCAAAGGTGGGAAATAAAAAGGCGGTTCTTTAACTTGGTCAGGTCTTGCCTACCTCACATGTAACAAAACCCACATTATTTAAAGAGAGTTTTCAACTAAATTTCTAATTGGAGAGGCAAAACAAGTAGTCCTCGATGCTTAAAATTCCAAACATTAGAATGTATTTAATCTTAAGAGATACCTTGCAGTTCAAAGCCACATATTAATTAGGAAGAAAGAAAGAACTATCCCAAATTTAATTCTCTTCCCTTTACCATATTTGTTCCAAAATCTAATAGACCTTTGGAACATACGCATAAGTTTTATATGAAAGCTGGCTTCTTCATGGAATAATCCTGACAAGCTGCCATTTCACATACAGTAACAGTTGCCATGGTGGTCAGCAGTAACATGCTTACATACGACCTTTTGCAAACATAAAATTCCACTATAAATGGAACGTCTCTTATTACAGCTTTCCATATCCAAATTAATTCCAGATGTGCTCAGCCAACATAGCCAAATACTATGCTGGTTGGGAAATACAAGAGTTAACAGTCACAAGATATCTGGAAGAGCCTTAAGCTGTTGTTAAGTTTTGCATACAAAAACTACACTGCTGAAATCTCTTGTAAAGCAGGGAAGATTTAAGCTGTAGGATAGCAGGTCCATCCACAGCTGTTTTCCAGTATCTGCATATTTAAAGTTATTTGCTAGGCTATAGACTATGAGAGAATATGTCTCTTCATATGTATATAGTAAAATAAGACACTGTCTTAGAAAACACACTAGGTCTTATTTTCGTAGGTCTTATATATTTATGGTGCCAAATAGTGGGTGTGAGTGTCCATGGTTGCTGAAAGTCTTCCTGAACTGGAGATTTACACTAGGTCTTATTTTGGGGTAGGTCTTATATTAGGGCAGGTTTAGAAAATAGTGCTAGGTCTTAAGGTCTTATTTTTGGGGAAACACGGTAGTAAAATGTGTTAGAAATGATATATACTTTATAAGTATTAAATTTTTTCCCTTCTGAGAAGGATTATAATTGATAACAAATGCATATACTGTCATGAATGTATTTATTTTTATATTTCTTGTCTAAAACAATTTAAGTTATCACTTTTTTAAGAAAAGACATATAACAAAATAGAGTATTTATGCAATATGTTATTAGAAATAATAAACTATGAATTTTTGAAATTGAGAGTTTTTGTTTTATATAAGTTTCTATCACATCTTCATAAGAATAGCTAGTTTGATTTTATCACAAAGCATATGTTAAGATATACTTTGTACTTGCTAGCGCCAAGCAGCAGAGTAGGGTTAGAGTAAATTAAGGTCTAGATATTCTCTGTCCCACTGGAATGCACGTTGTATATCAATTCACCATTAATAGGACCAGTGTTCATGCTTATCTGGATTTAATATACATTCAAATTCAAGTTTAAGTAATCTACTCCTAGTCACATTTATGTTCCTTTGAATTTCATGTTAAATCATACAAGGCAACCATTTGAAAATTAATTGCCTGGTAAACCATTTCTTTTTACCATTTTATAATGAAAGCACATCTGTTTACCCCATATCCTGAAGTCTCAAATTCTTGCTGTGAATTGTGAAAATTGGAACTCTTTGGTGAAATAGTTCATTTGATTGATGCTGTAAAAAGTGTCTGTGCAGCTGGATTTTAATCTTTGTATATTACTGTTGAGAAATAAATTGAATATCTGATTATATGTTAGATGATTGTACAGAATTACATACTCTAGAAACCAAATTTCCCTAAAAGTATAAAAGAAACTCTGGTAAACATTACTAGGGAGCATACAAAACTCAGAAGGTACACTGTTTTCCCATCCTGCTTGAAAATAGAACACTTGCTGTGATCATTCTAAATTTAAATATTTTAAGTTATGTTCCATAGTATTGAGGATGACATTTTGTTACTTCCCAAGGATATATCTTCCTTTTTTAAAAATTTATGTTTCAGACAAATGGAAAATCCTTTGATTGCTCTTTCTTCTCCTGCCCAGATCCTATCATCTTTCACATTATGGTTGAGTTCACACATTATGCTAACCTATAAGATGGCTTATTTTAGTTCAGATCATAAACCAAATTACTGAAGTTTATAAACCATAATTTTTGGCTTTTCATGATGCATGAAATGTAATAAATGAACAGTACCTGTCTATTTTTGAATATAAGCTTCTAAAAACAAAAATACCAGTTTGTAAAACTCTGCAAATTACCATTTTTAACCATGGGGCAGATTTTTGTTAGCAGGTAACCAGATTCCATTTAGAATAAGTGGTTATGGAAATACCCAGGATCCAAGACATGAAAGGTTTTGTGGGTTAAAAAGATGATCTTGGGTAACACCAACAAACAATTCAGCTCCAGCAGATCTTACATAATATGACAACATTGGATTGCTCTTGTAGGCATGCAGGAACTTGCACTTCATAGCAGCTGCAGTTCTGGGCAATCGTGCAGAGTAAATCAATCATCTCAGAATGAAATGGTAAGGCCATGAGTGGCAATTTCTAGTGCCTTCTGTTTCAGAAAAGGTCATAAATGATGTACCATCAGGAGTGTGTCTATGGAGATTCTCAGTCAACAGGTCATAGTTGTCCCAAAGATGCATTTTCAAGAGGCAACTGGACTTCCTTATTTTTCTTTGAAGACATCTTGCTTCTCATCCAAGAAACTTCTTCAGAGCTGAAGAAGCTTCTTGGATGAGAAGCGAAATGTCTTTTTTTTAAAAAATCAAGAAAGTCCAGTTCCTCTTGAAAAAGCACCTTTGGGACATCAGGAGTGTGACAAAGAGTCTCCTGGATACAGCTTCTATTAGTTGTTTCAGCTGAAACTGAGTCCATGAGGAGCCCAGCTCTTTCTGTGGAATAGCAGCCTATTTAAAACTGTTGATGCTATCTTAGACTATTGACTTCTAAATCAATAGCCATTCCATCTTGGTTGAGTCTTGGCATGGTTCTCCAAATCTACACCCTTATATTTTTCAGATATCAAATCAAAATTTCCATCATATTTTTCATTTGTCCAGGAATATATACAATTTGGTATTGTGTGGATATTGATGATGGTATTTCTCAAATCAAGTGACCTCTCACAAGTGCTTCATGTAGTATTTAAGAGGAGTGAGATGCCACAAAATGTGGCCATCTTCCCCTTGCTCATGTTTTTCCATATCATGATATCTTGTCCTGCCATGCCCCATATACACTTCTGTTCACTCAGAAATGGGCAGAACCATGCAAAAATGATTCCTTTGATTCCAACTCTCACAGGCAAACCAGAAGGATACCCTTGGTGATGGTATTAAAAATCATTAACAGAACAAGTACAGTTGTGATTTCCCAATCCCAATCCTACTTCTAAGTTTTGATGGGAACAATCAGTACACTTTTCATTCTATACTCAGGCATGGTTAAAAAGATTGTGATAGAAAGATTGTGATAATATTTTGTATCTGTTGTCCTGTCACTTTGTCTACTACGTTTGCCCAAAATGGAAGTCTGGAGACTAGCTGTTCAATATAGTTGGATTCAAGGCTGGTATCTCCCTTTCAGAGGATGTGTCCGAACAAAGGATTACGGTAACTATCTATCTGCATGCTTTAATTCAAACTCCTGCCCATGGACCTGTAGTGAAAAGGGCCTGCTGGATAATTAAATGAGTCTATGAAACAGCTAAGCATCAAACACAAACCACAGATTGATGATACAGACAGATGGAGTCAAACCCTGAAGCAAACATCCATATCAATTCTGTCCTTTGGTCTATTCTGGAAACATTATGACAGGAACTCTGACTACATACGAATGATTTTTATCTGCAAAGAATACAGTACAACGGCCTATTATTTGTTCTTCTAGTCTATCCTTCCTCAGAAGAGTTCTAAATACTTTAAAAAGTGATATTAGGAGTATGAAATATATTTCAATGCGGTGACTGTATTAAAAACTAATAGAGAAAGTAAAAACTATAAATTGGGAATATAGTAGTATACATATTGACATATAATAGAATTTATTATAACCACAAATATATTAATGTTAGGAGGTGGAAGACTATGATTAGGTATATTTAAATGTATTATTATTATTAACAGTGTGTAAAAAATATATTGAAACTTATAGCTTTCAAGGACTATAAATTCAGGGGAGTTAGGAATATAATCCGGGGACTGATTAAATCTTATTAATAATTGGTTTTATTGGTATTTCTAGAAAATTGAGATACTGGAATTATGGTGGAACATTGAGTAATATTTAAAATATTAAAATATTAGTGATTCAGCAGGGGACAATAAACACATTGCATGAAGAAATGTTATTGATGTTTAAATATATTTTAGTTTAGTTTAGTTTAGTTTACTTTATTGTCACTACACCTCGTACAATGAAATTCAATACCATCTTCAGTGTACATTATGACTGAAAATAAACACAAACACACATCCTTCACTTTCTATACATTGAATTGAAAACCCCTGATATTGCATTAATATTGAACTATACAGTAGAATTCAGTAGAGTTACTGTCCTGGGATAGAAGCTGTTTTTCAACCTATTTGTCCTTGTTGCTCAGGTCCTCTTTTAGGGTAACACCCAGAAATTTAAAATTGGCCACTTGCTTCACTCTGTCACTATTGATAAGCAAGGGCTGGATATCTGATCTGTTCCTTCTATAGTCCACTATAAGCTCCTTGGTTTTATTGGTGTTGAGGACCAAGTTATTGTCTCCATACCACGAAAGCAACTGGTCAGGGGTGGGATTCAACCCATGTTACTACCATTTTGGTGATTACGTTTTGTGCTTAAAACTCCCCCTTTGCTCTTGCCAGAATCTCTACTCCTGTCCTGCTGGTGTGTTATTTATTTTATTTATTTTATTTTTATTCATATTTATATCCCGCCCTTCTCCGGAGACTCGGGGAGGCTTACAATGTTTGGAGCACAACCCAATGCCCTCAGCAATAGCCTTCCTTCCATTGTATATGCCTGCTTATTACTAAGCGGCATTTTTACAAAGTCAGCTTATTGCCCCCAACAATCTTGGGTCCTCACTTTACCTACCCCGAGAGGATGGAAGGCTGAGTCAACCTTGAGCCTGGTGGGATTCAAGCCTGCACTAATTGCAGGCAGCTGGAATTAAGTGCTGGGGGTTTAACAGCCTGCACCACCAAGGCTCTTATGTAGCCTTCCAGCTCAGCAGCTGCATCTGGAATGAGTGAATGAAGCCGAGTTTCTGTGATTAGCAAAACACAGCAGTTCTTGATGAATTTAGTCTTTGCAATCTGTAGCCTTAATTCATCCATTTTGTTAGTCAGAGATTTTGCATTGGTAAGAAATACATTTGGAACTGAAGGCTTGTGTGGAAGCTTACTCAGCCTAAACAAAACCCCATCATGGCATCCTCTCTTCCTCTTCCTCTTCCTCTTCCTCTTCCTCTTCCTCCTTCCTGCAAGGATAGTGATCCATGGCTCCCCCATTTATGGAGAAAGTGGTAAAGAATCATAAAGAGAGAATGGTACTGTTTAAAGACAAAGATGTGAATGTAGAAGAACCCCAACAAATGGGAAAAAATGAGTACAAATTGGGAAAATGGTATTACATACACTGATATACAAAGGAATTTATTATAATTACAATGTGTCTATTAAGGTTAGAAGTTGGAAGAAGAGCTTATGTATATTTAATTGTATTATTAATGTTAGCATTGTGTAAAAAGTATATTGACCCAGTCAATACACTGTCCACAAAATATGTATGGTTGTTAAAGGAAAATTACAAATAAAACACACACACACACAGAGAGAGATTTTCACTTTTTTAAAAAAAATCACATTTATATGCCGCCCTTCTCTGGAGACTCAGGGCGGCTTACAATCTTCCTGATTGTTGAAAATTCTCTAACTACAATGAGACACCAATACCACACACAAGTATGCACACATATAGATTGAACCTAGTAGAGAAGGCACAGTAAATTCTCAGATAAGACAGCTGGCATTATAATAAACACATCCTTTATGTCAAGATGGAACTCAAAGCAGAGAAAAGGCCATTTTTAAAGTCCAATTGGGATTATAGACTTAGTACCAAAAGATAAGAGACAGCAAAAAGGAAAATGTAAGCCAGCTCCAAGACTGGCACACGCTGACCACCTCTTGGAGAACTGTACTGAAGAGGATAACATTAGAATTTTTTTCCACAGAAATGAAAAGGCCTATGGAATGGAATGGATCTCTGCCTGTAGATCTGTTTCTCTGCCATCAGGAGAAAACTTTCCATTATACATAACATTGGATTCCTTATATTGCAGCTGAATTTTTATGTAAAAGTGCCTCAGCTTTCATGAAGACTATCACCAGGTGGGACAACATTGTCAGATTTGGAGGGGGGGAACGGTCAGGTATTGCCTGAGGGTAACCAATACTGGCAAAAATTTAACAGGAAATTCATAACAAGAGTAAGATAAATAGAATAGAGATTAATTCTTCAGTTTATTCAACTCAGCTTAATATTTTTCAAGGAACTTTGCCAAATGTTACAGGGAAAGTTCATAAGCAGGTCAGGATTGCAGTATTCATCCAATGTTATTAATTCCCAGCATCTGGAAGACAGAATTGAAGAGGGCCAGCATCAGGAGGTCAAAAACAACATGCACCTGATACATTGCTGTCTGATAGAATTTTATCTTATTATCTACTAACTGTAAATGGATTATGGTTATGATTCAAAGAAAAAACAAGAAAGTCCAGTTACCTCTTGAAAAAGCAGCTTTGGGACAACTCCCTGTGACTGAGAATTTCCATAGACTTTTAGTTATTGAATTTGGGATGTACATCCTTCAAATGGTGTGGGAGTATGAACGGATTTCCAGAAAAAAATGCAGACAATGGAACCATTTGTACTTCAGTTTGAGATGCAGACAACACAGACTCATCCCCAACAGCCTGTGCCTGTCTTCAACACTGAAGGGACACAGGACAGAAAACATCCTGCAGCCAAGAAGGCTCCAAAACCATTTGCATGACTCAGGTTACCCTGAGGACGCAGATAAACCTCCAAGTGACCTCAATGACCAGCTGTCTGCAAGGGATATAAATCCTTCCATTTCCCACCATCCAGTCAGAGCTGAAGAAGCTTCTTGGATGAGAAGTGAAATGTCTTCAAAGAAAAAACAAGAAAGTCCAGTTGCCTCCTGAAAAGCACCTTTGGGACAACCATGACCTGGATGACTGAGAATTTCCAGAGATATTGTGATTGGAGAGGAATCTACTAAAGTTACTCATCCTGCTTTCTTTCTCAATCCAACAACAGCATTGCCTGTTAATATTATTCTAGCCTCGAGTTGTTTCAAGTCATAGTCCATCATGATAGTCTTGATCTTTCACCTAAACCGGGGTGGACAAACTTTTTGACTTGAGGGCCACAATGGGTTCTTAAACTGGACCAGAGGGCCGGAACAAAAGCATGGATGGAGTGTTTGTATGAACTAATATAAATTCAAAGTTAGATTACTTCACGTAGCCTTCTGGGAGAGCAAGAGAACCCTCCGCTCTTTCGGCTCCGTGGGCTGGATAGAACAGCCGAATGGGCCGGATCCGCCCCGGGCTGTAGTTTGCCCACGGCTGACCTAAACTGACCAAAATCAGGAGAAGCATATTTTTCTCCAAATTGAAGACCAAAGCTTGGTGAAGTTCTATCAGACAAACCTGACATGGCTGGTGTCAACATCCAAGACAGTGTACTGTTCAAGTTGCCACAACATGCTGTTTCAGAGTTGCCATACACGTGCAGGGGGAGGAAGTGCATGGGGACACAAGATGGGTGTTGGGTAAGGGGATTCACACTGGGAGAGGAGCCAAAATTTGAAGACCTGGTTGTTTGACCAATCCGGACTGTGACCCTTCCTGGGGGGGGTGGTTTTATATTTTTAAGTATTTTAAATTTGTCTGTTTGGGCTTGTGAATTTGGGTTTAATCTTCTTTTAATTATATATTGTTGTTGTTTTTAGCTGTGAGCAGCCGAGTCTTGGAGATGGGGCGGCATACAAGTCCCAAAAATAAATAAATAAATAAATAAATAAAGGCAAGACAACAGCGGTCGGTTCAGAAGCCATCCAGGCCTGAAGAATACTTGCTGAACCTGGCCAAGGAGCAGTTGGCTCGGAGAGTACTTGCTGGAGCAGGCCCAAAAAAGTAATTGCTTAATCAGTCGGGAGCAACTGGGAACAGGAGGATGAGGCGTGCTGAGTCCGTATAGCCAGCTAGCTAGCAGAAGCCAGTAATGCTGGCTAGAAACTCTTTTACTTGTATTGTTCACCACATAACAAGCTGAGACTCCAGTAAAGAGATCCGTTCTGCTCAGTGTGGCCTCTTCTTTT
This sequence comes from Naja naja, assembly GCA_009733165.1. Classification (NCBI taxonomy): domain Eukaryota; kingdom Metazoa; phylum Chordata; class Lepidosauria; order Squamata; family Elapidae; genus Naja; species Naja naja. Next base: position 11,295,057 of record CM019152.1, read on the forward strand.
GCAGGCTTGGTTAGGAACTGTGACAACTGGTTTCCTGCATCTTAAGATTTCACCCGCAGGTCTTGGAGACACAGTTTAGAAGAAATTTTATATTTGAAGAAGTTTTATACTATATGAACAGCCTCAATGTTACAGTGTTTATCAAATATATTACTATTTACATCATCTTCCTGTTAAAGAGCTCAATGAAATACCCAACAAACACCACTCAGTCCTACAATTTACTTAATTAAAATGTGCAGTAAAAATAAAAACAAATTTAGAAAAGTATAGTTGTCAAACCATATTTAGCATGATTTGACAGAATTTTTATCATCAGATGAAAATATATTGCTAGTTATTGGTTATAGTATGGTACTGAATAATTAACTACATTTCCTATGAGGAATTTTCAAATTGAGATTCAAATGTTTAGAAGACTTTAGGTTTAATCATCAGAGAACAGGTTGAATCTAGATTTCTGAGAAACTACTGGAAGAGGATCTCTTATGTGGGCCTATGTCATAATTTTTAAAAATAGTCTTTTATTTGATGATTTATGCACAAGTAATACTTTGCTGTAAGATTGGGATTATATGATCATACCTATAACTTTGTATCTGTATTTTGCATCAATAGCAACTTCTGGACAGTGCATTAAGGGTAGTTTTCTAAAAAAGCACCATAAAATCCAATGAGGAGACTATTAGATATGAATCAAAGTTATCGTATTTTAGAAATAGTTATGACAAATCAATTAGCCAAAGCTGGACATATAAATAAACCTTATGAGACACTAGAGCAATGAAAATCTATAATCTGAAGTGCAGTGGCAGAAAGCCTATAAAACAAAAATTCTTCAACTGCAGTGCAGTGATTATCAACCAGCAGATGTTCCACGCTGTTTATAGGAGGCATTTTTCCCTGTGGAAAAAGATACAAGGTGATCCTGGGTATGTTTGTTTGTTTGTTTGTTTGTTTGTTTGTTTATTTATTTATTTATTTATTTGTTTGTTTGGATTTATATGCCACCCCATCTCCGGGGGGACTCAGGCCGGCTTACACAGAAATATATATACAATAAATAAAAAATTTATCAAATTAACTGTAATCCAATTATAATAAAATCAAATTAAAATACCCTTAAATTAAAATTCCCAACCCTGCTCAGTCCAGGCCGGCCTGTGCAAACAGCCAAGTCTTGAAATCACGGCGGAAGGAGCGCAGGTCCAGGGCCAAACGCAGCTCTAGAGGTAGCTGATTCCAAAGGGTGGGCGCCCCCACAGAGAAGGCCCTCCCCCGGGGAACCACCAACCGACATTGTCTGGCTGATGGCAACCCCAGGAGGGCCTGCCTGTGGGAGCATACCGGGTGATTGGACCTCGATGCTGGTAGTCACTCCTATACCAGTAGAGCATGAATACCCAAATTAAGTCAGCTTGTCAAGTCAGACCAGGTAAGAAAACAGATTCCACAAGATATACTGGAATTCTATTTTATTGATATAAGCAATCATCATCATCATCATCATCATCATCATCATCTTCCCATGAAGATGCAGGGTCCCCTTTTCGGATCAACGAATGCCATCTTGCATGATCAAACACAGCATCTGAATCATATCTGCATTTTGTCTGAGATGGGTGTAGGTATTGATATAAGCCAGGGCTGTCAAACTCGCAGCCTGTGGACTGGATGCGTCACTCACTGGCCATGCCCACGTCCAGTTTAGCAAAGGGGGAAAAAGTCATGATACATCACATGATGACGCCATGATGATGCTAAATGGCAACACAATTCTGAAATCCTGACAGCACTTTCCCTTTCCTTCCTTTTACTCAAAAGCGACTCGTGGTGGTATCATTTAAGTTTCTTTCTTCTTTCTTTCCAGCCCTAATGCCTTTTTTTTACTAACTGCCATATTCCTTCTCCAAGGATATCTCTGTGATTCTCTGTAGAGTCTCTGCCTAGTGACTAAGATTTTGAGATCAGGACATGGGTACTATCTCCAAATGGCTGCCATGCTGACATGGATGGTCTCAAAAGATCCATTTAGCAGAAGACAAATTGTGGCTGCTTCTCAAAAAGCTTCTGTTTAACCCCGCCTAGCTGTTCTGAGTTATTTATACCACTTCAGCTTGCCTTTCTCTTTTTTTGGGTGAGCAAAGAGCTGGATATTTGCCTGCAATTTTTAAAAGACATGTACTGGGGCCTTTATGGGGACTGACATTTTAATAAATAAGACTACTGAGGCTGGTGTTTTGAATTTCAATCATCAAGAGAGGCATCTGCTGAAGCTTGGATAATAGAGCATTTTCAACAATCCTACCAGTGTCAGAGTTGAAATCAATCCCACTTACATTGAAATTAAGAGATGGGGAAAATATTTTCACTCCTAATTACAGATGGGAAAAATTGGAGGACATCAACTGTGTTGTCTCGTTTTTTTTTTTCATCTGGAAGTAATAAAATGATTCTATATTGATTTTTGTCCCTTTGCCTCCCCCACTAGTTTATATATTTTTTTTAAAAAAATTCCTAAAACTTCATGTGATGGATTCAGCTTGGTGAAGTCATAAATAGTATGCCCACTGCTTTCTTCCATAATAGAATTTATGATGGAAAGGGTGATGAAACTTAAATAAGAGACATCAGTTCAGTCAAACAAGATTGTATTTTAAGAGAGCAGTTTCTTGAGGATAATAAACTGTTCCACACTATTTCAGACAACATTAAATCTTTGAGAAATAAATGTGAAGGAATTTGTTTTCTTGCAGAAAATGAGTTATTGACTTTTCTTCTCTTTTATTCTAAATAACATCACATAGTCTTGCACATAGACTTTTTTTGTAGCAACTGGTATCTGCCTTTTTTTAGAACACAACAACTTCAAAGCAAAAGCAAAAACCTGGGGTGGTATTAAAGAAACAATAAAAGCAATGCTCTTTTCTAACTATTGTCTAGGATGCTGCAGTTTTATATGTTGCATACAGTTCTTCATAGGCAAAGAAAGCTAACTGCAGTTGAACTGGATTATTGTATCTATATCTATATTAATGATTTTAATCCTTGTGAAAAATTATTTTATTTCTAATAATATTTATTTTGCCCCTTTTCTAGAAAGTTTTTATTCTCTACAATTCCCATTGCTATTTTTATTAAATATTCACCAATCTTCAAAGACAAAACATATTTAAATTTATTCCCCTACCCATGGTGTCTTTTCAGCTGTGACACTGCCTTCTATTGATGAGATATGACATAATTTATAGACCAATATATTTGAAGATTTCCACAATCAGGTGACCTGTAAATCAAATATATTATTATGATTAGTCACACAATCAGCCTGATGTTTAGATTGGATTTGACATTTTTGTCCTACTGCTGAGTCTTTCCCAAACTCCTGGGATGTTGTTCTGTACCGGTTATATGGGAATATTAAAGGTATCATTGAAGTATGTAAGCTAATCCAAATAAAGCTGTTTTTTTTTGCGATTGACTGATGGGGATTTTGCAAATGCCAATGGTATTCAAGAATCCAGATGTTTTGGGATTGCACCCAAGATGTTTATTGCTATTGGCATTATCTTTGCTTTCTTTTATGTTCTGTGATTTTCCACTGTGCCACTGATCTGTCATTAAAGCTTCTGATGTTTCTACTGATTTCTGTTATTTCTAGGCAGTGAGCTGAATGCCTTCTTGTAATAAACCAAACTACATGCAAGTTGGTCTTCCTTCTCTTGCAGGTTTCCAGAATCATTTTGTCAATTAGAAGCTGATATTTTGTTCTTCTGCTGTCCTCTGCTGTTTGGACAGTTTCTCTTTTGCACAGAGGGAAAAAGCTTGTTTTCAACTAGATGCTGTTGGACCACATCAGCTACCACACCAGTTAGCAATTTTTTTTTCATTCATATTTATATCCTGCCCGGCATTTTTACAAAGTCAGCTTATTGCCCCCAACAATCTTGGGTCCTCAATTTACCTACCCCAAGAGGATGGAAGGCTGAGTCAACCTTGAGCCTGGTGGGATTCGAGCCTGCAATAATTACAGGCAGCTGGAACTAAGTGCTAGGCTATTAACAGCCTGCACCACCAAGGCCCCTTTGAAAACAATTGTTTACTGGTAAACAATTAATTGACCTGTAGTTACCTGGTGCTGCCTCTTTTGTTGGATCTTTCATTATCAGATAGATTTTGCCAGATGTTAAACAATTTTCTATTTCATCTCCTTGAAATAAGCTGTTATACTGCTTGGAAATGAGTAGGTGTAGTCCAGTCACATATTTTGACCAAAGATCATGCATTTTATCTTCACCTAGTATTGACCAATTCTTGAGCTCCTTTGCTCTTTTTTCCACATTTGCTGTTATCATTTCATTTCAGTGTTTTTTTTATCCACCTCTTTTATAAGCAGCATTCATGTTGTATTTCTTTCGCTTGACCCACAGCTGTATCCAGAATTACGAAAGTTTTATTCTTTGTCAGGTATTGACTACTTCACTGTAGTCTCTCCAGTGATGAATTGGTAGAAATGTTTATATTTTGATTGAAATTGGAGATTTTTCCTATAGTGTGCAAATTGAGCTTCAAATCTGTCACTTTTCTTGGCTATTCCTCTTATCTGCTGCTTTATTATTTCCAATGCTCCCTTGATCTTCCTTCTTTCTAGGTGATATTTCTTGATCAGATATTCTTGTTCTTCACCTTCTTGTCCTTCAGGTATTTTTTTGTTCTTCAGCTTCTTGTCTTTCATCTTTGTATTTTGCTTGCATCTGACTTATTTTCCTGCTTGATTTTCCATTTCATTGGTGCACTGGTTGGCTTTTTTCTTCTCTGTTGATTTTGTTTTCCAGTATTCAGTTATAACTGAAACTGTGTTGTACATTAGTTGATTTGTTTCTTGCAGTGAGTTAGCTTTTATATTTTATATTACAGTATTATTATCTTTTAATATTTGTGTTAGCTGTTTCTCTGAAACAAACTTCAATGCAGGCAGTCTTATTCTGTTGTTTTTGTGCTGTTCTGGATACTCAGCTTTGTTTCAGTTCATTTTTTAACTAGAGAGCTTTGTTCTTTCTGAGAAGAAGGCATAATGATGATTCAATAACTATGCTGCTATCTGTTTCAGGTTTGCCTCTACAGTTTGAACTAATTCTGGCAAGGCTTCAATTTCTTTGCCCTGGTAGACTTTTGCTGTTCTTTTGATTCCAATCCTGTGAACACTTTATTCCATACCGTAAATTGACACTGATCTGTAGTCTCCATTCTGTTACTTCTGATACTGAATGTTAAAATCATAGGGCTAGACCTTGGGGGTTTTGTAGTCCAGAAAACTAGTTCCCCAACTGTTATGTATGTAGGTTTGAAGTCATTGGTTTAGTTTGAACTGTTCTTGTAAAATGTTGGAAATGATTGGTTTAAAAAGTGCGGGAAAACCCTGCACTCTGATTGGCTGGCAACTGCGGCTGCTGGCTATAAGTAGCAGCCGCAGCCAAAGGGGTCCATTCTGAGCTGTAGTCACTAATAAACTAAGAGCTTGAAGCACTCCGTGTCTGTCTCTTCATGCAAACTTAACACTGGCGACAAGGATGGGATTCCCCTGAAGAAGGCGGCAGCATGAACAGAAGGAGACCGAGATGGCTGCACTGAACACCCCCAGCCCGTTCGATCCGATGGCAGAAGACTGGGAGTCGTATGCAGATCGTTTCCAAATGTATCTGGAGGAAACGATCTTGCGACATTTCGAGAAGCGGAAAGGGCGGTCTTTCTCATGCACTGCGGTCGGCAGTTTTCAAGATGGCGAAGGCATTGGCGAGGAGCTGCAGGCGTGAAGGTAATGGACTGGCCTGACTTAGAAAAACTGTTAAGAGCCCATTATGCCCCACAAGTATCGTGCCTCATTAAGAGACACGAGTTTTACTGTAGTGATCAAGGGGAAAGTGAAAACGTAAATGACTTTGTGGCAAGTTTAAGAGACATTGGGGGTGCATGCGAATTTAACAATTTAGAAGAGGCCATGCGCGATCGATTTGTTCTGGGCCTTAAAGACAAGGTGCTACAGAGCAAGTTATTACTGAAACCTAAGATCACGCTGAAGGAAGCAATAGAAGAGGCCTCATCAGCAGAAGCTACCAAGTCCTCAGCAGCAGCCATGAAGAAAATCAACAAGGCTACAAGCTATCCTGATGTGGAAAAGTCCACAACAACTCATTGTGAGAAAATAGATTCTGAGTCAGACTGTAGTGAGGTGGAGGAAGGAATTTACAGACTCAGAATGGAGCGGAAAAAAAAAGACCTGGGAAGAAAGAGGCAAGATTTCTACTGCAGAGGTTGTGGGGGAAGCCACCCGCACACTGAATGCAAGTTTTTAGACACCATTTGTCTCCGTTGTGATAAAAGAGGACACCTAGCAAGAGTCTGCAAATCATCAGAACTCCACCCAACAGAAGAAAGTTTGCTACAAGCAAAGACAAAGAACAGGCCCAACAATCTTTCAGGCCATCAAACAGTGGCATTCACAGAAGCAAAATGAAGACTCATCAAACAGAACTATTGTTCATTCATCACCTTTAAGAAGCAGAAAAGTGCATGTCAAGGTATCCTTCAAGATTGCAATTTGGAGTAAGCATGGCACCAGGCATCTTCCATTATGGAAAGAATGTTACAAGGGTTGCCAGGGGTGGTGCACTATTTTGATGATGTTTTAATTTCTGCTGAAAATGATACTCAATTACGAGAGACTCAGGGAAGGCTTAACTAGATTCAAAAAAGCAGGGTTAAAAGTCAAAGAAGAAAACACACTAGAACAGATAAGTGGAATTCTTGGGTTACATGATTGATAAACATGGCATCCACCCCACAGAGGCAAAGGTTCAGGCAATCAAAGAAGCCCCCAGGCCAAAATGCAAAACAGATTTGCAAGCATTCTTGGGACTCATTAACTTCTATCATATGTTTCTACCTCAGAAGGCAACCATTGCAGAACCCCTACATAGGTTGCTGGACAAAAATCTGCTTGGGTCTGGGGAGGAAGGAACAAGCTGCATTTAACAATATCAAGAGACTAATCACGTCTGATGCTGTGCTGATACAGTTCTCTGAGAACTTTCCTGTTGTTCTGACTTGTGATGCCTCCCCTTTGGAGTGAGGGGGTTTGAGCCACATGCTTCCCAGCGGAGGGAAGCTCCTATTGCATTTACTCTCACCTTGACTAAAGCAGAGAGGAACTACAGCCAGCTGGACAAGGAAGCCTTGGCGATTGTAGCAGCTGTCAAAAATTCCATGAATATTTATATGGGAGAACATTTACTGTTGTCACAGATCACAAACCTCTTTTAGGCATTGTGGCAGGGGACAAACCAACACCCACGATCCTGTCACCAAGAATGCTGAGATGGACTGAATTTCTTGCTGCTTATTCATACAAACTGATCCACAGACCTGGTAAAGACATTGGGCATGCAGATGATTTGAGTCGCTGCCCACTTCCTTCACACATTGAGGACCCTGTTCCTGAGACTCACACCTTTTTCTAGAAACTGTTGCCAAACTTCCAGTACATGCTGCTCAAATTGCCAGAGAGACTGCCAAAGACACTTTATTGGCTCCTGTCATAGGCTGGATTAAGAAAGGTTGGCCACTTCAAGATCTACCTCACCTTGCCCAACCTTTTAAATCCAGGCAAACTGAATTATCTGTATTAAGAGGATGTATTTTGTGGGGTAACAGGGTGGTTATTCCTGCAAAACTACAAAAGAGGTTTTGGAAATGTTACATGAGGGTCATCCGGGAATTGTCAGAATGAAGGGATTGGCCAGGAGTTATGTATGGTGGCCAGGATTGACAAAATGGTTGAAAACTGGGTTGCATCTTGTCCCAACTGTCAGGTAGTCAGGCCTGCCCCACCTCTCACCCCCACACAGGAATGGGAATGTCCTAGGGGCCCATGGTCCAGGATTCACATTGATTTTGCTTGCCCTACCAGAGGGCACACTTTCCTTATAGTTAATGCATATTCCAAATGGCTGGAGGTTATCCCCATTATCCACCACAACTGAAGCTGTCATCAAACAGCTTAAAAAGCTTTTTGTAACTCATGGGTTACCTGATGTGCTTGTTTCTGACAATGGCCCTCAATTTACATCCAACCTTTTTGAATCATATCTAGCACAACAGGGTATTAGACATGCCCTGACAGCCCCTGGGCATCCTTCGGCTAACGGCCGGGCTGAACGTATGGTATGATTTACCAAGGAAAAACTTCAGCAATTGGGTCCAGGGATATCACTGAGAGAGTTGAAAACTTCTCAGTGTTCAGCATATCACTCCCAACCCCTCAACTAATTTAACCCCAGCTGAATTGTTGATGGGTAGGAAACTCAGGTCTCCCCTTGACCGCCTCCATCCCACTTGCACACCACCATTAGATTCCACTAGTAAAATTCGCACTTTCACTGTGGGTGATTCTGTTTATGCTAAGAACCTCCTGGGTGAACCATTATGGATTCCTGCTGAGATAACCCAAATCACAGGCCCCAGGTCTTACAGGGTACAAACAGAGGATGGTGTCCTCTGGAGCAGGCACATTGATCAGCTAAGATCCAGATTGCCTCAGGAGCATCGCTTTGCTCCTCTCTGGTTCCCATACCTACTGCCTCTTCTAGGGGAAGGGGAGGATTATGAGAGTAATCAGCAAGTAAGAATCAACCCCATGTGTAACGAGCTAACACAACAGGAACCATCCCAAACCTGTCACAATACCAACAACCATTTTCACAAATGGAAGATTGCACATCACTACCTGATTTAGGTGCTGACATTGGGTTGGAGATGGATTGGGAGGAGAGACCAGGTTGTAGTAACCAAACAGGTTCTACCATTACCACAAGTCCAAGTAAGGAAATGTCAGCAGACACATTTCCTCTCTCACAAGGTGAGAACCTTAAAACATCTGAACCACGTAGGTCTCAACGTACACGTAAGAGCCCCACCTATTTAAAAGAATACATTAGATAGGTTGGGGTTTGAGTATGGACTGAACCTAGTGGGGAGGGTGTTATGTATGTAGGTTTGAAGTCATTGGTTTAGTTTGAACTGTTCTTGTAAAATGTTGGAAATGATTGGTTTAAAAAGTGCGGGAAAACCCTGCACTCTGATTGGCTGGCAACTGCGGCTGCTGGCTATAAGTAGCAGCCACAGCCCAGCCAAATTGGGTCCGTTCTGAGCTGTAGTCACTAATAAACTAAGAGCTTGAAGCACTCCACGTCTGTCTCTTCATGCAAACTTAACACCAACCTTTCTGGATTTGTGAACTGGTGGGAGGGGAATTCATTCCACAAGAATGGAAGACAAGTGCCCGTGCATGCAGCTTCATTTGTGCCTGTGGCATGCACACATGCCCACTGTTCATGCAAATGGAGCACATATGCATGCACTTGCCTCAGAGGTCGTATTCATCAGGTTCTAACCAGTTCTGGAGAACCGGTAGCGGAAATTTTGAGTAGTTCGGAGAACCAGCAAATACCACCTCTGACTGGAGATTTAACAGTATTCTTCCCCTGCCACACCCACCAAGCCATGCCCACAGAACCAGTAGTAAAAAAATTTGAATCCCACTGCTGCTCAGGTATGTGGGGATCAGTGGTGGTATTCAAATTTTTTACTACCAGTTCTGTGGGCGTGGCTTGGTGGGTGTGGCATGGCTTGGTGGGCATGGCAGGGGAAGGATATACTGCAAAATCTCCATTTCCACCCCACTCCAGGGAAGGATACTGTAAAATCCCCATTCCCTCCCCACCCCACTAATTTGCTTTCCAGCTCCATTTTCCTGTGCAGGGCAAACAAAAGAAGACCCAGCTTATCAGCTGGGATTCTGATCAGCTGGGACTCGGGAGGCAGCGAATAGATGGGGGCGGGGACAACAAGAGGTGGTATTTACTGGTTCTCCAAACTACTCAAAATTTCCACTACCGGTTTTCCAGAACCTGTCAGAACTGGCTGAATACCACCTCTGGTGGGGATGCGTTGTGAATGCACTTGCTCACCATTTCCTTGGCCTGGTTGCAAACTGCTCACGGGCCACTACTGGGCCACCAGTCCAATGCAGGTGACCTTATACCATCCTGTATAAATGAATGTCCAATCTTTTCTTTAAAAACTCCAGAGATTGAGCACCCACAATTCGAGAATTTCTCCTGTGTCAAACTAGCTAGAAGATCACAATCAATATTAATTTGTTTAATGATAATATTCAACCTTTTTCAGCAGAAATCTTAAGGACAACTTATATAATACAAACATTAATTAGTCAATTATATAATTTAAATTTCCAGTCTACTGTTTTTTTTACTGCAAGCACAGATGGCACTTAAGTCTTATTCTCATAGTGTGTCTATTCAGATGAGTTAGAAAACTATGGTTTGCTGTTAAACATTATCATAAGCCTGGGAGTACAAAAGAAATGAGGACAGAAGATGAATACTGCACAAGCTTATGCTCTTTCTGATAACATTCATGATATCCTATTTTCTCTATACACCCTTCTCCTGATTTAGTGACTATATTCTCTTTCAATGTTTTGGTCATGAAGCAAAATGGTTGCTAAGTGAACACATGGCTGAGAGACGGAAGCTGCAAGAATCACTGACTGCTACCATCTGATTTGGATAAAGTTCCCTCATACAGTGTCCTGTGTCTGACATTTTTGTTTTTGAAAATGTAAAGTTCTCCAGGTATTTTCCATATATATGCAGTGGTAATTCTCTGACCATAAGGAAAAAGACTTGAGATCTCTCCTTTTATCTCAGAAGTTATCCAGGGATACAAGGTCTGGCTTCTGTGGTAGTTAATATTAACATCACCTCTTATCTTCCAGGCCTTTACAGAAGGTCCTCACCCCTAACTCTCAATAAGGGTGAGGCAGTGGGGCCCACACCTTGTGGCAGGAAAAAAAGAAAAAGAAATCAAAGGACATGAGTCCAACGTTATTACATAAATCTGCACTTTAACATCTCAGTTCTGTTAATATTTTCTGATTACCTATTTCTAGAATGAGTATAAGAGAAATGCAATATAAAAGAAAGAAAAATAATAATGGAGGACAACCCTTCACTGTCATTTGAATTAGAAATGAATTCCATTATTATTTCAATATTTTTATTAGTAAGGAAAATAAGTATGACAGTAAGATTCCTCTTACAACAAATGTATTTTAACCCAGAAAAATCATATATACATGAAATAAAAGCATTCATTCTGTCTCCCTTGGTTTTTTTTTTAAAAGTCAACACACAGTTTCCTGTTTTTCTCTCTATTGTTCCACTGTTTGAATTACAAAGAGTTTAGCAATGTTAGACTTGTGTCTTCTAAATCAGTCCAGGTTGTCTGAGGAAGTTTTAAAAAAGATAGATTAAACAATAAGCAAGGATGAAGCAGCTTCATGTGTTATTCTATCCAAAAGAAATGGGTATGCTTCTCCATTGTGTCATGGACATGCAATAGGAAAATGAACCTCACATAATAATGGCATTTGCTCATTGGTTCTTTTTCATTTGTATCCATGTCCATTCAAGTCAACCTTCAAGTTGATTTTCAGTTGACTTTATTTTCAAACTCATCTTCAGTTCAATATTTCAAATGAAGAAAAAAGAACAGAAAGGCAAAACAAGCATAATTTTAATTCATCTTCAAATTCATCCAGAAAAAGGTAGAGCAGAAAAAGGCAATTCAAAGAAGTAAGAACATGATTTGGAAATACATGCTTACTCTAAAGTTTAAATCTCCACAACTGGATCAATTACATCTGAGAATCTGGAAAGTGAGTCTGGGAGACGTTCTGGTATCTCTCATCCTTCATAATTTCTGAGAAATTATGGAGGATAAGACTGGTGCCAAAAGATTGGAGAAGGACAAATTGCTCTTAACATTTTCAAGAATTGTGAAAATATGACTTGGTAACTACAGACTGGTCAGCTTGACTTTAGTACTGGTCAAAACTCTGGAATAGATTAAAAAATAATTTATAAACATTTAGAAAAGAATGTATTGTTTGGCAGGATATTCCAGGGCTTTATCAAGAATAAAGAATGCCAAACCAAATCGATCTCTTTTTTTGATAGAATAATCAGTTTAGTTAACCACAAAAATGTTGTGAAAATAGTGTACCTTGACTTCAAAAAAGATTTTTCAAAGTTTCCCATGACATTCTGTTTAAAAAAAACGGCAACGTGGGCTGAACTATGATATCATTAGATGAATATTAGATGAATATCAATAGAATATTGTGTATAGTTTTAGACATTTCACTTTAGGAATATAACTGACAAACTAGTATCCCCAGAGGAGAGTAACCAAGATAAGTGCCTGAAAACGTAGGTTGGGACCTGTTGGAGGTGTTGGGTATGTTTAGATATGGATTTGAAAAAGAAAATACTTAAAATAGAAATACATAACTGTCCTCAAATAACTGAATTTATAACTGTCCTCAAATAACTGAAGTTATGTAGAAGACAAAATCTACAAATTTGCAAAACTATAAGGTTTTATACAATAATTTATGTTCACACTTAACTTTACAGTTATGAGAGCTAGAAACATACTTCTCTAGTAAACACAAAGTGGAATCACAGCAAGCAATAGCCACAAATGGAAGTCAGCAACAAAGATTGCCCAGAGCTTTGAAAACAGCATAGAATACATACACCTATAATCTTCACAAAGTGCAACACAATCCTCTTTTTCCTGTAGTTAAAATTCCATCCTTTACATTCCTTCCCATAAGCCAGGGGTGGCGAACAAGTTCAACAAAAAGAGCCAAAATTTTAAACTGTGAGAGTCAGAGAGCCACACCACGCAGTGACCTGCCAAAACAGACAAACACTCACACAAAAGCATACTAAGAACAAACAGCAAGATGTGGCACAACATGTGACACACGTGTCCCCGCCGCTGGCCCGTGCAGTTGTTTCCGAGGGATGGGAGACGGGATGACGCAGCCTGGGGCGGGACTACGCTCGAAATCTCTCCTCAGAGGTCCCTCCTCAGAAGCAGCATAACAAAATCCAAACTTGGCAAAGAGCCACAGTATACAAAATAATGATAAGAGGCAAAGAGCCACATTCATTTTGGCCGGGAGCTGCATGCGGCTCGAGAGCCGCATGTTCGCCACCCCTGCCATAAGCTATTGAACCCTGAGTAATCTTTTAGCAAACATTATTCATTCATTTATGGAACACCTTTTTTTAGAGTCCAGTTTATAGTTTTGTAGCTATTTTCAGAGAAAGGTCAATAGTAGTACAGCCGAGTTAGTTTGATAAATTGTAATAATCCACATTTGTAATGGCAACTTGCTAATACTGAAAGTTATGCTTTCATATATTGTATTAGTGATTGATGTATCAGTAAAATTAGAATAAAGGAAAAGAAACACATTTGTACATTTCAAATAACGTTTCCTGGGGTGTGATTTCACAGAAAGCCATCAACACTCAGATATCATTGTAGCTTGTCTAGTATCCAGGCTTCCTGGAAAATCCAACAATTCCTCCCATCCTGTCACATCAGAGAACAAAAATAAGATATGGTGTCCCTGATTTCTCCTTCCTCTTTTGCCTTGTTCCTCTTTCCACTGCCTAAATAGTTTATTGGCTACTCTCCATCACATTGATGCTCTCACAGAACCCCTTTGTAGGCTGTCACCTGAAAAGTTCCAAAACATGGAACATAAGTTGAGAGTGTAGGCAAATGGCATACTATCTCCATGTATAATAAAATTGGTTACTTTAACCTGGTTTATATTCTACTCCTGAGAGCCAATTTGATATAGTGGTTAAGGAATCAAACTAGAAACCAGCGGACCATTAGTTCTCATCCTGCCTTAGGCACAAAACCAGCTTGGGCTAGCCATTTTCTCTCAGCCCTAGGAAAGAAGCAATGGCGAACCACTTCTGAAAAACCTTGCCAAGAAAACTGCAGGGACTTCCAGGAAGTCTCTCTTCCAGGCAGTCTCTGTCTTCCTTCTACTCCGATGATTATTGACTCTAAGCAGATTGCATATGCTATGTCCATAAATAAGGTTTTAAAAAGGTTGAGATTATGTTGCTTATATAATGTACCTTAAAACCAGGTGTTATTTGTAGCAATGCAGTATTTCACAAATAAGTTTTATCCATAAAGAATCATTTCTAGAATCAAGAGCTAGCTTATAATAAGCCTAGCTGCACACATTTTTGCAGCCATTGCATGCAGCCCATAACCAAGGTTTTGCAAACTTTTTTTTTTAACCTTAAGAACAGATGCGCCATTTGATAACTGTAATTTAACAACTGGATCCATAGGATATAGATGACGATGTCAAAGCACCATTCCATCATTCTTGTTAGCCTGCAAATTATGATCCTACTGTCTTGCCTGCTAATTTTTGCTATTACCACCTGTCTTTCTTGAGGGATCTTACCTAGGCATCCTGTTCTTTATGCCAGTCTGTGAGAGAAAGTTGACTCCCACAACTTCCATAATGTAACTGTGGTAGCCACTGAGATTCTCTGGATGACACTAGATGCTAGCAGCACCCTGCAGCCTAGTGGAGGGGGCCTCTTTTGCTACTTCATGATCTCATCCTCTATCTGTTGGGTTGGAAAGTCCCTGATTTTCCAGGTTTATAGGTGATCTCATTTACTAACATCACCACTAATCTTAAGGATTGGTTGGGAGGTTGTACCAATGTGGTTGAGAGGTTTCACCCATGTGGGATCTATTCGCCAATCCAAATGCTGTATCTATGCTACTCTTCCTTGCTTGTAAAAATGGTATAAAAAGAATAAACACTGCCCAGGCAGTCAGACATCTTGGCACTCTGCACAATGACTGGTCTTTGAAACCCACCATGTAACCCCTTGGTCTTCCAGCATAAAGGCTTATGGCTGGAAATCTTAGGACTTCTCCCTTTAGGAGATAAAATAATCTTGCAAAAACAGATACGATATACAAAGGTATATCAGATGTGATATACAAAGCCAGCTGTAGAAAAAATGCATTCAGTTCTCTTGCAGATGGCTTTCAAGTTTAACAGTATCTCTTAATAAAGAGAAATATTATCTCTTTACTAAGAACAGTAAATGTTCAACTTAGCCTGAAATTACACAAAATGCTCTACTTGTGCAGAGAGAAAAAAGCAAATGATCAAATAAGGCTTCTATTATACAGACAAAAATTAACACCTAACACAATGTTTGACAAAAATTATTAACTATTTTTAGAGATAACCTGAACATTGAAGCAAAGTCTTTTGCTCTTTTCTCCTTGGCTTTTGCCTAGCTGTTCTTCAAAGATGTTGGAAGATAATACAACTCTGGTTCTCCAGCTGAAGCACAGAAATGTTTGCTCAGTTTTCCTTGCTGCATTTCTCCTTTAAAAGAATGGTATCACTTTTTTTGCTCCATCTAGATCAGAGGTCTTCAAACTTGACAGCTTTAAGACTTGTGGACTTCAACTCCCACAATTCCTGAGCTAACATACCTGGAGGAGGAATTCTGGAAGTCCACAAGTCTTAAAGCTGTCAAGTTTGAAGACCTCTGATCTAGAGGAAAAAGGTTAAAAGAATCTGCCTCTTAATTGAAAGATCCTCTCTCCAAATAGACTGGCAGGATGGTGGCAGGATTGTAAATTATAATGTAGTTGATAATACTAAAAAAATAGAGAATTTAAAAGATTATTAAACTACTTAGTCACAACAAGAATAGATCAGAAGCCACAGTACAGAAAACAGAATGGAATGAAGAAGTGGATTAAAAATAATTGAGGTAATAATAAAAATTAAATCAACAGCTTAGTTACTTTGGCTATACTGCAATAATTATAATTTTCCCATCTCAACATTGTAATTCTACAACAACTTTTAGAATGGTTCTCAGCCTACCAAATATCCACTCACAATTTTGCAAGAGGACACCGAAATGAAGGAGTGGCCTATTGTTGGACTGATAGATGTAAAACAATCGTAAGAGCAGTCAAGTGCAGAATAGTTAGTCTTCAAATTAGAATTTGTTTTAGGTTTACCTTAACTGTTTCTTTTGTTAGTAATCCTCCTAATACATATATTTACATATAATTTATTTTGGCTTTAGAGAATATTATTCCTTGATTTATACAATTTCCTTGTCATAGGAATTTAATTTTAGTTTCATAGCCTATATCATAAACTGAAAAAACAAAGTGTCTCCTTTTCAACATTTCTTCAGAAGTTACAATAGCAAATGTTTGTATCAGGGCAATTGCGTACTTTCCTTCATACCAGTACCTACGAGAAGTTACAATTGTTTTCACCACGTTCCGTATTCTCTAATATATCAGTGCATTCAGATTAAATCCTGTTTCTTTTCAGCATATTAAACTGATTCTTAGAAGCAGAAGAAAGAAGAAAAATGTCAGGGTCTTCATATTTGTGTATATATTAAAGTTTTACTCAAAATATCATGTATGTTTAGTTTCAAAACCAAGGTACATTATTGTAGAAGACCCATTATTGTAGGAGACCCATTTCCCAAAATTGTATTTTTGTGTTCTACTGAAGACAGCTATGAATTGATTAGAAAAAGGATATTGTAAATTACTTTCCTGTACCTATCCCAAATATCTTCTTCAACCATATGATCCAAGGCACACCATTTAAGAGACTTCATAATTCTTTTCTTGAATGCATGGATAATATTTGACAAGAAAAATCCATTAAATCCCAGCCTCAGAAAGTAATAGCAATCATTATCCTTATCAACTGCTCTTTCACCTCTTCTTTCCTGAAACTTCAGAAAATGTCTGTTTTCTGTTCTGCTACAGAAACATTCAAACTCCCTTTAAAAATTTGGCATAGAGACAAAGATGACACATAGAAGTTACAGCTATTTGGTTACCAATTCAACTAGGAACTACAAGAATTTAATCAGGAGTGGATGTTAGAGACAAATAGTATGGCGTATCTCTACTCAAAGCAGTAATACAAAGAATCTACTATTATTCTGCAGGACAGATAGTACAAAATCAATTAAAAATCTTGTACATGAATGCAATTCATATAATAGTTGAATTCACAGAAAAATAATTATAGTGGATTAATAAGTACTTTTGAACCAAATTTTGATTGAGCCACATCCCTAAATTAGACAATATAGCTTGGTTATTTGGAAAGTTACTTTCTTAGTTTTCTAATTTCTTTATCTTACATCTTAGTGGACTGATGATGTTACCTGATTTAGTAATGAAATATCTGCAAGAATACCACCAAGCTCAGAGAGCACCAAGAACCCCACAACCATGTGATTTACTTAACAAAAGCAAAAAGGCCATAAAATTGGGTGTGCCTCACTTAATGACTACATTACTTAGTGACAGAAGTTCCAGGCCCAATGGTGAGCATAACCCAAGAACTACCATATTCCCACCTTCTGTGAGTAGAAAAAGTCCAGTAAAGGAACTTGCTGAAATAATAGTGAAGAGATTGGTTTTGTTTCTTTTGTATTGTCTATTATGTTGGTGCATAGTCATGTGTCTATTATCATGTACCAGAGTCACGTAACGTTCCTCATGACTAAAGGTTGAGTTTACTTGTGTGCTTGTTGGATTGCTGCAAACTCTAACAAAGTTTACTGAATATTGCTTCCATTATGCATGTGAAAAATATTCAGTTTTCATGAAACAAATCCATCAGGAAAGAATCCTTATTGTGCCAGCAAACCAGAAGCAGGAAGCCTGAGAGATGTACGAGAACATTTTCAGATAGCAATATGACAAAAATAAAATTGTTCAGGCAATTCTTTCCTTGTGTTAAGAAATTTCCTCCTTCCTTCCTTCCTTCCTTCCTTCCTTCCTTCCTTCCTTCCTTCCTTCCTTCCTTCCTTCCTTCCTGTGTATATTACCTGCCAGCACCGCTAAACATTTTTTCTAGCACCGTCAGATAACAATGATTTTGCTTTACAAAATCCTTATGTTATTCCGTCTTCTTGATGATTCCATACCCATGGCTAGCAATGGATCCTTCATGACAATGCTGGAGCATGTAGACCAGAGCCAAATGATATTTAACTGATATTTTCTAGTTTAGGGGTGTCAAACTCGATTTCATTGAGGGCCACATCAGGGTTGTGTTTGACCTCTGAGGGATGGAGGTGGGGTGTGGCCATTGTGGCTGTGGCCGTGGTCATGGTGGGCATGACATGGGACTCATGTTGGGGGCACCTGAGGCCAAGTGCTAATGCAGGACTTCCCTGAGATTCTCCCTCACTTTCATTATAATCTCCTTCCTCCCTTCTTTCCTTTTCTTCTTTTTCCTTCCCTCTTCATTCTTCGTTCTTCTTCCTTTCTCTCTTTCCTTATTTTCCTTCCTTGCTTTCTTCCCAGTTTTCCTTCTTTTTCTTTGTCCTTCCTCTTTCCCCTCCTCCTTTCCTGTCCCTTCTTGCATGCCCAAATGCAACAGGGGAAGCATTTGTCCTTTGGTTTTGTTTCTAATTTGTTTTGCTAGCCCTCTGCCAGTGAAAACATAGCCTGGGGGGCAGTTCACCACCCCCAGCTCCATTTTTTCTGGCAGAGGCACTGCAGGCCAGTACTTGGCTGTTTCTAGGCCAGCCCTCTGGGCCAGATCTAAGCACCCCATGGGCCGGATCTGGCCCACAGGCCTTGAGTTTCACACCCTTGTCCTAGATAGATTGGTGGATTGAGCTTTAATACTCTGGAGAAAGTATCTACCTACTAATACTTCCTTTTATAAATACTCTGCAATCCTTATAACTTGCATGATATTCTCAGTTCTTTGTTGTTGAAGTATTTGCTTTGTCCCTAGCTAGGAAGTGTCATAATTATGGAAATAATTCTGTGATATTAACTCCATATTATATTTCTATCAGGTAAAGCTTTGAGAAAGCTCTCTTCAGTGTTCTCTTCTCCATTACCTCCTTTGTCATAGTAGTACCTATGATTGTGGTAATTCTAGGCTTTCCCTGACACATAATCAAGCTTATTACTTAGATTATCTCACTATGTACAATAAAAAGAATTGATAACCTACCCCTCATTCTCCCTTGAGTTTATTCAATAGCATCAGCAGAACCCGTGACCAGGATTTAAAAAGTACATAAAATGGAATTGGAACATCAAAAATATTTACAAATATACCAATGGAAATTCTACATATGTTATTTGGAAAATATTAATGTCTTGCTAAGGAAGATCTTTTAAACTTACACAGATGAATTCAAATTTGTCTTTCCTCTTTCCATTTGCCCTGACTCCTGTTCTTCACAGGATAAAAGTAGACATTTTAAAACAGAACTGGTGCCCTGGAAACAAAACCATAAACAAAATTCTTGATAGAGACAAAACCATGGGCAAAAGCCAAATGGAAATTATTCATCAAGGAATAAGAAAATTCTGGACAGTACTTCTTACTCATCAGTTTTCTGGCTGAAACCCTAAAGCTTGGGTTGCATTATTTAGGGCTAACACTGTCCTTAACTTGAATAGAAACCTGCAACTAGAACAAATATTAGAACTATTAATCCTAAATTTGAATCATACCAAATGTTTTTGAGACATGGTAAATAGCTTGCAAAGCTGTTATGCAGCTCTGGGTCTTAGTGATCAGAATTTGACTATCTTTGGAGCCTAAACTTTCCTTCTTTAAAAAACAAAAAAAGGCAAAGGGTTCACAGTTCTGTTTCTGACCTTCCCATACTGTGGAGCAAAAAAATAATAATTGCAAAATAAGTATTCTTGGAAAAAGTTATAGTTTTCTCAGAGTCAATTTGTTGCAGGAAAATACTGATATTATTGGAATCAATAGGCTACAATTTTTAATCTTCTCTTTTTATGTTGGTGATTGTTAGCAGCAGTAACTAAACCCCAAAAGAATATAATTTGAATTGAAAACAAGAACAAGCAGCTGTGATAAATTTTAAAAAATACTTTTAATTAAGATTGTGTTTTTCTTTTGTTTTAAAATCTGTTATGTATCATTATTACTTTTCGATAAGACTTTAAGGCATATTGAAGAACTTAATTTAAATCAGTAACGTAACTTACACATTTAAGATGCATCTCTGTTGAACTTATGATAAAAGCTAATGAAAATAAAATGAAGGAAATGTCTGTTAGTCAGGATATAAATTGTAAAATTTTGTACAAAACCACAAACACAATTTTTACTATATTTTGGTGACAATGCATAATAATAATAATAATAATAATAATAATAATAATAATAATTTATTCAACTTGTATGCCGCCCTTCTCCCTAGGGACTCAGGGCAGCAAACATTAAAATACCACAAATTTACAATAAAAAACAGATTAAACATAACAAGTCAAACTATCAAGTTAAAATTAACAGTTAAAATCCCCCCTCCCAAGTCATTCCAGGCTGGCCTGTTGAAACAGTAAAGTCTTCAGGTCCCAGCAGAAGGAGCAGAGATCGGGGGCCAAACGGAGATCCATGGGGAGCTGATTCCAAAGGGCGGGCACTCCCATGGAGAAGGCCCTAGCCCTGGGGACTGCCAGCCAACAATGCCTAACTGACGGTATCCCAAGGAGGCCCCTCCTATGGGAGCGAACAGGGCAATCGGAAAGTGATGCTGGCAGGAGGCGTTCCCACAAGTACCCTGGAGCCAAGCCATTTATACAAAAGACATAAGGAATTCAGTTCAACTTTAACTATTTAAACACTTTGTGGTATTATACAGCAATAATTAAAAGAGACTTTAAAATAGCCTGTAAATTGTGGTAATTTAGGCAGAATTGTTGATACAGTTGCAATAGGCAAATTAGGTAATGTTCCATCCTAATCATACTTGAGATATCATTTCAATTCTTTATAATTGCTATATATGTTTATTATGTCATTCTTAAATGAAAACATACTTGTCAGAAAGTGGAACTTTCTGGTGTTGCTATGCAGTTTACAACTTTAGATAGATTTGATGGGGTGATCAAATCTACTAATCACAGGGTGACACTAAGCACCCTACACTAACATGGCAAGACATGCCCCCACAGTATATAAGGGGCTGTCAACTGTCATTTTCCCTCAGGAGGTCCACAACCCACGAAAGAGAGTTTCTACATGAAGTTTGTTATATCTAAAGAGAGGGGAAAGAGATTTATATCTCTCAAAGAGGTTTACAGGTTTCTTAAGAGAGTTATTCTAAGGCATTGTTTAAAAGAGAATATTCAGCATAGGCGAATATTTCTCTTAAACATCTACCTCAGTTTCTGGAAGTAAAGGAGGAAACAGAGAGAAGAGTTCCTAAGCTAAAAGACTATAGACTCTGTAACTAAAGCTGAAAGGAACAAGAAGAATAACTAAAATAAGAAGACTCTGTAAATAATTACTTACAATTATTTATTAATTGTTCTGCATATTACAAATAAATACTTTTACTTTGAAACAGCTTGGGCTCAGTATTTTACTTTAAATAGCTTTAGGGATAGACAAGGTTTACGGTCCAGAACTAAAAAGCAAAGTTCAAACAATATAATTAACAATACTGAAGTTATATTTGGCTTCCTGGAATAAAGTTTTTAAAAAATTAATTTAAAAATTAAAAGAATGGAAGAACAATTGCTGATCTATTGAAAATTGTTGTGTTTTTAGTGGAGAAAAAGGAGGAATCCTATTTGATAAATCAGTGTATTTAACCTTAACGATCAGCAAAAAACGTGATATACATTACAATTCCTTGATCTATATTATTAACATTATTATTGAATTTTTCACTAAGATAAGCTCTGCAGAAAACACTAATAAGTGCCAAACCTATAGACTCTTCAATATGGCAATGGCAGTTCTTAAAGTAACAAACTACAATTGTATTGGGAATCTGAACACTCTAATCTTCAAAGTATTTTTTTTGTAAGGGCCATTGCTAATCACAAATCTAGATCCATCATTTGACATTATAAAAGTCTAGAACTGATGTATTTATTTATTTTTAATCCTGTCTTTATCATTTTTATGAATAGTGAACATACCTAATAATACTTCCTTCTACTATTTTCCCCACAATAACTCTGTGAAGTGGGTTGGGTTGAGAGAATATGAGTGGCCCAATGCCACGCAGCCAGTTTTCATGCCTAAGGTGGGACCAGAATTCATAGTCTCCTGATTTTAAGGCCAACCACTTAACCACTGGACCAAAAGGGTGCATAATTTCACATGTTCTATTTTTTGTGGCCCACAAAGTAGGTGCTGCACTTATGGGACTCTGGGAGGTGGTTACATATAGGACACAGTGAATCCCTTACAAGTCTTGAAACCTCTTGCCAAATACTACCTTTCAAAGTATGGTCCTCAACATGCCTTGGAAAGCTTGATGAGGCCCCAAATTAATAGAAACTGTGCAATACTGGTCTCCAAAAAGCATGGATAAGAAAGCAGCATTTGACATTTATTTAACACTTTTATCTTTTATTCTTAATCATTCACTTGGCATGTTAAGTCAAGGTAGGTCATAAAATAAGTATGTACAATGGCAACTGAAGTTAATTTCTGTACATTTAAGGGTTTTTTTTTAAATCAAGGATGTTTTTTCCTAATGTGCCAATAGTACCCTTTTTATTGCTTAGCTAGTTGATATAGGTCAAGGAAGCTTAAGAAGCGTAAGTGTCAAATTTTTCTCCCTTTGCCATTCATTCTGGGCCATTTTTTTTCATTCTATTTCCAAATAATCTTTAAACAATGTGAACAATAAAAAAGGAAAAATCCAAATTGTAATAACATTACTGAAACAGAATTGTTAGCAATAAAATATTATTAGAATGGTGTGAGGATCTTAATATCAATAAAATGAATACAAACAGGGTTTCATTTGGTTCTACTTGAAGCTTTCAAGCAAAACTAGTAGAAGTAATATAAAGTTTCAAAAACAAAGGTAATTTAGACGACCTTGAAAAACTCCATATGAACTTCCAGGTACAAATTTTCTAGAACAGTTATAGGCAGAAATCATTTACACAGGAAAATAAAGCCAAATGAAATAAATCTCTGTAAATTAACAGAGCAGCAAGGTTGGAGAATTGGAAGTATTGTTTGACACTCATCTTGATTCAGAAGGTAGTGGCTCTGAGTTGTAATAATATTATTTCCCTTTCACAAAAGGAAGCAGCTCGAAACAGTGGAAGCTGTTAAATTTGCATGAAGAGACAGACGCGGAGTGCTTCAAGCTCTTTAGTTTATTAGTGACTACAGCTCAGAACAGAATGGACTCGACTGGCTTTGCTGCGGCTGCTACTTATAGCTGGCAGCCGCAGCTGACAGCCAATCAGAGTGCAGGGTTTTCCCACACTTTCTAAACCAATCATTTCCAACACTTTACAAGAACAATTCAAACTTAACCAATGATTTCAAACCTGCATACATAACAGAAGCGACTTTCTATTTTGTTCCATAAGAAGGAGAACCCAAAGCCATTAATGGGAAGTATGCTTGTTTTAATATGTGTTCCTTTCTGATTTTTCTTCCTAAACACTGCTGTTTTGTAAGTGTAAATGCTGATCTAATGTGGTCCAAACAATTCTATACACAGGTAACATTTATATATCACCAGATACTTCACTTCCAGTTTTTTTTTTCTTAGTGGTTCTCTATTTCTTCTCTAAAATATAGCACAGGGGTGTCAAAATCAAGGCCGGTAGGCCGAATCCAGCCTATGGGGTGATTAGATCTGGCCCGCGGGACCACCCTGGAAACAGTGAAGAACCAGCCTGTAGTGCCACAGCCAACAAAAACACAGCTCAGGAGGGCCACATGCAGCCCTCCTGAAATCCATTTTGCTGGCTAAGGGTTGCAGGAGACTATCACAGCCAAAAATGGAGTTCACGAGGGCCATGTGCGAACCACCCAAGCTCTGTTTTCACTGGCAGAGAGTTGCAGGAGGCAATCACAGCCAAAAGCAGAACTCAGGAGCCCATTTTTTCTAGCAGAACACTCGGGCCACCACAAGCGCCCCTGACTTGAGTGATGTCAAGTTGGCCACGCTCACCCTGGCCATGCCCCCCCCAAGATCAAACACAACCCTAATGCGGCCCTCAATGAACTTGAATTTGACACTCTTGATGTAGCATAACTTTCTGAATAATTCTGAATACAATTCAAAACAGATGTAACAGATTTTATTGCAATGAATTAATTGGTATTTGTGATATTCTTCTCAAGCAGATTACTTAAAATATCTTAAATCTGGTTAACAATAGAACTTCAGAGACTGCATGTTTCATATACTGTTTTTTTAATATAGGTCTTGCCAATATCTGCTCAGCATATGAAGTTGGAAAGAAGGATAATAAAATTGTAGAATCTTTTATGGTTCATGGAAAGTAATTAATTGTACATAGATTTCATTTTAAAATTTAGCTGGTGTTCTGAATGCAGAAGATGCTTATACTTTCTGCTGAAATGAGTTATTAAATTCTGATAGGTGACTGTTCCCTTTCAAGGTTCGACTGAGTTCAGGTTTAAAAGTTTGGAAGCCTACAATATTTTCCAGACTATGTGTACAGCAGAGATGATAACTCAGACTCTTTCGCAGCATTTCATGAAAATGGCCAAGTTAGAAATTTCACAAGAAAAAAAACTTCCTTTGCTCCCAGCATTTTGATACATCTGTTTTTTATTTTAAATATAATCAGGAAGTGAGGAAGCACAGTAATATTAATTTAAAGAAGCACATGAATACTAACAGTTCATTTGACTTATTAAAGTCAGTAAGTTATGCTATCTTGAACATAAAAAATAGCCAGCTTTGTATAGAGTTTGCCTGAAATATGCTAAACACTCTGTATATTGCAACTTAAGATTTACTGGATCACTGCAATGTTTGGAAAAGAATGGACAATATATCAATAGAAGAGAGTATATGTAGCTCAAGGCTGAACTGTGAAGTTCTTGGTATTCTCTCAGCTTGGTTGTTTGCCTGCAGTCATTTTGTTACCCAATTAGACAACATCTTCACTGCTAGTGGGATTAGCTTTCTGTTCGTATATAGTATCTTTTCCTGTCAGTGTTAGTGAGGGTGTTGTTTTCTTCTTGGTCAGTACTTGATTAGGCCATTGTTTACTGCTTGATTGTTTTTCTGGTGTAATTCCTGGTGTATTTCCTGCTTATCTGGGTGTTGATTGCTGGCAAAAAGATATTTGGTCTTTTTGTTTCCTTTTTAGCTTTTTATTGTCTCTTGAATGATATGTAAGTGTGATTTATCTCTACATACCTATTTATAGCTTCTTTGTCTGAATGCCAGACTTCCTGAAATTCCCTAGCATTTTTAGATTTAGGTTAGTTTTAAGTGTTCACAGTTTTCCAGGTGAAGTTATCTCATACTGAGAAAATTCATCCCCATGGTTTGAAGTATTATCATTATGTGAATGATACTCAACTTTATTTCTGTACCTCAGGTGACCTAAGTGTTGCTGTTGCTGCCCTCTCATGGTGCCTGGTGTCTGTGGGGGCCTGGATGGGGACAACAGGTTCTGGCTGAAATATGGAAAGATTGAATGACTTTGAGTGCATGGAACTTCAAGATCTGGGCATTGACAGCTGTGGGGGGCAATACTCCAGACAGACCCATTCTGCAATAGAGGAGGGGGGTTTCTCTTGGACTTGTGACTCATGCTCAAAGGAGAGCCTTTGCACAACTTTGGATTGTGTGTCAGTTGCTATCTTTGCTGGATCAGTAGTCCTTGCACTCAATCATTCAAGTCCTAAATATTTAATTAATTAATTAAACTTATATGCTGCCCAACTCCCCCAGGACTCCGGGCAGCTCACAGCAAAAAAAAAAAACACAGAATTACATTATAAAAATTTTAAAACAATTTAAAAAACAGCAAACAACAGAAGGGCCGGATCTCGCTAGATCTCAGTCACAAGATCAACAGCACCATGCCTGCCGGAAAAGCCAGGTTTTGACTGCTTTGCAGAAGGCCAGTAGGGTGGAGGCAGTCTGGACCTTGGGAGGTAGCTGGTTCCAGAGAGCCAGAGCAGCCACAGAGAAGGCCCTCTCCCGCGGCCCCACCAGCCAGCATTGTTTAGCTGACGGAACCCGGAGGAGACCGACTCTGTGGGATCTTACTGGTCGCAGGGAGACACAGGGTAGGAGAAGATTCTGGAGATAACCTGGTCCTGAGCCATATAGGGCTTTATAGGTAATGACCAACACCTTGAATTGCACCTGGAGACTAATAGGAAGCCAGTGCAGCTCGTGGAGAATTGGTGATATGTGGGTGTATCTCGGGACACCCTCAACAGCTCACGCGGCTGCATTCTGGACCAACTGAAGTCTCCGAATGCTCTTCAAGGGTAGCTCACATTTCGACTACTGAAATGGGGCTACCCTTGAAGAGCATTTGGAGGCTTCAACTGGTGCAAAGGGTGGTGGCATGGGCAGGCTTTGGAGTTCCTAGAATGGCTCAGGCTGCAGCACTGTTCTGAGAGCTGCATTGGCACTTGTTTGTTTCTGAGTGCAATTCAAAGTATTGGTTATAAAGCATAGATTACTTGAGAAATCATTCAGCCCAATAGGCAAGCCCATCCCATTTGTGCAGCCAGAGGAAGCATGCTAAGATGCTGTCTGGCTTGGAGAAGAGCCTTCTCTGCCATAACCTGCCCTTTGGAACAGCTTGATATATATGTGATATATGTGTGTGATATATATATCACAGACACACAGACACACACACACACACACACACAATTTTATTGCTGTAAGTCACCCAGAGCTGCCTCACAGCAAGAATAAATAAATAAATAAATAATAAATAAATAAATAAATACATACATGCATGCATGCATACATACATACATACATACATACTTACAGGGGTGGGATTCTACCAGTTCGCACCTATTCTCTAGAACTGGTTGTTAACGTTCTAAGCAGTTCGGAGAACCAGTTGTTAGAAGAAATTACTGGCCTAATCCTGTAAGGAAGGCAGGAAGGAAACATTCTGGTGTTGCTTACAGAAACTGCCTCTCCGTTAACCCTTATTACATTCTTGGCAGGACTAGACTTCCTGTCTCAGGAACGTCTCTGGAGTTTTTTTCCCCTCCTTTGCTGGTACTTTGCTTGTGTGGAGTGACCATTCAAAGTTACAATGGCACTGAAAAAAGTGACTTATGACCATTTTTCACACTTGCGACTGTTGCAGCATTCCCACAGTCATGACAGGCCAGGCAAGGAGATGCATGCCTCGATGTGAGTGATATTGAGTTGGCCACACCCAGCCAATAACATGACCACCAAGCCATGTCTACCCAGTCACATGACCACCAAGCCACGCCCACTACCTAAGCCATGCCCACAGAACCGGTTGTTAAAAATTTGAATCCCACCCTGCATACATACATACATACTATCCTTAAAAGGTAAAAGGCGAGTGATTACATTGCCTTCCTAAAAGTGGGCCCTCTCATCATTCACATTGATATTTGAATTACCAATAAGAAACAGGAATACATACTGACTGAATGCTCACATTTTTAGTAATTCGTTTAGTTTTTCAAAATTATTATTATTATGCTTTTTCAATTTACACATATCTTTAACATTTTTGACAATACTGTGACATCACTTTACATATATAAGCATCTACACATTCATATACATTAATCCTTATTTCTAAGGATTAATTAATTTTTATCCAATTGTACAATTTGTCCCAGACCGTATAATATTCTGATTCTTCTTTGCCTTTTAATTCTAACGTGAGCTTGTCCATCTCAGTACATTCCAACACTTTCTGTATTCCTCTGACAGTATATTATCCCGTTTCCAACACTGTGTGAAAGCAATCCCGGCTGCTGTTGCTATGTGTAATATGATATATTTAGTCTTTTTGCTAAATTCTCCTCTGATTATTCCTAATAGAAACAGTTCAGGCTTCAGTTCTTGTAGCCAATTTCTTATTTTTATCTAATATCTTCTTAATTCGGGATATAACCACCAATTCGTTTAGTTTTTAATGGTTTTTATTGCTTTTAATAATATTCTGAAAAATAGTAGAGCATGTACATTTCTAGAAGCTTCTATTTCTGTAAAATATGTAAAATTGTTCTAGCCAGAAATTTGGACTAGTTTCTTGGTTTTTGTTTCAGTGTAGTGTTAAAATCTCTAACACTCTATAAGTTTTTCTATTGTGATTGACATAAACTTACCCATTTCAAGTTATTTGCATGAAAACATGGGGTTTTTTCCTATACAAATCCCTTGTATATTTGGAATTTGACCTTGAATCCTAAAGTATCTTTTCTGAGATAATAGTAGGATAATGCCATTTGTAGCAGACCAGCCCCATCTTATGGATTCCCCAGAGTATTTTCTTTTGTTTTGTAATTTTCTTTTAAGTTTCTGTTTTCCCATGATCTGGACTGCTTTGCATTTATCTTATTGAGCCTTGAGTGCATTTTAATACTTAACTAAAACATTTTTAGATTTTATTTGTCTTTAATTAAAATGTGATACTGTTTATTTCTTATAAGATTAGAAAGTCTCCTCTCCCCTAGGCATGGAGGAAGGGTGATTTTTTTTTTAAATTACATTTATATGCCGCCCTTCTCCGGACACTCAGGGCGGCTTACAATCTTTGGAGCACCACCTAATGTGCTCAGCAATAGCCTTCATTCCATTGTATATGCCTGCTTATTACTAAGCGGCATTTTTACAAGGTCAGCTAATTGCCCCCAACAATCTTGGGTCCTCAATTTACCTACCCCGAGAGGATGGAAGGGTGAGTCAACCTTGAGCCTGGTGGGATTCGAGCCTACAGCAGTTGCAGGCAGCTGGATCTTAAGTGCAGGCAATTAACAGCCTGAGCCACCAAGGCCCATTCACACAGCTGTATAATATTTGGACAGAAAGGTGGCATGTAGAAGTAATGTCCCTTTTGTATTTTGCTTGATTAATGCCATAAAGGTAGTGCATCTTGTGAAAGCTGAATCTCTGTACAAAGGTACATGTCAGATGATGATAGCTGATAACAGCTGGACAGAGTGGGATTCAACTGGTGTTACTACTGTTTCGGTGACTATATTTTGCATGCGCATGCGCACTTTGCATGCACGTGTGCCTGACGCACGTTGCGCACGCGTGTAAAAAACCTTAAGCTGTGTTGCCAGGACAGCTGAGAAGAGCTGCACGCGGGTGCACAGTGTTTGAAAAGGCATTTTTTCCTGTTTTTTCAACCTCAGCTGTGCCACGCAAAGCAGCTGAGGTTGAAAAAACAGGAAATAAAGGACAGGTAAGAGCCCGGGCGGGCGGGTGGGTGGGCCAAACATCAGCAAACACAGAACTGGTTCGGTGTCTGCTGCTCTTCAGAGCTACCGGTTCTATAGAGCCAGGCAAAACTGGTAGCATCCTACCTCTGCAGCTGGAGTTGCCAGCCACTACACTAAAAGAGGAAGTGGAGTCAAGGTGTGACGTTCTGGAAGCAACCAGAGAAAAGAGGAAGGCAATCTTAACCTTCTATCCACAGCCTCAGTTATCTTTTTTTTTTAAATTACATTTATATGCCACCCTTCTCCGAAGACTCAGGGCAGCTTACAATTTTGGGGGGGGATACAACCCAATGCGCTCAGCAATAGCCTTCATTCCATTGTATATGCCTGCTTATTACTAAGCGGCATTTTTACAAAGTCAGCTTATTTCCCCCAACAATCTTGGGTCCTCAATTTACCTACCCCGAGAGGATGGAAGGCTGAGTCAACCTTGAGCCTGGTGGGATTCGAGCCTGCACTAATTGCAGGCAGCTGGAACTAAGTGCTAGGCGTTTAACAGCCTGCACCACCAAGGCTCTATCTTCTACATGTTATGCTTTTTTTTTTAATAATGTATGTCTTGCTTTAAAAATAGAACAAACAGTCAAGTACTTTAGGGACAAAGAAAGTCCCTCCGTTATTATCCCTAAACAGACAAGCAGTGTTTTGAAACAAAAGTAATACGTTAGTATGCATACTGGGATATTTTAAGATGAGGAACTAACTAGGCAGCATTTTCAACAGACTATAGAGAACAAAGAGCTTTTATCTGTCAAAAAATGTAAAATCAATCTATATAAGACAAAGCCACACATTAAATCAATGAGAAATGGACAAATTGTGTTATGCATGCTTATAGATATAATGATCATCCCAATTCAGGGGGGATGGATCAATCTATCAAGCTAGAATAAACTTCTTTGTTGGCTTCAGCTACTAAATGGGTATAGAATTCTTATTCCACCAACACTACAGTTCAGAAATAGCCTCTATCAAAGCTTACATCCATATCACGGAATGCTGAATATACAATATTTAAATATAATTTCCTGAAAAGCACTATGATGATGCATTTTCAAAAGGCTATTGAAATATAGCAGTGTATGCTGTGCTGATTGTGAATCAAAAATAGATATGAATTGGCCATCATGGGAGAAAATTACATCATTGGGATTTTGCAATTAATGTTAGAAAGAACAATTACAAGTTTTCCAAATTTTTCCTTAGGCAAGTTGATAATAAGTGGCAATAATTAACATGAGTATGTTAATACTAAAATGGCAAATTATGGTTGGCATTTGTCTTTTAAATCAGCAATCTCTTTGTGTGCAGAGATATATGGAATCTCACAAGTGGAGTCGTTTCAAGCTCTGAATCATTGATAAGGACTGGCAGGTGAAACTAAAGAATATAATCTTTGGATGTAAAATATCTTCAGTTTAGCTATCAGTATTCAGAGCTTTAGCAGAACAATTCCTGTGTTATATGCTGCATAAATAAGCCTGTTGTATTCTGATTGTAATCTGCATGGATAACTTCCACTCATAAATAGCTTCTTTTATACTCAACATTGGTGGGAAAGACTTTTCCAAGGCTGGCCTAAATAAAACTGGGTGCTAAATAAAACTCAGAGGAAGTTGCCTAAGCTATTCTGAAGATATTGTGTGGGAGGTCAAAGCTAGGAATCACTTTTGATCCAGCACATTTGACTTTATAACTAAACTTGTATTCTAAAGCTATAAGGACACTAAAAAGGTAAAAAGGAAGGATATTGTTGCTATCAATTATTCCACAAGCTATTTCTGGCACGCATTATCATCCAAAGGGTTTACGAAAGTGTTTAAGAAAGAAGATTGTATTTCAAAATGCTTTGCTTTTTTAGTGCTTTTATCATAGCCCTGAGTAATAACATGTTAAAGCAAGTGGTGGATGTTTCAACATTTATAGAGTTCATTTCAGGGCCTATATATGAACCTATTAGATCACACAAATGCAGCATAGTCAGCCAAGTTTCAACAGCTGCCCTTGAATGCACAAGTATCTCTGCCTCACTTCCTTATCTGTAAAATCCAGAATAGCAGTTACCTCAAAGAATTTGATGACAGGATAAACTATCCCAGTATAAAAAAGAGAATCAAAATTGATAATATTATCACAATGAATGTCCTCTTGATCTTGTGATACAAGAATAAAGATTCCTTTATTTCTAAGAGGATATTGTAACACCCATTTCCTCTTTATGCACGAATCTCTTTCAGTTTTCCCACACGCTCAGGCGTATTATCCTGTTACCAATAATACATTCTTATTGTCTTTTTAAAGCCTATATAAGCCTAACTCTGGGATATATCCAACTGTGCTTGTCAGAAGGACGGAAACTACTGACCAAAATAGATCCTTATGTTTCTCTGGACATCCTGCATATAAATGTTATACTTCTTATAAGACACTAGGGTATCACGATACACTTCATTTTATATTGTGCAAAAGAAAAGAAAAGAAAACTAGTTAGGTCACAATATTGTTCAAGATGTGAATGTCCATTTGGAGCTTGATGTCTGGAAAAATCAAAAACAATCAAAGGAGGTCATCAGAAGACAAGGATGCTAGACAGAATCACTAAAGACACAAAAATAAGCTTATTTTATGGTCTGTTTTTGTTGTTGTTATTGTACAATGCCCAGAGTCACAGTTCATCAGATGGGAACCTATCTAAATATGATGAAACAAACAAAGAAATGGGCAGACAATTCTAGGATATAATTTTCAACAGGTCACAGAAGCAACTGAATAACTGGAAATTAGCCATGGCACCCACATATTCAATTAAGCAGTAATAATCAATGGGCAACTAATATGTCCCTACACTTGTTCGAGTATATAGTAAACATGATTGGAGAGGAAAAACAACTTTGAAGAAACAAATCTGCCCAGATTGTTTAATCAATTATTCATAGAAACAATACTTAATTACAAATGACGGAAACAATTGTATGCACTAAGCATCATCATCATCATTGATTGCATTATATAATGTACATTGCAACCTGCAAAGCTCCAATCTGACCATATATTGGAGGTTCTGAAAACAGTGTGTTTCATTAGCTAGATAAATACCACAAGGTATTTCCAGCAATTATCTATAATCTCAAAATTGTTTGCTGAAATGTTACTGAGAATTATTATGAAGAAAAATGAGCCTACAAAAATAATAGCCTACTTAGGAAGAAGAAGCATTTCCGCATATTATTAAAAGACACAAGATGAGATCTGGAATACCAAGGATATTGTTTGCTAATGTTTAGCTAGTGCACAGCAATATCTTGTGCTGTCTATAACCTTAGGTTATAGAATATAGGTTTTTTTCTCTGAATCACAGGGAACTTCCACATGGCACTATTTAGGAGTTCATTTTTATGCTTTTATTAGTTTAGTGAGATTTCTTATTTAATTCTGTTTTAACTTTTGTATTGCTCTTTTTCTTAATGTAAGCTGCCCTGAGTCCTTTGGGAGATAGGGTGGCATATAAATCTCATTAAATAAATAAATATTTCCATTTTTCAGTCTCTGCAAAACAGCTAAAAACCCTGCTGCTGATCTTCAGATTTGCTAACCTTGGATTATGAGTTTATAAGTAAGTGTAATATAAATAAGAAATAAATAACACATAGTTCTCACTTACCAACTGCCTCATTCAGGGATACTTCAAAGTTATAAGGGCACTGAAAAAGTAGATTTACAACAGGTCCTCAAACTTGCAGATGTTGCACCAATCCACAGTCACGTAATTGTCATTTGCAAATTTTCCAGCTGGCTTCCAACAATGGAATAAAGGAGAAGCCAGCAGAAAGTCTCAGGCTGTGGTCTTACGTTGCTATGTTTAATGACCTACAGTGATTCACTTAATGGTTGTAGTGGAAGTGTCTAATGCAGTCAGGTGACATTTCACTTAACAATCACATCACTTGGCAATGCCATTGTTGGTTCCAACTTAGTTGGTAAATGAGGACTACCTGTAGTATTTATAAATAGATAAATATAATATAAAAACAAAAAGTATAATACTATTATAATCAGTGCCCTCCTATTTGCTAGGCAATAGAAGTGTATAAAGCAAACCCATAACTCAGATGGTACTGCAAGTGCTTAAATTCTGGTTTAGCATCAGGACAAAATAATGACGTAATTTATAGGTAGTCCTCAACTTACCACAGTTTGTTTAGTGACCATTCAAAGTTACTGTAGAGAGAATTTGCCCCCTTTTTTTTAATATAAGAAAGGCCCTGTATTAGCAAAGAAATGCTCCACACCCCCAGAAGGGAAAAGGCTTTCCTGAAGTAAAACTACTCAAGTGGCCGACCCCTGTGAATGGATAGTTTCCATTCACCAAAACAAATCATTCTATTCATAAACAAAATGCCTTTAGCTACAATCTCCATGGAAGGCTGGAATTGATCAGATTAAAAAGTAGAAAGACAAAAGACACCTAAAATTTACATTCCTCACTTGGCTCCAAGGACAACCTCCCAGCCCCAATGAGAGTCAGGCAACAATAATTAGATTACTAAAAAGGCAGACTCAGCCATAGATTAAGGTACATTTCACAAGGAACCTGGGCATCTAAATCATAAAGCCCTAGAACCACATCAAAACCCATCCACTCACTAGACTGTTTTGTCAGTTGTCCCAAAACCTGTTAAACGCCTGCTCTTAAGATCCAGCTGTCTACAATTACTGTAGGCTCGAATCCCACCAGGCTCAAGGTTGACTCAGCCTTCCATCCTCTCAGGGTAGGTAAATTGAGGACCCAAGATTGTTGGGGGCAATTAGCTGACTTGTAAAAATGCCGCAGTAATAAGCAGGCATATACAATGGAATGAAGGCTATTGCTGAGCACACTGGGTTGTATCCAAAATTGTAAGCCTGAGTCTTCGGAGAAGGGCGGCATATAAATGTAATTAAAAAAAAACAAAAAACGATTGCTGAATGTCACTTCGCTTCTGAACTCCATTAAAAGGAACCTCCTTTCTAGCAGCTGGCTTCAGGTCTTCATTTGCTACAGTGGCTCCTTTTCGCGTCCATTCTCCCAGCCGGAGAAGTGAACCTGACTTTTTCCTTTCAACATTACAATGGCACTGAAAAAGTGTCTTATAAAAGTTTTTCCACAGTTACAACTGTTGCAGCATCCCCATGGTCACATGATCAATATTTGGATCAGTGGTGGGATTCAAATTTTTTTTACTACCGGTTCTGTGGACATGGCTTGGTGGGCATGGCAGGGGAAGGATACTGTAAAATCTCCAGTTAGAGGTGGTATTTGCTGGTTCTCCGAACTACTCAAAATTTCCGCTACTGGTTCTCCAGAATACCACCTCTGATTCAGATGCTTGGCAACTGACTCATATTTATGACAGTTGCAGCATACCAGGATCATGGGATCACCTTTTCTGACCTTCTGACAAACAAAGTCAATGGGGAAGCCAGATTCACTTAACAACCTTGTTACTAACTTAACAACTGCAGTGATTCACTTAACAACTGTGGCAAGAAAAGTCGTAAAATGTGTTAGGAATCTGTACACAAAGTAGTTGGGTTGGCAATATATAAACCAACAATGTATGTAACTTTAAGAAGAAATCACTGTGTTGATTTATGCTATGTTCCAATTGGTTGATTGTGTTGCAAGTTGCCATAAGAGGGAGCTAAAGATCATAGTGTGCTCTCTCTGACATTCTGTTACTATCTAAGGTTCTCTGTTGGATGTATGCTGTGCTTATACTTTGATATCTTTGTTTACTGTAAATGACTTGCAACCGGTAAGAAGACTTTGTAATTGGATATTATTTGGACTGTTAAACATATATGACCTGGAGTGTTTATTGGACTGTGCTATTTCTTAGAGTAAACTTTAACTCAGTTTAGTGTATCTGTGTGTGGCTGAATAATTATTCATAACTACTGTCATAAATGTTTCCATGTGCATATCCTTGTTACTCAAGGGTTATTCTGTACATATCATAACATTGATTATGGGCCCAGAGAGATATTGAGAATCAGTGTGAATATACAGTTTCATATTATTTATTTATTTATTTGACTTGATATTCAGACAGCACAAGAACAGTCAACCAGTATATCCCAGATAACCCAGGTTGCATGGAATAAACTATGTTTCCTGGTCTATGAAGTGCAACCTACTTCTGCGTAAAGACGGATTATGGACTGCAGTTAACAGTCCACCAGATGTAACAACTTGGGACCCATTGAATGATAAAGATAAAAAGAAAATAGCTGACTTTAACCGGAATAATGAAAAGGCTCTTAGTATAATTGGTCTGACATTGAGTGATCAGCAGCTAGTCCATATTCATGGTGAAGAATCTGCTGCTAGGTTTTGGGACATTTTGAAGAGGATTTATGTTCGAGATAGTGTGGGTGCACACATACATCTTACACGTAAACTGTTTAGAGCCCGTCTTATAAAAGGTGGCAATATGTTAGCTCATTTGGAATTTATGAAAAGGACTTTACAAGAGCTACAAGAAAAGGAGCTAATTTTCTCGGAGTTGCATCAAGTTTACATCATTCTCTCTTCTTTGGATGAAACTTATGATGATTATGTGTCTTCACTGGAAGTTTTAAACAGAGATGAACTTACATTGACTGGCATAACTGGAAGACTGTTAGAAGAATCAAGAAGAAGGCATGATAGAAATCAACTGAGAGAAAAACAACCACAGGAAGAAAAACTGTCTTCAACTGCCTATATTGTTAGGAAATGTTTTTCTTGTGGGGCTAAAGGTCAGATAGCCAGATACTGTAAAAAGGGTAAGAAACAGAATGCTATTAATATACAGAGAGCTTATAAAGATGTTAGTTTAGCCATATCAAGTACAACTACAACTGTAAATCATGATATATGGGTAGTTGACAGTGGAGCATCGCAGTGTATAACTAAAAGTAAAGAGAGGTTTTTTAACATGACAAAGAGTAAACAACATGTATCATTAGCTAATGGATGGAAACTGAGAGCATCTGTAGAAGGTACTGCATATTGTTCATGTATTAATGAACGTTTGATGTTATATGTACCTAGAATGATATTTAACTTGCTATCTGTAAGAGCAATGGTAAAAGCAGAATTTGTTGTAACCTTTCAGGGAGATAAATGTTTAATTGAAAAACAGGGTAAAAGCATTACTGCAAGATTAGATAATGGTTTGTTTATTATACATGATAGTCCATTAATTAATGCTAACTCAGTTTATGAGAATAAAAGCCTCATGATGAATGTATTCATCTGCTCCATAGATGTATGGGACATACAAATTTCAAAATGCTAAAGAAAACTGTTGAGTTATCTAATGGTATAAAATTAAAACCTTGTACAAAGTATTTAAATTGCAATGTTTGTAATCAAGAAAAAGCAAGGTAACTCCTGCAAATCGGGTAAATGGGTTCAAAACCAGTGAACCATTAGAGGTTGTTTTTGCTGATATCATAACATAAAGCTGTTTATGCAGCTGTGGCGACTGACCCCATGCCTCTGCCCACTACCCCGGGGATATGGGACTCGGAGCCCCTGGGCTGCAGCTGGTGTACTTTAATGCCAGGTCCATGGTTAATAAGGCGTCCTTCCTCCGGGAAGTGATTGAGGAGGAGGCCGCGGACCTGGCTTGCATCACCGAAACCTGGTTGGGACCGGAGGGTGGAGTTCCTCTGGTCGATTTATGTCCCCCAGGTTTTTGGGTTTTGCACCAGCCTAGAGCCCAGGGAAGGGGTGGTGGGGTGACTGTTGTTATTCGGGAGACCTTGATTCCAAGGGAGGTCTCTGTTCCGCAGACTGGTGGGTGTGAGACCCTCCTCCTGCAGTTGGGGCCCGGTGGCCGGTTGGGCCTGCTGCTTGCCCCCAGCTGTGTAGCAGCGGCCCTGCCTGGGTTTCTCGATGCACTCTCGGGAGTGGTGGTGGAGCTCCCAGGCCTTCTGGTCTTGGGTGACTTCAACTTGCCCTCCCTGGGGGCTGGGTTTGACCCAGGAGTTCATGGCTTCCATGGCAGCTATGGGCCTGGCCCAGCTAATACAGGGCCCCACGCACGAGGGGGGCAACATGCTCGACCTTGTTTTGTCTCGAGCAGTGGCAGTGATCTGGAGGTGGGCAGTGTTAATGCCCAACCCGTTGCATGGTCAGATCACTATCTCCTATGGCTGGTCTTCCAACAGGCTGCCCCATGCTGCTGGGATGAGAAACCGCTGAGATGGTTCCGCCCCAGACACCTGATGGACCCTGAGAGGTTCCAGCCAGAGCTGGGGTTTCTGCCCGTCTCCCTTATCCACAGCTTGGCCGAGGTGCTGGCAGCTGCATGGCAACAAGCTGCCTCGGAGGCCCTCGACCGGGTTGTCCCCTTACGTCCCCTCACTCGCTGCAGATCCCGGGCGGCTCCCTGGTTTATGGAGGAGCTCCAGGAGATGAA
Source organism: Naja naja (assembly GCA_009733165.1). Lineage (NCBI taxonomy): Eukaryota > Metazoa > Chordata > Lepidosauria > Squamata > Elapidae > Naja > Naja naja. Next base: position 11,332,791 of record CM019152.1, read on the forward strand.
GCGACATAGGAGAGGTTTAGAGAGCAGGTGGAGATCGACCCGTTCCGAATCCGATCGAACCCAGTTGAGAGCCCATATTAGGACTTACCTGGGAGCTTTGAAGACAGCGAGGAGGGCTTACCTCTCCGCCTTTGTAGCATCTGCAGATAATCGCCCGGCTGCCCTGTTCAGGGTCACACACTCCCTCTTACATCGGGAGCCGGAGGTGGACCCTTTGCAGGGTAGGACTGAGGAATTTGGACAATATCTGTCGGATAAGATCGCTTGGATCCAGGAGGGGTTGAACTCTAATTTGCAGTGGTGTGAGGAGGGAGTTACAGAGAGTCTGGCCAATGTCATCTGGGCTGAGTTTGATCTGTTTCTGAGGATGAAGTGGACAGGATTATGCGATGACTGAGTTCCACCACCTGTTTATTGGACCTGTGTCCTTCTGGATGGTATATGCCTCCAGGGAGACCACGTGCGGCTGGCTCCAGGCAGTTGTTAATGCCTCGCTGAGGGAGGGGTCCTTTCCTGCCACCTTGAAAGAGGCGGTGGTGAGACCCCTCCTGAAGAAGCCTGCTCTGGACCCAGCCGTTTTAAACAACTTTCGTCCAGTCTCCAACCTTCACTTTTTGGTGAAGGTTGTTGAGAGTGTGGTTGCTCAGCAGTTTCTGCTTTTCCTGGAGGAAGCAGACTATCTAGATCCATATCAGTCGGGCTTCGGACCTGGGTACAGCACGGAGATGGCATTGGTCACGCTGATGGATGATCTCTGGAGGGCCCGGGACAGGGGATTTTCCTCTGTCCTAGTCCTATTAGATCTCTCAGCGGCTTTTGATACCATCGACCATGGTATCTTATTGTGGCGCCTCGGGAGGCTGGGAGTGGGGAGCACTGTTCTGCAGTGGTTCTCCTCCTACCTCTTGGGGCATTCGCAATCGGTGTTGGCAGGAGGGCAGAGGTCGGCCCCGAGGGCACTCACATGTGGGGTTCCTCAGGGGTCGGTCCTCTCTCCCCTCCTGTTCAACATCTATATGAAGCCGCTGGGTGAGATCATCTGTGGTTTTGGGATGAGGTATCATCAGTATGCTGATGATACCCAGTTATATATCTCTACCCCAAGCCAAATCAGTGATGCCCTCTCCGTGATGACCCGTTGTCTGGATGCGGTACGGACCTGGATGGGCAGGAACGGACTACAGCTCAACCCGCTAAGACTGAGTGGTTGTGCGTACAGGCATCTCGGCCCAGTCAGTTGATTCCATCTTTGGTCATAGGGGGAGAGGTGTTGCCCCTGTGGATAGGGCTCGGAACCTGGGAATCCTCCTGGATTCACGGTTTGGTTTGGAGGAGCAGGTGGGGGCCGTGACCAGGGGGGCTTTTGCCCAGGTCCGACTGGTTCGCCAGTTGCGCCCGTATCTGGACCGAGATACCCTTCGCATGATCACTCATGCACTTGTGATGTTCCGACTTGACTACGGCAATGCTCTCTACTTAGGACTGCCCTTGCATACCATCCGGAGGCTTCAGCTGGTGCAGAATGCGGCTGCATGGGTTGTGATGGGAGTTTCCCGATACTCCCATGTTACACCCCTCCTGCGCGAGCTGCATTGGTTGCTGGTTGCCCTCCGGGTGAGATTCAAGGTGTTGGTGTTAACATTCAAAGTCCTTTACCATATGGGTCCAGGGTACTTGCGGGAGCATCTCCTGCTAATATCAAACACCGATCGCCCTGTGCATGCGCACAGACAGGGTCTCCTCGGGGTACCATCAGCTAGACAATGTCAGCTAGTGGTGTCCCAGGGAAGGGCCTATTCTATTGCAGCCCCCACCCTGTGGAACCAACTCCCTTTGGAGCTCTGGTTGGCTCCTGATCTCCACTCCTTCCACCGCGATCTGAAGACCTGGCTGTTTGAACAGGCTGGGCTGGACTGACCTCCTGGGGTTTTTAAAGTATTTTAATGGGTTTTTAGTGATTGGGCTTGTTGATCTAATTCTGTTTTAAATATTTATTGGTTGAAGTATTGTGTTTTTAACTGTGAGCTGCCACGAGTCCTCGCAGAGAAGGGGCGGCATATAAGTCCAATTATAAATAAATAAATAAATAAAATGGATCGAAACTCCCTTAACAAATATCTTACTTAGCAACAAAGGTTTTGGACTCAGTTGTGGTCATAAGTTGAGGACTACTTGTAATGGTATGAAAGGGAATCAGAGTAATGATGAAACAGCACAATTTTAAAAATATAGTATAAAGCTCCTACTCTTATGTCCCTAACAAGAACCTAGAGCAGAAGAAGAAGGTTATTAAGGCCTGTTGCTTTCATTATCACATCACACATTATCACATTATTCATCTATGAACAGCCAAGAGCCACCTTTTGCTGCAAATAAATAAAGAAATGAATCTATTCAGCAGCCTTAAACCAGAGGTGCCAGGGATTAAATCTGGAACTTTTGTGAAATAGTAAATGTACACTATCACTGATCTATGGCCCATTCCAGTTTAATGGACACAAAAGAGGAGTGTTGCTTCTCACTTAATGTATGTGAAATAACTGTATCCATAGCCATATCAGATAGTCTCTGTGATATACAATTATTCTGTTATCGTAGATGGCACTTTTGATGACCAATTGCTCTAAATCTCTTCAAGTGTTATGTGAAGACTTGGGATTTACAGTAAATCATTACAAGGTGTGCTATGATTGTAAATATTGTTGTCAAAATGTTTTATGCCACTATTCTTTTGGCATTGGCAAGGCACTATCTTTGTTACCCCATGCTAAATTACTTCCTCTTGGGCACACATGGTGGACAGGCCTGAACATGGCTGAAAAACTATCCTTGAAAGTGGCCAGGGGAGTAAGATTTCTAAAGAGCTGTTAGATTTCTATTCTGCTTTACATTAAGGAAGTTAACATATGTAGTATTCCCTGCTCCTGTTTTTCCCCCACAACAAAATTCCTAAGAAATTAGCAGGTCTGCAAGAGAGTGATTAGCCAAAATCAACCAGTAGGTTTTTTGTGATTTAGGTAGACTGGAATCTGGTCTTTCTTGGGCCAATTCCCATCAAAATATAACTCAACAAGGACAGTGTTGATAAAGCAGCAATAGTTTGAAAGATTGCCTAACATTCAGAGATAAAGCATATACAATTAGGGCAAGTGATGAAAATATTGAATACTTGAGAATAAAATTTAGGATGTAAATACTATGTTACGTCCTTCCTAGTAGTCATGAATCCTCAGATATGATAGTAGATGGATCTCTGGAGGACCATGTGTAGCACCTTCCCAAAAGGCTTTGGTCTTTGCTGAAGTTTGTTATCCAAAAGTAATTTAGAGTGCTTTCTCTCTCTCTATGTCTATAGTCAATCATATGTCCTGGTGACTGAACAAGTCGATACTCTTTGCCAGATTTTCAAAAGTGCTTTGCCACTGCTGTCTTCCTAGAGCTGAATTACTGTCCCATTTTGTCTACCAGATTTCAAAGCTAAAGTAGAAGTATAACTCATGTTCTGATACCTTAACTCCAGGGGAGGGATTCAAATTTTTAAAAACCAGTTCTGTGGGTGTGGCTTAGGTGGTGGACATGGCTTGGTGGTCATGTTATTGGCTGGGTGTGGCCAACTCAATATCACTCACATCGAGGCATGCATCTCCTCGCCTGGCCTGTCATGATTGTGGGGATGTTGCAACAGTCGTAAGTGTGAAAAATGGTCATAAGTCACTTTTTTCAGTGCCATTGTAACTTTGAATGGTCACTCCACACAAGCAAAGTACCAGCAAAGGAGGGGAAAAAAACTCCAGAGACGTTCCTGAGACAGGAAGTCTAGTCCTGTCAAAAATGTAATAAGGGTTAACGGAGAGGCAGTTTCTGTAAGCAACACCAGAATGTTTCCTTCCTGCCTTCCTTACAGGATTAGACCAGTAATTTCTTCTAACAACCGGTTCTCCGAACTGCTTAGAATGTTAACAACCAGTTCTAGCGAATAGGTGCGAACTGGTAGAATCCCACCCCTGCTTAACTCCCAAACTGGTCCTCATACCATTATTATCTATCTTTAATTATGCTTGTTAATTTCTCATACTTATTAATTGCTGAAATATACTGATAAGGTCATTCAACTAATCATCTTACCAAAACAAAAATGGCAGCGATATTCTAATCTATATTTTCCAAATAGCTAGTTAGCAAAGGATGTTTTAAACTTAAAAGAAAATTCCAGACCATTTTAGACTAAAAGACCATTTTAACTTAGTAATAAATCATCTATAAAGAAAGAAAGAAGACAGAAGAAAAAGTGCAAAATTTTAGTGTAGTACTAAGGAAATAATGCATATTCATTATGCTGTCTCATTTTTATTTTACAGTTTCCCTACTGTCCTTCTACGCTACACTTAAGAAGGAAAAAAAGTTAGGGTCAAATGAGTTCTTTAAAAACATGCAATTTGATAAAGAAAAATGTGGTTTCAGAAGTTGCTGAGTATTCTGCTTATTTTGGCTCCTTCTGATATAAGATTCATCAAACTTTGTGCTTAAGAAAAGAGCCCAAGCTTTTGCCCTTTAAAAAAAATCCTAGAAGTCTGCAAGCAATCTCCAGCTGTTCCCATTTCTCATATTGCTAGAGGACTGTACTAGCACATCCCATATTGTTTGCCTTCTTGAAACAGGTGACTGTTGTTTTTTTTTCTTTAGGCTGGTCATTTGTTGATGCTACAGAATGGCAGGCATCCTAGGAATTTTATTTTGGAAAAGACACACTTTTCAACTGTACTGGTTTAGGTGGTTCAGCTTTGACAATAAATATTGCTCCAATATCTCATGGTTTATTAAAAAACTAGATGGCAGCCAAATATGCACCTGGCATTTATTAAGTAATAAGTCACCCTTTTCCTTTTATGATGTTTGCCCTCAAGGCATTCACACTGTTTCTTCTAACATTCCTAATCTTAAACAACTAATGCTGTTACAATACAGTCAGCCATTTCTCTCATGAGGAAAAGGTCAAATCAAGGTTTTCCAGCTGAGCAGATTATTATTTTATTGCACAATGGGATCAAGAAGAACTAGCAAAGGAAGAATTTCTGTCATGCATACCATTTGTGATGCTTTGTTGAGATGGAGGTGTCATGGTAATGTAGCAATTTGTTCCAACTTTCAGAGAAGGGATCTGAATGTATTCCTTTCCTGAGCCAAGATTGTACTGGAAAATTTAAACTTGACAAGATAATAATCTTGATAATCTCAACAGCTCTTTGCAAAGAAAAGCAGATTTTATAGCCAGATCTTAATAGGTCTTAAAGTTATCTGGTATATATACCCAGCGAAAATGGTGTTAGTGATGGTCTAGTTCAGAAAACATACACTTTAAATGAAAGAACGTTGCACTCTGGATAATTAGACTTTAGTAGGTATTGGTAGATCACATTTAATGAACATCCTGATTCAAGGGTGTTCTCTATAATGCACTCTGTATAATGTACAACTTATCTCAAATCACTTGACTGTTGTTCAAACTGATTACTTGGACTTACGATAGCAACCCAACCAATCGGGTTCTTTTGTTTAATTTAACACAAATAGAATATAAGATTCTCACCCAAACATTCAATTCTATTCTATTTGTCAAGTAACTCTTTCACCAAGATTATATGAGCAAGGAAACATTATCATTTGCATGACAACTCAAATTTTCCAGCAATTCTTGTATGATGAATTGTTTCTTGCATTGACTCCTCAGTGTGCTATTAAAAATGCCACTTGGGAGGGGGTGCAAAGGCCCTAGTAATAAGCAGGCATATACAATAGAATGAAGGCTATTGATGAGCACATTGGGTTGTGCTCCAAAAGATTGTAAGCCGCCCTGAGTCTCTGGAGAAGGGCGGCATATAAATGTGAATTAAAAAAAAAAGAAGACCTGGAAATATAGTCAAGGTATCTTTAAAACAAGTGACTTTTGCCTCTTGTCAAATGCAGAACTGGTATGGTTTGAGTGCTACTAAACATTTTTTTAAATATCAACCACATGTTTTGCATAGTAATAAGAAAGCTGCTGGTTGAAATTAATGGGAGTTAAAGTTCAAATAACTGGAAGGCATCAGATTGCCTAGCTCTGAGGTAAATTGTATGTGATATACACACCTACCCACCAACCATATAATTTACTGTACTAAATCAAAACAGTGATCTGTCTTATTTTTGCTTGAATAGACCAATTTTAATGATTCACATAATTCATCTTCAATTCCATTATTTGCTGAAGTGAACACACTATGCAGATATAGTATTTGAGCATGTATATGAATTTTTAAAAACTGATTGCTTTGTTTGTGATGAATGTGTACATTGCCATTTGTACAATGTAAATGCAATGTTGCTTCTAAATGTTAAAGGCAACTTAGAAAAGAAGCAAAGAAAACAGTAGCAGATATATATGTATAAACCCATCAAGTACACAACACAAGAAGTTAGATAATTAAAAATACCTTCCAAGTACAAAGAGTCAACATATGATAAAGGACTTTAATTCATTGTCTAGAATGTCAAAATGCTTGAAGACTCATTATAAATAATTTCTCTTTTATCTGATTCCTTTTTTTTACTTAAAGTAAGAAATGGATACTACATTAATGTCTCATTTCCACTCCAAAAAGTGGAATGGATTATAGTGACATAGGCTTTCAGCATCAGGACAAAAGAAAACTAATCTGTGGCCATTCAGCCTTAAAATTCATCATTGTTTCAGTGAAATAAACCATTTTAGGTTTTTAAAAATGGTACAAGAAAATGGCTCAATTCAATGAAGCTGAAAAATATTTGAGTGAGTATACATGTATCTGAGGAGTTGGTTATAACTATGATTCTTTATGAATAAATACATATAATGAATAAGGCAGATGCTCAACACCCATTATATTCTAAATGCTAAACTTTTGTACTTTATTGTCTAGTTTAATCACTACAATACAGTAAAAGGATTTTCTAATCTAAAGCAGGGGTGTCAAACTCACGTCATCACAGCAGCATCACATGACGTATTGGGACTTTTCCCTTTCTTCGCTAAACCGGGCGTGCACATGACTCATCTGGCCCGCAGACCATCAGTTTGACAGCCCTGATCTAAAGCAACAAGCAGCACTAAATCATCTACAAGTAGGAAGTGTTTATTTTAAATATTTCATCTCCTTTCCAGAGACATAATATCTTTAATTAAAAAACTATGAAGTATTTGGAATAACATAAAATATTATTTCATGACCCAGTAGAAATCAAATATTTGAGATCCAGACTAAGGAGCTATCAAATATTATGTTATGAATGACATATGGTATATCATTATATTAATATTATATACTAGGGTATATTATGAGATAAAAAAGCAGCTTCCATATATTGAAATGTTCTTGACTTACTTAAAAGATGCACTGCCTAAACTAACCACCAGGTGGCATTCAGGCTCCTGTCCTCATTTGCTAACAATGATTAATATTAACTTTTTAAAGGCATTTGTATAGCACAAGGGTCTTCAAACTTGGCAAGTTTAAGACTTGTGGACTTCAGCTCCCAGAATTCCTGAGCTAACATGACTGGAGGGGGAATTCTGGGAGTTGAAGTCCACAAGTCTTAAAGCTGTCAAGTTTGAAGACCCCTGGTATAGCACATTATAATCATATTAAATGAATGCTGCATTGAATTTTAAACTGAATCCTGTCAAAAAAGGAATCCCATTTCACATGTCACCTAGATATGAGTGCATTACCAGGGCAAAGGAAAGCCTGCTCAATAATAAGATGCCACTTTCCATGATGTTGGTACATTGGGGAAGGGCCTACTCTGTAGTGGCTCCCGCCTTGTGGAACCAGTTCTCCGTGGGGCTCCGTTTGGCTCCGGATCTCTGCTCTTTCCGCCACAATCTGAAAACTTGGCTGTTTGAACAGGCCGGGCTGGACTGACATCTCGGGGAGGGGGTTTTAAATTGATTTTACGTGGGCTTGTACTGTTTAATTTGTTTTTAATGTATTTATTGTTGTTGTTTTTAGTTGTGTCCGAGTCCTTTTGGAGAGGGGGCGGCATACAAGTCCAATTATTAAATTAAATTAAATTGGGCATAAGCTGGCCTTTGTGCCCATCTGCAAGTCATTCTGTCTAACCATCATAAGATAATTATTGGGAATCTTGCTATATGTTAGCTTCTCAGAGCTGGAGCACTATCACACTCTGTCTCAAGTATTCCTAATGTAATATGCTGGAGTACTGCTAGTAGTAAGAATTTTTTTAAAAAAAATCAATCATGCAAATGTTTTTTATAAATTTCTTGCAGTCTTTTCATCTCTGCAAAAGTTGCCTGTTAAGCTCAAAATGCTCACTGGACATAATATGAAATCTATGAGTGGGGGCTGAAGTAAATAAATAGGAGGCTATTTCACTACTTCCAGAATTTTGCTCTGGACATCAGAATATACTTGCTACATTTGAGTGGAAGAGGGGATTATGATATAATGAAGGCATAGATGTAGGTTTCAAATAAAGTTCTAATTTACAGCAATCGAATTCTATAGTATTCTCCAAAATAGCCCAAGGCAGGACAAAAAGTAATGAATGGGAAATCGTTAAGATCCAATCTAGAACAAAGGAGAAATTTCCTGACAGTGAGAACAATTAATCAGTGGAATGGCTTACCTCCGGAAGTTGTGGGTTCTCTGTCGCTGGAGGGATTGGACAGACATTTGTCTGAAATGGTATAGACTACAGTCTCTCCTGCTTGAGCAAGAGATTTGGCTAGAAGACCTTCCAACTTTGTTATTTTGTTAACCTCTTTACTTTTTTTCTTCCCAGCTGTAACTCATATTGTTGTTCAATCTCCCTAGAGAGCTTATCCCCATTCCTACTCCTTTGGAAAGAAATATTAGAAAGCTGATTGGGTATGGTTCTCTTATTTTAAGCAGCCTCTGCTATCCAAATTCAAGACAAAGAAATGTAAGAGGACAGAAGAGTGGCAAGGAAATACCATGTAACAATTAGTTTCTGGACAGCTCCACAGACACCTGCCATAGCCTCCTTTTGTCAGGGTGAACTACACTGTTTTGCTGTTTAAATTAAGGTAATGTGCAAAAACAATGTGTACGATAGTGCTGTATACCAGGTAAGACTTACACCTCTTAAGGCAGGTGCTCTTTTAGGTACAATGGGAGATAGAAGATTTGCACACAGAATGCTATTTATCTCAAGCAGTATACTCATTTGGATTAACCAGGGATAAAATCTCAGATGTTATTGTCTACAAGATCCTCTCTAAGTATGTTATTTTTCCTAGGTTTATTCATTCAATTATTCCACTGGAAAAAAAATATTCATGCACAAAATGATGAATCATTTTCCACTTAAAGGTAAAATGATTCAAAATTGCAGGAATCTCTGAAGTGAAAAACCTATTTTTACTCTATTAGTAATCAATAGAGCATTAAGTATCACCAGTAAATTTCAGATAACTACTGAGGTTATGGAGCACTTTGGCAAATATTCTAAGATGTATTATGCAACAATCTATCTGTAGTTTTTTAAATATGCAATGATTACAACAGGGTTGAAACTGCAGTCATAAAGGAAGGAGTATTGTATAGTCTTTTACATTTTCTAATTAAATCTGCATGATTTACATTGCTGACAAAGTATGTAAACTGTATTTCATATCTAAGAGAGAAACAGATTAATTCACTTTTTTGGTTTCACTATTTAATTAAAAAATAGTTTAAAATGTGTAAATCGAGTTTATATTTTCATACAATAATAAAATATAGATGAGACATGCATCCTCAATGTCTCGATGCATTTTACATAGGTCATAGATAATGGAATTAGCACAATAATATGTTTGATTGCAAGGTAGGCTCTAGATCAGAGATCCTAGCCTGCATAGAATAGAATGTACATGCTTGAGACAAAAGTGAGCTTTGGTCATTTTGTTACATACTAGCAAAATATATCAAAACTGTCCTTTCCATTAGCAGGGCTGCTGTAAATGAAACAGGTTCAATTAAGGTTAGTAACTGTATCAACACATATCCTACTAAAAATAATTGCATAAAATTTTTGATTGGCTATGATAGGTGGTGGAGATCAATATTCATGACTTCATCTGGTAATGACCAAAGTCCTTAGAAGATCTTATGTAGAATAACAGCATTAAATGACTGGGAATATAAACTCACAATTGTATTGAATTAAAGAAAACTATTTCATCTGTCTGTGAAAGAAAAGAAAGGAAAAATAATCCGTAGTAAATAATGTAAGAAGACAGAGAAAGGATGAGTTAAGTTTAAAATGGGCAAAAGAAATGAAGAGTCATTTTGATTAATGGTTGTTTTGAAAATGGATGAAATTGAACCTCCAACAAAGTGATGAAATTAAAAATAAAGTTCATGAAATTATTTGAGATGAAACTGAAATAAAGGAAAGCTGGAAGGAATATTTTTAGAGAGCTCCATGGGAATGACATTGAAATGTCAAAGATGGAATTGAAACAAATGCTGTAAATGTTCATGGCCAAGTTTAAAAAAAAAAGATGAAAGGACATCATGAAAGCTGTAAAAAATGTTTTTTTAAATGGAAAGGTTCCAGGTGTGTATACTGCAATAGTACATGCTTTTCTAGTGACTGTGCAACTAATACAACATGAGCATGAAGACTATATAAGTGCCTGACACTTAGAAGAATGCTGTTATTGTTCCAGTATAAAAAAACAAAAGAATAATAAAAAAAGGAAGGTGGAAGTGAGGGGAGGAGGTGTTAATTGTGCCTGGAAAGTTATATAATTCTGAAATATTATAAAAATGTCGTTAAACAATATTTGGGATGTACAATATGCCTCTATGCCCAACCAGAGATCTGGAGAACAGATTTTTGCTGTCTAGCAAGGAATATATTGATGCGAGAAAGAAACTTTAAGTTTGTTGCTTCGATAACGCATATGAAATGTGAACAGGTTTAAATTAAAGAATGTTTTACACAGATATGTGTCAGCCTTCAAGATTTCCTTCTTTTGCTTTGCATCTTTTGGCTGTCATAAGTTGGGGAGGAGGGGGACTTGATTATGGGAAGTGGGGGAGGTTTGTTAGCATATCAGTGTGGGCGCTGGGAATACATACAAGGGGACGGAGGGGACATGATTATGGGAGACTGGAGATTATGTAGTGAGGCAGCTGGAGGTTTAAGTTAAGAAGAAGTATCAGTTGGGGTGTTCTCTTGTGGTGTTTGGTTTCTTTGATTTCTCTTTATGCTCATTATGCTATGCGCAGCTGCAGCTCTTTATCAAAATATGCCAAGTGTCAACGGACAGAGGCCTCATCACACGGAGATGCCCACAGACGCTATCCACAACTTTAATTGGGTAGCCTGCTGAATTATTGTGGGTGGGAAAGCTACCATCACTTTGTATATGTGATTTTCGCCCGCTTAATTCTTCAGATTCAGAATTCTTTTGTTAATGCTACCACTACTTGATTCCAGTAAAAGATATCTTTTCTCTAATTCATGGAGTCTAAGTATTTCTTTCTTGGATTTTGAATGGAGCACTACCTGACAATATGAAGTTGGTTATTCTGAATGTCATATGAGCAGTCAGGTAATCTTGTTGGTTCATAAATTTATGAATAAAGATTAGTTGTGATAACTTTACAAGTGGGCTTGATAATGTGTATACTGTATATTTGTATGGAGATGATGTTAAATGATAGCAGCCATGGTTTCAAGCATACCATGTATTAAATACAAAGAGCCGCACATATTGACAGAATATTCTGTTAGTGTTTAATTAATGAGTGTCACTATTTTAAACAAAATGGAATTAATGTGTCCTATTGGCATCTCAAATAATATCTAGATTTTAGAAGTACTTTTCAGAAGTAACTTCTTCCTATTTGAAGAATTAGTTCATTAGCAAAATAGAACAAGGTTAAACTTGGATTCTATAGATTTGGGATTCATGAATCTTCCTTTACCATCCTTGTTGAGATATGTGAAAGTCAGTTGACAGCTGTGGTTGGATTTCAATAGACCAAGAAAAAGTTGTAGAAAATTAGTGATAATTATATCTATTTTTTTCTTAAATTCACCAGACAAGAAAAAAGAAATCAGGGCTAGAACTGGATCTAAAACAAAGTCAGGAGCTGACTTTATTTTCTGCAGAAAATGCTGTAAGACTAGAAACTTAAAGGGAAATAGGAAGAGTGTTGGCTTCCTAAGGAGAAACTTGATAAACCCTTCTTGCTGTAGAGAAGCGGGACATATATCATAATACAGGTGAAGTCTGTAAGTCTGTAACATGCCTAAACTTGCCTAAAAGTTATATAATATGAATGAATAAATGTACAATGTAGAACTAAACATTTCAGTAATTATAACTAATATTAAGACTAGGGTTTTTTTTTGTAATTGGCACAATCAAGGATTATGTAACACAGTTTAGCCTGTATTAAATAAGGATATATTTACTGTAATGTGTTATTGAAATCAGTGGCACATAATGGCATAAGTTAATTAAATAACTGCTGCTAATCATTGGATCAACCATACCAGATGGAATTTTGAAAAGTTAAAAAAATGCTTTCACATTTGGGGAAAAGTTAGCAGTAACTACTAGGAAAGGATTAGATCCAATTTCAGGCATACAAGTATAACTGGCAGTCAGTAGTCCATTAAAATTGAAATGCTTTCAGGTCAGACATAGCTTTAAGCATGTGCAAAGAAAAGTAGCCTTCTCTTTTCTACCCCACCCTACCACTATTTTCAGCTGCAAAAAATTCTACACAAACAACAAGCGTGAATAAAGCAGATTCTTTATGACAACGATTCTTCTGACACATTTGAAAAATTGTTTTAAAGTCTCACAGTGAGAATGTAGTCCAATACAAAGTTAAGAGAATGGTATAAAAGTAATTACGAATCTATTTCTGGGAGACAGAACAAACAGCACGAAGAGGAATAAATTGTATGAAGGCATGTTATGCCACAGCTGCTATAAATTGATATCTCAAGTCTAATTAACCTCTGAATTTGACAGGACAAAACTTAAGATATCTTGTAGGAGAGCCGTATACTGTATAGGAATTATCAGTATATGACTTTGGATTTCTCATTCCAGAACTGAAATATGCAATCAATTTGAAGACTGAAATGATACAAATGTTGCTGAAATGTATCATTTCAGATTGCAAGTGGGACCATGCAGGACTTAATGTTCCTAATATTTCATTATCACTTTTTGAATTTCTGCATATTAAGGCAAATTTCAGCTACCCAGGGAAGATAGCCCTTGTTATACATGCAGTAATGGCAAAATATTTACTGGGCAGCAAGTGACATGGAAAACATCTTGAAAGGGGATAGTTCCGTTTATTGAAACATTACGTGACATGTTGCCTGTACAGGTAACCCCCAAGTTACGAAAGATCACTTAGTGACCGTTTGAAGTTAAGTGATAACCCCCCAAGCATCTACGATGCTGTCTCGAAATTATGAATGTTGCAGCACCAGAGCAGCCAAGAAATAAGAGTGACTCGAGCAGCAAAAACTTTTTTTTTAATTACATTTATATGCCGCCCTTCTCCGAAGACTCAGGGCGACACAATTTTGAGCACAACCCAATGCACTCAGCAATAGCCTTCATTCCATTGTATATGCCTGCTTATTACTAAGCGGCAAATAAAGACATGGAAGAGGAAATAAAACTAATTTCAATTAATATAAATGGAGTGAATTCAGTAATAAAAAGAAAAAGGACTTTCAGCAAATTAGAAAAACTAAAAACAGATATAATTTGTTTACAAGAAGTACACATTAAAAACAACACAGTAAAGTACTGGAATAGCCTAAAATAGGCAAGTTATATACATCCATTTCACAACAAAGTAAGAGAGTAGTAGCCCTCTATATTAAAGACACAATAAAGGCACAATTAATCTATATAGATGAGGAAGGAAGAGTTTGATGATGGATATAACAATGAACTATAAGCAGGTTCTTGTAGTGACAATATATGCATCAAATAATAACCAAGAGGATTTCTATGAAAAACTTCACAAGAAAATAATAGAATTAGTATATTAAAATATATGTATACTTGGAGATTTCAATGCAACAGTAGATGTGGAACTGGACTATAAAACTAGAAAGACAAACAAAAAAGCTAGGAAAATGCTGCCAAAGGTTTTTTTTTAATGACAGAAGAACAAGGTATTCAATATGCGTGGTGAGAAACACACACCAAGAAAAGTCAATATACATTCTATTTAAATAGATATATGCCTTAGTCTAGAATAGATATGATGTGAACATCAACAGAGTTAACCTCTAATATGCAAGAAATAAATATTGAAACAAGTATTTGGGCAGATCACAATCCAATAAAAGTGATATGGAGGGGACAGAAAAAGGCAGAGATGGACAATAAACAAATTATTATTGAAAGAAAAAGAATTTACCCAATTTGCGCAAAGAGAATTGGACTTTTTTTAAAAAAAGAGAGAGAATAGGAAAGAAGGAACCTCACTACAAACAATATGGGATACAGCAAAGGCATGTATTAGAGGATCGACTATAACAGATGTGGGTAAAAGGAATAAAAAGAAAACACAAGCACAAAAGAAATTAGAGGAGGAAAGTTAGAGTCTGAATTACAGAAAAACCCACAAAAAAGAGTATAAAAATCAAATGGACTTTAAAAAACACAAGTGAATTTAATAGACAAAGAAGAACTAGCACAAAAAATCAAAAGAGCTAAACAAAACTTTTTTTGAACATGCAAATAAGCCAGGAAGATGGCTGGCATACAGACTGAAAAGAGAGAGAGAAATTGATCTACCAGCTAACAGATGAGGAAGGAAATGTTTACTATAGAAATGATGATAAAAAGAAAATAATTCAAAACTATTATGAAAAATTATATTAAAAAGATGATATCCTAGAAGAAAGAGTAGAATTACCTGCAGTACCAGAAGCAATTAAAGCAACATTAGAAGAAAGAATATCAATGATGGAATTAACAGAAGCAATTAACAGACAAAAGTATGGCAAAGCACCAGGTCCAGATGGACTACTAGTAGAACTGTATAAAACATTAGAAGACTCTTTAAGGGACCCACTGTTGGAAGTATTTAATGAACTACTGATTGAGGCGAAAGTACCAAACTCTTGGATGGAAACATATATTGCTCTCATACCGAAGGAAGACTCAGACTTGCAACAGATTAAAAATTATAGACTGATATCCTTATTGAATGCAGACTACAAAATATTTGCATCAATAATAGCAGAAAGGTTAAAGAGATTTTTAAATCAATTTATACATCCAGATCAAAATGGTTTTTTACCCAAGAGACAAATAAAAGACAACATGAGAATCATTTTGAACACTTTGGAATACTATGAAGCACATCCAGAGAAGCAAATGGCATTGATCCTTTTGAATGTGCAGAAGGCATTTGATAATATGAATTGGAAATTTATGATAGCACAACTGGAGAAGATGAACTTTGGGGAGAGATTTATTAAGATGACAAAGGTAATATATTATAAACAAACCACAAAAGTGATGATTAATGGAGACATGACAGAAAAAGTAAATATTGAAAAAAAAACAAGACAAGGGTGCCCCTTGTCACCACTATTATTTGTACTGACTTTGGAAGTATTAAATAGAAATATTAGGCTAAACAAAGAGATAAAGGGTATGGAAATCAAAAAAAGAAATATATATTGCAAGCATTTGCAGATGGTTTCATTTTTATTCTAGAAGATCCATTAGAAACAGGACCCAAACCAGTGATGGGATTCAAATATTTTTACTACCGGTTCTGTGAGAGTGGCTTGGTGGGCGTGGCTTGGTGGGTGTGAAAGGGAAGGATACTGTAAAATCTTCATTCCCAGCCCACTCCAGGGGAAGGATACTGCAAAATCTCCATTGCCTTCCCACCCCACTAACCTGCTTTCCAGCTTCTGTGCAGGGCAACAAAAGAAGACCCAGATGATCAGCTGGCACTCAGGAGGCAGAGAATAGATGGGCCAGTCAGAAGTGATATTTGCCGGTTCTCCAAACTACTCAAAATTTCTGCTACTGGTTCTCCAGAACTGGTCAGAACCTGCTGAATACCACCTCTGAACCAAACTAATGGAGAAAATAGAAGAGTATGGTGAAGTGGCAGGATTAAAAATAAACAGGGAAGAAACTAAAATTTTAGTGAAAAATATTACAGAAAAGCAGAAAAAAGAATTAATGATGAGCTTAGATATTCAGATTACTAAGAAAACCAACTATTTAGGGATCCACTTGACAGGAAGATGTGTAACAATTAAAGAGGATAATTATTTTTAATTGATACAGCAAATAAAGATAGATCCGGAAAAATGGAAAAATTTGCAATTATCACTAGGAAGAATAGCAACAATTAAAATGAATATACCAAAGTTATTATTTTTGTTCCAAACAGTCCCGATAAAATTGGAGAAAAAATACTTTGAAGATCTTAATAAAATAATACTAAATAATACTAAATTTTATTTGGCAAGGGAAAAGGCTAGAATTAACTTTAAAATGTTACAAAATACGAGAACTAGAGGAGGGTTTGGATTACCTAATTGTACTACCAGGCTGCAGTATTAACATGGATGAAAGAATGGATTGTACTGAGAAATACAAGATTATTGACATTGGAGGAGCATGATTTACAATTGGGTTGGCATGCTTTTTTATGGTATGGGAAAAATAAGATACACGGTTACTTTCAAAGACATTATATAAGAAATGCTTTATTGTTAACATGGGAAAAAATTAGAAAGCAGCACTATTTAAAGATATCAGTTTGACTTTCGACAATGGAAGCACTTATTCATCCAAATGTTATTAATATGGGAAATATAATATTAATATAATATTAATGACTCCTCTTGGGGGGGTTGTTTTATACTCTGTTTTTAGTAATTTGGCTTGTTGGGTTTAATTCTATTTTAGATATTTATTGTGTTGGTTTTATTGTGAGCCGCCCCGAGTCCGTTCGGTAGAGGGGCGGCATACAAGTCAAATAAATAAATAAATAAATAAATAAATAAATAAATAAATAAATAAATATTATTAGATATAAAGATATCTTAAATGAAAAGGGTGAACTCAAAACTAAACAAAAATTAAATGAAAAAGGAATTGATATGGTTTGGTATTCATATGTACAAATACAGTCAAGATATGAAAAAGATTTGAAACTAGATGGCTTCTATAAAGAATTGACAGAACTGGATAAAATATTAACAGGAACAGAAGAAAAATTGATGAAAAAGTTTTATAGTTACTTACTGGGTATTAAAACAGAAGAAGAACAAGTGAAAGAGACAATGATTGCATGGGCTAAAACTTTTGGTTACACTATAGAATTAGATAAATGGCAAAAGTTGTGGGAGAGAAATTATAAATTAACAATGTCAACTGCATACAAAGAAAACCTGTATAAGATGTTTTATAGATGGCATTTTGCACCGGCAAGGTTGGCAAGGATGTTTAAAGATAAATCAGCAAAATGCTGGAAATGTCACCAGAGACCAGGAACATATTATCATATGTGATGGCTATGCATAGAAGCAAAAAGATATTGGACAAAATACATGGTTTGAAAAGATGATACAACAACACATAGATTTTAGACCTGAAATATTTTTGTTGGGGATCATACCAGAAACTTACAGTAAAGATAAGATATATTTAATTATCCATGTAGTAACTGCAGCTAGAATTGTATTTGCACAAAATTGGAAAAATGAAAGGATTCTGACAGAAAAGGATGTAATAAGGAAAATACTAGAATGTGCAGAAATGAACAGATTAATACTTGCAATTAAAGAGAAGGAACAAACTGAATATTATTAGATATGGGAAGTATTTTATCAATGGTTAGAGAAAAAATATGAAACTATAAATAATTATTAGACCATTGAAATACAGAAAATAAGTTAAAAGAATTGAATACATAAAGAAGAGAAATATTATAGTAATAGAAATAATTTGTAAACTAATATGATAAGAATAGAGAATTAATATTAAAACAATGAATATGGTGGTAAAATTTAATTGTTATGGCACAAGACATTTGTAACCAGACAACACATTGTTAAATGAAAGATGAATGTATGTATTTTAAATAAAATAAAATAAATATTATATTTAAAAAAAGAAAGCTGCCACATAGCCACAACTCACAGAACAGCCCAAAGGATATATTTCAATAGAGAGAAATTCCTGAAGATGGGCTCCAGCATGTGTCTGAAACAGTGGTGGGATTAAAAATTTTTACTACCGGTTCTGTGGGCATGGCTTGGTGGGAGTGGCCATGTGACTGGGTGGGTGTGGCTTTTTTTGCTTTTTTGCCACCTGCACCCATTTTTGGGAGCTTCCTAGCCTCAGAGGAGCCTCTGAGGGGGCATTTTTGCTCCCCTAAAGCTCTTCTGAGGCTCAGGAAGGAAAAAATCAGAGCATGGGAGGGGCGCGCAGCACCCTTCCAAGCTCCATTTTGGGAGCTTCCTAGCCTCAGAGGAGCCTCTGGGGGGGGGCATTTTTGCTCCCCTAGGGCTCTTCTGGGGCTGGGAGGCAAAAATGGAGGGAGGGGCTGAACTCCTCCCTCCATTTTTTGCCTTCCTGGGCCTCAGCAAGGGGAATCCTGGCACAGGTGATCTATGCACAGCTGATTGTTGGGAGGGGGAAAAAAGAAATACCTTAGGCAAATGTCAGGTGGGCAGGTAAGTGAGCATCGGGCAGGAGGGCGACCAGATCAGGGGCGTGGCCAGCCAGAACTTACTACCAGTTCAGCGATCCACGCCAAATTCTTGCTCCTGGTTCACCCGATCTGGTGAGAACCGGCTGAATACCACCACTGGTGTGAAAGCTCAGAAGAGTAAATCTCTGGTCCCAGTCACTGACCTAATTTGATCTCGCATCATTATCCTGGGATATGCATATTTGCCTTCATGCACAAGAACTAATCTCTGTACATATTTTGCCATTATTCAATTACATTTCAGAATGTAATTTATCATGATTAGATCCCATAAGGTTATACATTGTAGTAGAAGACATAGCAGGCTTTTCTAGATAAATATCAAGAAATTAAGCTGCAAGACAACTTCTGCTTGAGATTTCACTGCAGTATTAATTTTTCTTCAGAGCAAGGACTTGCAGCATCCTCATGCACCAGAGAAGATAAGACTTTCTTTATCTCCTGTTTACAAGTAATAATTAAATCGGGTATTTCTTCTCTTTTAAAATAATTCAAATCAGATTATGTATAATGGGTTTAAGACAAAGCAAAGAAAAAATGTATCCATGATATAGGCCAATTGATCACGTTAAACAAAAAAGAACAGGCAGTTATTCAAATCTCTGCACCAACAGTGAGAGGGGAAATATCACTACTACAGCGATCATTAGTCTTACAATACCATTTTATAGGTGCTTTAGCATTGTTATCTGTTACTGTTTTTTTTAGTACAAATCTATGAGAAGTTTAATTATTTAGCATCTTGATTTAGTCCTAGGCAAAGAATGGGAGTCCCTGACAGCTATGTCCTTTAATTTGCCTTCTCCCTACCCAAACCAACTATTTGAAAAGAAGTCTCCTGAGAGAATATGTAAGCTTGAAGTGCAACAGGGGAACATGTAGTAAGACAGTGAAACTAGGAAACAAGATTTACAGAAAATCAAAAATAAGTTAAAGGACTTTGAGGTACAGGTAGAGGCTGGCATTGGGCACCTAAGCCATTTTAATGTGGAGGGTAAATCTGAAATATTTGCTCTGATAATTAGGTTTATTTTCATAAGTAAAGGCTTATTAATGAATGAATTTCATTTTATGTAAGGAAGACTGGATTTATTAAATATAAAAACAAGATGCAGATATAAATAAGGTTCTGTGTAGTATATGTGTTGAATGCTTACATAAGTAGAAAAGTAGGTTATAAAATAAATAAATGTTAATGTATATGTGGGATTGTTCCACTGAAGCTTGGAATGGTCTTAAGATACTGTACATCAAAGAATTGTCTATTTGGTCTGGTGATAGCTTTCAGCTAATAAAAGAATCTAATCTCCACCACAGTCAGTCATAAACCCTTTGCATTCTATAGCTGTTTTTGTAAATCTCAGGAACCATTCTCTCGCAATCTGCTGACTCTTCACCTATTTTGCCTTGTCCGTAGATTATTTATTTCCATAAACATTATAAGGGTATCTCTCTTCTTATAGTACCGTGTTTCCCCGAAAATAAGACCTACCCTGAAAGTAAGACCTAGCACTATTTTCTAAACCTGCCCTAATATAAGACCTACCCCGAAAATAAGACCTAGTGCAAATCTCCAGTTCCAGGAAGACTTTTCAGGGAGCAACTGCACCCGCAAACACCCCCTACACACTCACACCCACTATTTGGCACCATAAATATATAAGACCTACCCCGAAAATAAGACCTAGTGTGTTTTTGGGAGCCAAAAAATATAAGACAGTGTCTTATTTTCGGGGAAACACGGTAATACCAGCTGATGTTTCAATGAGCCTAATATATCATATATTATGGTAACTGTGAATGTATGGTTACCATTCTCATAATGGGAGAATTCGTAATGCATCCTTCTGAAATGGTTCAACTGGTCCTATGCTGACAAATACAGAATTACTTCCTTTGTTTAAGTTTGCTTGTTTATGTAAGCCAAACTGTAGAATATATTTCTCTAGAAAATTAAAATCAACTGCAAGCTCAGCAGTGGTTCAGATTAATTTTGGGAAAGACTAACGGTTATTAAATGTTGAAAAGATATGCCCAATATGAATAGAAGTATCATAATTTTGCTACTTCTCTGTGTTGGAAGGCTAAGGTTTATGGTGGTGTTCTCAGCAGAACTTTAAGTTCTCATCAATTCTCTGTGGTTAAATAACACCAAACACTATGAAAAATACATAAAAAATGAATGCTACTTTTTTTTGCAAAACCAAATACTGTGCATTAATACTGGTATTACCATGTTAATTTGTGCTGACGACAAACAAAACCTCAGTTTCATGAATATATAAAGGAAGTAAAATAACATTTTTCCTTTTCAAAATCTTAGCACATGTTTTCAATAATGACTAAAAGCATTTACTCAAATAACTGTTTCTGAAATGTAGGCATTTTTGGACATTTACTACAGTTGGGAACAAAGATTTTATTGATTGAGTGGTTTGATTTTATATGATTTATACTGCAAAAGTGTCTTTAAATGGCTTTCACATGGTTAGAACTATTAAAAAATAAATAAAAAGAACCTCAAAATAAAACCCAACAAACATCCAAAATAGAATAAACAATGCCAACTGCAGCATATTTCATACTGGAATAGAATAAATGAGACCAACTACAGCATACTCAAGACCTTTCAGTTCAGGATGGGTTTATACCATACTCTAGCTTAACTGGGGCAACTGGGAGAAAGCCAAATTTTGGAGGCCTTAAGGAAGGTCAACACAGCCATGGCCATTGGAACCTTGGGGAAAATGCTGTTCCTTCAGGTAGGCACTGCAACAATAAAGTCACATCTCAGGTCTCACCAGATGCCATTGTTTCCTAGAAGGGATTTGAAACATGCCTTAGCCTACTGGATCTTATGGGATAAGCAGATCTTCTTGGAGATATGAAGGATGGTGACAATTGAATGGGACATGCAAAATAATTTTTCAAAGATATACAGCAGATGAGGGCATTTTTTTAAAAAAAATCTTGACTGGATAATGACTAAACATCTTAACTGTATAGTTCTTAATTACTATATTCAGAAATGAAATGAAATGAAATGAACAGCAAGAAAGTGAATAATTATGCTGTCCTTCATCTATACCTAAATCTATACTATTGAAGTGCCTCTGGAAAAGAATAAAAAGACCTAGGATCCTTTTTATAAAAATACTACAGCAATGTTAGGCACTCAATGAAAGGGGGCCGTATCATGTTAGGGGAGCGCGTCCTGCTGCATCCGAGCCGTGGCGTGCTCTGACCCCTAGGCCTCTTCTCAATCCCTGGGGGTTTTGGGATCTAGGACCCCTGGGCTCGAGCTGGTGTATTTTAATGCCAGGTCCATGGCAGGTCCATGGTGAATAAGGCACCTCTCCTCCAGGAAGTCATTGAGGAGGAGGCCGCGGACCTGGCCTGCATCACTGAGACCTGGCTGGGGCCGGAGGGTGGAGTCCCTCTGGTTGATATATGCCCCCCAGGTTTCCGGGTTATACACCGGTCTCGACCCCAGGGAAGGGGTGGAGGGGTGGCTGTTGTTATTTGGGAGACCCTGTTTCCAAGGGAGGTCTCTGCTCCGGAGATAGGCGGGTGTGAGTCCCTCCTCTTGAGGTTTGGGCCTATGGGTCGGATGGGCATGCTGCTTACATACCTGTCCCCCAGCTGTGTATCAGCCGCCTGGGCTGCTCGATGCCGTCTCGGGGGTGGCGGTGGAGTTCCCGGAGCTTATAGATCTGGGTGACTTCAACCTGCCCTCCTTGGGGCGGGGTTTGGCCCCGGAATTTATGGCCTCCATGGAGTCCATGGGTCTGACCCAGATAATAGATGGTCCGACTCACGAGGGGGGAACATGCTCGACCTGGTTTTGTCTCGGCGTGGCGTAGTGGCCTGGGGATGGTGTTACAGCAATCCATCCCATTCCAAGGTCAGACCACTATCTTCTACGGCTGGTCTTCCATCAAGCCGCCCCACACCGCTGGGATGAGGAGCCACTTAGATGGTTCCCCCAGGCCTGATGGACCCTGAGAGGTTCCAGGCAGAACTGGGGTTTTTCCTGCATCCCTCACCCACAGCCCTGCCGAGGTCCTTGCAGCTACCTGGCAACAGTTGGCCGCGGGGGCTCTTGACAGGGTTGTCCCCATGCATCCCCTTACTTGGCGCAGATCCCGGTCAGCTCCCTGGTACACCGAGGAGCTCCGGGAGATGAAGCGTCGTAGAAGGGGACTAGAGAGTAGATGGAGGGCGGCCCGCTCCGGATCTGACCGAGCCCAGTTGAGAGCCCATATTAAGACTTACCTGGTAGCTGTGGGGGCGGCATAGGAGGTCTTACTTCTCCGCCCTCATAGCATCTGCAGATAACTGCCCAGCCACCCTGTTTGGGGTTGCCTGTTCCCTCTTACAGTTGGGGGAGGTGGTGGACCCTCTGCGGGGCAGAGCTGAGGAATTTGGTCTGTATCTGCAGGATAAAATTGCTCGGATCCGGGAAAGGTTGCGCTCGGATTTGCAGTGGTCTGAGGAAGGGGAGGCGAGTGGTCTGGCTAATGTAATCTGGACTGAGTTCGATCCTGTTTCTGAGGATAAAGTGGACAGGATCATGCGGCGGCTGAGCTCCACCACATGTTTATTGGACCCGTGCCCTTCCTGGTTGGTTTATGCCTCCAGGGAGGTCACGTGTGGCTGGCTCTGGGCAGTGGTCAACACTTCATTGAGGGAGGGGCTGTTCCCTGCCGCCTTGAAAGAGGCAGTGGTGAGGCCCCTTCTGAAGAAGCCTGCCCTGGACCCAGCTGTGTTGAACAACTTTCATCCGGTCTCCAACCTTCACTTTTTAGCGAAGGTTGCTGAGAGTGTGGTGGCACAGCAATTGCCACTTTTCCTGGAGGAAGTGGACTACCTGGATCCATACCAATCGGGCTTCTGACCCGGGTACAGCACGGAGACAGCATTGGTCGCGCTGATTGATGATCTCTCTAGGGCTCGGGAAAGGGGTTTTTCCTCTGTCCTGGTCCTGTTAGATCTCTCAGCGGCTTTTGATACCATTGACCATGGTATCCTGTTGCAGCGTCTTGGGGGGCTGGGAGTGGGAGGCACTGTTCTACAGTGGTTCTCCTCCTACCTCGGACGTCGCAAACAGTGTTGGCAGGGGGGCAGAGGTTGACTCCGAGGTCTCTCACTTGTGGGGTACCCCAGGGCTCGGTCCTCGCCTCTTTGTTCAACATTTATATGAAGCCGCTGGGTGAGATCATCCGTGGTTTCGGGGTGAGCTATCATCAGTACGCTGATGATACGCAGTTATCGCAGCATTAGCCTATTCTATAGCCCCAGACCTCTGGAACCAACTTCCCTGGAGTCTCCTGGCCCCTGACCTCTGCACCTTGCGCCATGACCTGAAGACCTGGTTGTTTAACCAATCTGGGTTGTGATTTTCTGGGAGGGGATGGTTTTTTATGGGATAGTTTTATGGGATAGTTTTTATGAGATGAATTTGTAATTGTAATGGGGCTTATTTAGTTTAATCTGTTTTTAATTATTTATTGTTGCTGTTGTTTTTTATTTGTGAGCCTAGCTGGAGATCGCATATAAGTCCCATTAATAAATAAATAAATAAATAAATAAATAAATAAATAAATAAATAAATAAATATACATCTCCACCCCAGACCACATCAGTGATGCTCTCTCCACGATGTCCCATTGTTTGGAAGCGGTTCGGATCTGGATGGACAGGAACATGCTTCGACTCAACCCAGCCAAGACAGAGTGGTTGTGCATACCGACATCTCGGTCCAGTTCGGAGGTTCCATCTTTGGTCATGGGGGAGGAGGTGTTACCCCCCATGGACAGGGCATGGAATCTGGCGGTTCTCCTGGACTCACGGCTTGGTTTGGAGGAGCAGATGGGGGCCGTGACCAGGGGGTTTTGCCCAGGTCCGACTGGTTCACCAGTTGCGCCTGTATCTGAACAGAGATACCTTTGCACGATCACTCATGCACTTGTGATGTCCCAACTTGACTACTGCAATGCTCTCTACTTAGGACTGCCCTTGCATACCATCCGGAGGCTTCAGCTGGTGCAGAATGCGGCTGTATGGATTGTGATGGGAGTTTCCCGATACTCCCATGTTACACCCTCCTGCCGAGCTGCATTGGTTGCTGGTTGCCCTCCGGGTGAGATTCAAGGTCTTGGTGTTAACATTCAAAGTCCTACATGGCATGGGTCCAGGATATCTTTGAGAACGACTCCTCCCAGCATCAATACCAACCGCCCTGTACAGGCACAGACGGGTCTCCTCGAGGGTGCCGTCCATGACTCAATGTCGCTGATGGGGACCCGGGGAGGGCCTACTCTGTGGTGGCCCCACTTTATGGAATCTTCTTCCACCGAGCTCCAGCTGGCTTGATCTTTGCACCTTCACACGAAAGAAAAACCTGGCTGTTTTTACAATCTGGGCTGTGCTGACTCTCTGGGGTTTGTTTATTTTAACTTTGGGGTTTTAATTCTAGTTCGGCTTATAATTTGTTTAATATATTTTTAGGTTATTTATTGTTATCATTGTATTTTAGCTGTGAGCTGCCCCAAGTCCTTTCGAGAGGCATATAAGTCAATAAATAAATAAATAAATAAATAAATAAATAAATAAATAAATGTTGAAGGCTCAGTGTTTAAAGACACCAAGCTTGTCAGCTGCAAAGCTGGCAGCCCAGGTTTGATATCCAAGCACCACACAACAGTGTGAGCTCCTGTTACCTGCCCCCAGTCTTGTCTACCTTTGAAAGCATGCAAATGTAAGTAGATAAATAGGTACTGCTTTGATGGGAAGATAACAATGTTCCATGCACCTAGGTGTATAGTCATGCTGGTCAACTAAGAAACGGAGATGAGCACTGCCCCTTAGAATAGAATGGAATGGAATGGAATAGAATAGAATAGAATAGAATAGAATAGAATAGAATAGAATAGAACAGAACAGAACAAAACAGAATTCTTTTATTGGCCAAGTGTGATTGGACACACAAGGAATTTGTCTTGGTGCAAATGTTCTCTGTATACATAAAAGAAAAGATACATTCATCAAGAGTCAAGAATCATAAGGCACAACACTTAATAATAGTCATAGGATACAATAAGCAATCAAATCATACTAGAAACTAGTCCATATAAATAGTAAGGATACAAGTGACAAAGTTATAGTCATACAGCCACAAGTGGGAGGGGATGGGTGATAAGGAGTGATGAGAAGATTAGTAGTAATAGTAGTGCAGATTTTGTAAATAGTTGGACAGTGTTGAGGGAATTATTTGTTTAGCAGAGTGATGGCTTTTGGGAAAAAAACTGTTCTTGTGCTCTATAGCATTGTTTTGAGGAAAGGAGTTGAAACAGTTTATGTCTGGGATGTGAGGGGTCTGTAAATATTTTCACAGCCTCTTTTGACTCGTGCAGTATACAGATCCTTGATGGAAGGGAGGTTGGTAGTAATTGTTTTTTTCTGCAGTCCTAATTATCCTCTCAGTTCTGTGTCTGTCCTTTGTTGGTGGTTGCAGAACATGTTAGGTATCCATTTTAGATCTTGTGATGTGATAGAACCTAGTAATTTGAAGGTCTCTACTGTTGATACTGTGTTGTCTAGTATTGTAAGAGGTGGTAGAGTCAGACATGACTGGACAGGAGAAATCTTTATTTAGATGTATATGGGAGTAACAGAAAGTGGTTTAGGACAACTGGGCACAGCCAATTTGGCATGGCCAACTCATCGCAGACACCTTGGCAGGGCCAACTCACCATGGGACAATTTGCTGCAGGACAAGAGTCACACTAATATCAAAGAAATGGTGGCATAGAATCATGAAATAAAGAATGTAAAAGGAGGGACAGAATGGCAAAAATTAAAATATTTTTAAAATTATTGTAAATATTTAAATTGAATTGTTGAATTGTCCTGCAGTGAGTTGTCCCGCAGTGAGTTGGCCATGGCAAGTTGTTCCATGGTGAGTTGGCTGTGGCAAGTTGGCTGTGGTTAACTGGCCACAGCAAGTTGGTCCACTAAGTTGTCCCATTCTGCACTGAAACTATGTATCAGCCAGATCTCCAGCATGGGTTTCTTCAGTATGCTTCCTATTGGCTGCCATAGTAACAGGGAGAGTGACCTCAGATATTTGGGATGGGAAAGTGAGCTGGTGTGTTCCCATGAGAACTGAAAGGAAGATTTGCACTCATGAATTATGGCACTGTTGAAGGGAGATGTTTATATTCTGTTATGTATGTAAGTTTGAAGTCATTGGTTTAGTTTGAACTGTTCTTGTAAAATGTTGGAAATGATTGGTTTAAAAAGTGCGGGAAAACCCTGCACTCTGATTGGCTGGAAACTGCGACTGCTGGCTATAAGTAGCAGCTGCAGCCCAGCCAAAGTGGGTCCGTTCTGAGCTGTAGTCACTAATAAACTAAGAGCTTGAAGCACTCCGTGTCTGTCTCTTCATGCAAACTTAACATATTCTATCAAGGCCAACTGTCCTGAGACTCCAGATGGGAGAAATACCTGAAGACAGGCTTTTTCACAACATCATACTGGATGTTGATTGGACTCTCAGTGCTGGACCCTGGGGAAAGGGATTTGGGGTGACTTTCAATCTGTAACATTCACACGTTTTGAATCATATCTTGCCTTGCTTTCGCTGCTATCATTTCAAACTTAGTAAAAGTACCTCTTCTCTAAATCAATGAAGTTAGGGTTTTCCTTCCTGAGTTTTGAACAGAGGCAGGCCTGACAATATGTCTCAAAAATGTCATTTGCCTCAGGAAATGGAATTCTGCATTGATCATTGGGGCAGGTCTTTTTTTGGCTTAATTTTTCAAATACCTTTGTAACATTTAATTTTCTTCTCAGTTTCAGACATGAAAATAAACTATACCCATTCAATGATATGGTATGGTCACTTGTCTCCTTGACAGCCAAAGTGGTAAAAAAGGAAGAAAAGACGACCTGTCTCTTGTTAAAAGAGGTACGAAATTTATGGCAACCAAAGTTTAAATACTGGGTGAATAAATGTGCAGTTATAGTGCTTAAATTAAAAGCATATTTATATTTATACCTTGTACCTCATTATTCATGCTTAAGAATAATTGCATCAAACAGTCAACCTAGATCAAATTTTTACTCTTTCTATGTTTAGGGGAAAAAGATTGTACATGTTAATGATTATACCCATAAAGCTTATTATTCTTACAGCAACTCACCACTCACAGAAACCTTTGTATTCTTTTCTCCTTTCTAGAACAGTTATTTAATTCTTCCTCCAATCAGTGGTTGCAATCCATTCAGCTCTCACAACTGTAAAAATGGTCCTTAGTTAACTCATTCAGTAACCTTTTAAACTTACAACGGCACTGAATGAGTGGCAGTTATAAGCAATCCCGAAGCCATCACTGTGCTTCTGCTGTCAATTTGGACATTCAGCAAACAGACCACATTTCTAATGTTGTAGC
The DNA here is from genome assembly GCA_009733165.1 of Naja naja. Classification (NCBI taxonomy): domain Eukaryota; kingdom Metazoa; phylum Chordata; class Lepidosauria; order Squamata; family Elapidae; genus Naja; species Naja naja. Next base: position 11,361,046 of record CM019152.1, read on the forward strand.
ATCCTGCAGTGATGTGATCACCATTTGTGACCTTCCCTGCCAGCTTCCCACAAGCAAAGGCAAAGGGAAGCCAGCAGAAAGTCATAGTCACAATTGTGTGAGGTTCTTGAAGACTTGCCATGATTCACTTAATTAAAGTAATCAGGGACTTCCAGAACAGTTGCTAAGCAACATGGTCACATGACATCATATTCCATGACCACATCACTTAGTGACAGAAATTCCTGTTCCAATTACCATCATTAAGTGAGGACTACTTATAGTTCATTTAAATAAAATCACCCTATTAAGAAATTGGTGAAAACTCTACACAGTACTGCAAATTCTCCATTTGTAATACTCAGTTTTTTTCTCCTTGTGATACCAACACTCTATTCACTTCAATGCAATTATTCTGAACTATCCTCCTCCTTCCAAAACACAGAAACCAAGAGACACAATTTTGTTTTCTTGTAAATGCTTATTAACTCAGACCCCTGCTGATCACTTTCTATGGGTTTTATATGAATCCTCATTACACCTCTATAGGGAAGGTCAATACACTGTTTCAGAATGAATCATAAACTCTCTTCTACAGGCAATAGATACAGACATGATTTTATAGCTATCCTAAATTTAGAATAGATTAGAATGATATTCACATCTTTTCTCTGTCTCTCTAAATATGGTTTCTAAAGAAGGTGTGGTGGCATGTAATTCAAAATAGGTCCACTGTTTCTTTGCACTTTAAAAAAAGAATGAAAAATATACAGTAAAATTCAAAACAAATGAATGCTACCCTACAAATTAGAAAACAGCTATCCTACTGGTCCCATGGAGCTCCAGCATTAAAGTTTACAAAAAACACATTCCTTGTTTCCTATAGCTGGCCGCACCAAGATGTTAGGATTATGTTCATGGTCATAATTCTAAATTAAATTGGCTAAAAATAGACATAGAAAGCTCCAAATCTTTGATTGTATCAAGCAGTTATCAATATTTTTGCAGCCCATATCTGATAGCACTGATACAAGGAAGTGATGACAGAAGGGAGCTGGGTTTTTTTGTTTTTTATTTTGTTTTTGTAAGAATTTGTAACCCAACCTACTCAGTGTGGTTTGATGTATTCTTTTTAATTCATTTCCAAGGTATATGCTCACAAAATATCCTTGCCACATTGAAATAATGGCTTGGCAACATAGGGATAAACTTTTCTTACTCTGATTGTCTCTTGTCTGACTGAAAACAACTTTAAGGTATTGGAAGGTATACCTTGGAAGGTATTAGACATAAATTGAGGGAGAAAGGAAGGAAGCAACAAGACATTAAGGAAGGATTTAGGGGGAAAAGACTACACACTCCAAAGATAGAAGAAAGCATGAGAAACTCAAAATATAGTCTTGCCTTGATTCTGTTAGCTATGAGAAGGGGCAGAGACCAACTCTGGCAAATTTTCACAATCCTGTTAATATACCCAGCAACAATAAAGAAACATTCATGGAATTCTTGTGGTATTTGTTTCTTGACCTGACCTTCCTACAAACCAATATAAATCTTGAAAGCCTATCCAAGTTTTTCTGTCTCATCTCCCAAACACAAATATCTTCATATTCCTTCTCCCACTCCTTCTCTCCCTCTTTCTCTCTCCCTCCCCCCTCCCTCACTCCCTTCCCCCCTCTATATCTATCTCAACTTATTTCTATATCTAGACTGTGCAGTCTCATGACCAAGGACCTTCTCAATAGCTTGATTCTTCCTTTCCCCTTAAAGTTCTTTCATATCTCAGTTCAACACCAATATATATATTACCTGACAATATATATATCTGACAATATATATTATATTTATTGATGGGAGAGAGAATATTTATGCTGTTCTCCCCTTCAAGATGCAGGCCTATCTCAAGAACTCACTAATGCCTCAGCAAGATTGATCTGAACCACTATTATGCAGTGCTGCCAGCAGGAACACATTATTTTCAGGAATTTAAAGATTTGTCATAAAACTCTTAAAATATTGATAATGGGATAAGATTAGACTAGTGTTATATAAAAATATAAAAATATAAAAATATTTAAGGGAGCATCTTCTTCCAATATCGAATACCGGCCACCCTGTGCGAGCTCATAGGCAAGGACTCCTCGTCCTCGGGTCAGTGCCGATTGGCGGTTCCCCGACAACAAGCCTTTTCTGTCACGGCCCCTGACCTCTGGAATCAACTGCCTTTGGAGCTCCGCCTGGCCCCTGACCTCCGCACCTTTCGCCGTGAGCTAAAGACCTGGTTATTTGACCAACCTGGGCTGTGACACCCCCCCCCCGGGTGAGGGATGTTTTTTAAAGGTTTTACAGTGTTTATATTTGGACTTATAATTTAATTTAATTGTTTTTAAGTATTTATTGTCTCATGTTTTAGTTTTAAGCCGCCCCGAATCTTCGGAGATGGAGCGGCATATAAGTTCAAATAAATAAATAAATAAATAAATATGGGATTTGCAGGTTATTATGAAAGAAGCTACTTCTGGAACTGAAACAAGTTGCTACTTTCAGTTCAGGGGGGGCTCAAACCACACAATATTTAATGTATAGGTTTTTAATCTACTTTGATTTTTTTTGATATTTATTTATTTAATCAATATACACAGTTTTACATCTTACATGTGTGACTATTTATCTGCTACCTTTAACAATGCTTTTATGGGTGCTTTTATTGTACATTTGTAAGCCACTGAAAGATGGCTTACAACTATACAATAAAAGAGAGAGAAATACAGAGAGAGAAATAGAGTTATATAGTTCTTTCAAATGAATGCATGAATGAATGAACAAATATTCAAATATAAATCACAGATAAGAAAATCACCACAGAAACATCCGTATTTGTGAAACTGGTATTGTTGAACTCAACTATTTGCTATGGAACACAAAATTATACCAGTTTTGTGCTGAATGGTCTGAATTACTATCCAGAGAAAATAAGTTCCCCAAAAAATTAGGAAACACCAAACTTCGTGCAAAGTACCCAATTCTCATTCCAGAAAGTGTAATCAAGCTTTCTATTTTCTTCTTTTAAAATGCTCATTAAAACATGCTGTTTAAAAGGCATGAATGACTTTAATCAAGATCTCATTTCTGTTATTTTTCTCCTTAAGTTCTTAATGGGATTGTGCTAGTACAATGTTCACTCAGTCCCTAAGCTAAAAAATGTTAAAACCTCACCTTATTGGGGACTGCTGACCTACATACTCATATGTTGGGTAAATCTATTTTTCCTTCAAATTTACTTGAATGTATTTCTGGATTCCTGAAGGAGGAGGAGAAAATCTTCCATGCCCAACCAACTCAAGGCAATTTACTGCCTGAGGCAAAGAACCAAAATGAACTCTTGCTCACAGGCTAATAGTAGATTCTTTATTCACATCTTGATTAGATTTGTATTTGGAAGCTGGTTGGCATGTGGATTCAAAACTGATTAATTGTACATTTTGCTGCAAGTTTGCAAAGGACTTTACACTAAAATATGCTGTTGACAAGTTTCAAAACAAAGGTATAATTTGAACAAAACACAAAGTTCCATCCAAATCTTGAAAGATTATGATAAGGTTGCATAGCAAGTCTTCAGAAACATTAATGATAGGCTTACAAGACTGCAATTTATTATGGATATTTTACATGTATAAATGTTGAGTTGAGTTTATGGAAGGGGTAAGCTTAAAGGCACTCTTAAAACAGGAACAGAAATTACTTAATTATAAGAATCTTGCATGGTTTTTTTTGTTTTTTTTTAATTACATTTATATGCCGCCTTCTCCAAGACTCAGGGCGGCTTACAATTTTTGGAGCACAATCCAATGTGCTCAGCAATAGCCTTCATTCCATTGTATATGCCTGCTTATTACTAAACGGCATTTTTACAAGGTCAGCTAATTGCCCCCAACAATCTTGGGTCCTCAATTTACCTACCCCGAGAGGATGGAAGGCTGAGTCAACCTTTTAACTCACAGTTTGACAGTTAGGCTGTTCCTCATGAGAAGTGATTGCAGAGGTTCCTGCAGTGGGAGGTGGTAACTGTTAAGTTTGCATAGAGAGGCAGACACGGAGTGCTTCAGCTCTTAAGTTTATTGTGACTTCAACTCAGAACGGACCCGACTGGCTTTGCTGCGGCTGCCACTTATAGCCGGCAGCCGCAGCTGACAGCCAATCAGAGTGCAGGGTTTTCCCGCACTTTTTAAACCAATCATCTCCAACACTTTACAAGAACAATTCAAACTAAACCAATGATTTCAAACACTACATACATAACAGTAACAAATGCCAAAAGGTGTGTCATGCTAACCCAACACAAACTCAGTGCTTTTTTTGTGCATTCATCATAACATCATCATACAAAAGAAGTAGAATTTGCATCACATTGCTCATTTTGTCATTTTGATGAAATGGTTGAATTTGTGGATGTCTTCAAAAAGTTCTATTATTTGCTTCTGGTGCAGCTATAAAGTAGCAATTGTCCGTTTAAAAAAACATTAAACTGGAATACCGTCTCAGTTTTTGGTGAATAGAATGCTTTTCCCACTGACATACTCTGATTTTGGGGAATGATGTACTGTCAGTCCCTGATTACTTGTGTGTGACATGTTGGATGTCTTGATGATTTTTGACAGCAGATGGTGGCGACGGAATGGTAAAAAATGATGACACAAATATTATTATGCTACATGTAATTGCACTGAGCATTTGAGCATCACAAACTAAAATCAAAGGCGCTCATGTCTGCAGAAAAAATATCAATTGGAAATTTTTGCTGAGATCTGAATCTAGTTATGAAGCAGTTTAAGGTATATTAGAATTTAGGTTGCTGATGTCCCTAGCTTCCCACGCTGAGATCCAAATGGACTGTTACAAAAATATCAAATAGACCCACAACTAGAATAGTGCAATCTATCTTTGCTAACTTTTTCTACAGTCTGAGCATTCCAAAGGCAACAAATAAAGTATTATAAAATCTACTGATCTTATTGCCATTTATTAGTGTTTTCTATTTTCATTTTCTGTTGGCATTGCACATCTAGTTGCAAAGTCTAAAGAAGCAGCACATTCATATTACTATATTGCCATATTTCCCTGTTAAATTATATTGCAGGTCAAATAAATAACACAATTAAACAGTGCATGTTTATTTGACCTGGAATAAAGTTTGATGTTACCTTTCATTTTCAAGATAAATTCTAGATTCAAATTATTATTTTTGCTAATTCTCACTGAAGTGTGCATGTTTACTTCTTGCAATACAAATTGGATCATGAAAAGCATTTTTTTGCAGTTTAATTTATTTATTTTATTTTTATTTCTACCTTGAGAGTGAGCAATTCACCTTCTGGTTTCTTATATCACTTATTTCCCCTTACTTCCTCAGGTATCCTCTTGAACAGGAACAAGAAATGTTCTATTTCATAGAAAACTAAAGATGTCACAGCACTGTGGTGTTCGGTTTTCATTATGTGTAATAAATACAAATTATAGAATCTAAAGGAAGAACCAGAGAAAACATGATTGAAAAGCAAATATTGTAGTGAGTCAAATCAGGTATATATATCAGCCCTGGTTAGTTGTTAAACAATAACAATCTACTTACCTGTGTGTATGAGGGAGAAGATTGCATCTCCCAACTCTGTCCTGCCCATTTCTGATTTCACCGTACTGAGCAGGAAAAAAAAAATGAATCGAGAGAAGTACAGCCTCCTTTCCACACTCCCCACCTGAATATACATAAAGTTGAGTAAGAGTCTCTGAATGAACCACAATTTTGTATGCCAAGTTCCTTTTGAAACAAAAGTTAATAGATTCTCTTTAAGACTTGGCTGCTGAACAAATGGATTACCAGGGAGTGGGACTCAAAAGCTAATGCTATGAATGTAAAGGTTAAAAGGTAAAAGGGGATGCGGTGACTCAGTAATTAGGACATGAGTCTTAGAGTATTAAAGGTTTACAGCTTGGCAGTTTGAGAACTGAGTGTCGCAAGAAGGAGTGAGCTCCCATCACTTGTCCCAGCTCCTGCCAATCTAGCAATTCAAAAGCAAACAAACGCAATTAGATGAATGTGTATTGCATGTATGCAAGTGAGAAGGTAATAGCATTCTGTGATGTCATGCCAGCCACATGATCATGGAAACATTTCCAGGTAACTCTGGCTCTTTGCCTTAAGAAAAGGAGTTGAGTACTTTCCCCTAGAGTTGGTCATGACTAGCAAGGTAAAACCTGTGGGGACACCTTTCTTTTTTACTAGTTTGACTCTTCATAAGGCATTAGAATGATACACAGAATCAAGGAGGTCATTTTTAAAACTTGTTTTTCTTAATGAGTAGTACTCAACTTACTACCAAATTTGGAAATGGAATTTTGGTCCCTAAGTGATGCAGTCATTAAGTGAGTCATGTGACCAGACCCAATGTTATGACTGTTTTTACCCTAGTCTTAAGTGAATCATTCGTGATTCCAATCACATGGTTGTAAGTAAATCCATCTTCCCCAATTTATTTTGCTTGGTGGGAGCCAGCTGGTAAAGTCACATATTGTCACATACATAAAGTCACATACATGACTGCAGAATGCTGCAACCAGTCTGGTTTGGTTCTGCAACCCAACAAGACAGACACAGACTTCAGAGAGTAATTAGGACTGCAGAAAAAACAATTACTACCCACCTGCCTTCAATCGAGGACCTGTATACTACACAAGTCAAAAAGAGGGCTGTGAAAATATTTACAGACCCCTCACATCCCAGACATAAACTGCTTCAACTCCTACCCTCAAAACGATGCTATAGAGCACTGCACACTAGAACAACTAGACACAAGGACAGTTTTTCCCCAAACGCCATCACTCTGCTAAACAAATAATTCCCTCAACACTGTCCAACTATTTACAAAGTCTGCACTACAATACTGTTAATCTTCTCATCACTCCTTATCACCCATCCCCTCCCACTTGTGACTGTATGACTGTAACTTTGTCGCTTGTATCCTTAGGATTTATATTGACTGTTTCCTAGTATGAATTGATTGCTTATTTTACCCTATGACTATCGTTAAGTGTCGTACCTTATGATTCTTGACTCTTGACGAATGTATCTTTTCTTTTATGTACACTGAGAGCATTTGCTCCAAGACAAATTCCTTGTGTGTCCTATCACACTTGGCCAATAAAGAATTCTATTCTGTTCTCTTCTGTTCCGTTCTATTCTATTATGCAACCAGTCATAAATGCAAACCAGTTTCCAAACACCCAAATCAAAATCATGGGACTGGGGGTTGTGTGGCAGTCATAGAATAGACTGTAAGCCATTTTCAGCACCAGAGTAACTCTGAACCTTTATTACATGATCATAAGTCACAGTTTTACCTGTATTTAACAAATATACTGTATATACACAGCAATTGAAAGGATTATTGGCATATTGCAGCAATTAAAAAGATAAAACAAAAACAAGTCCTATTAAAACATGATCCAAAAATCTAGAACCACTGATCCATCCAGAATAACCCAGATGTCATGCCCCTGTCAGAGTCTGAATTCAAGGAGGAAGGTGAACAGCTGACAGGGAGTGGGCGTGTGGCTCCATTAGCTGTGGAGGAAACTGGGGAAGGGTGAAGTCTGGCTAGGCAGAGCAGGGAAGAGGTAGAACAAGGGAGCAGGAGTTCAGAGGAAGACCTAGGGCACGCAGGGAGGAACGGAGAAGAGAGCAACGTGAGTTGTGCAGCTTATAGGGTTACATAAGCTTCCTGACTGAAGGTTTCTTAGGCAGCATCTCCTCTTCCTTTTTCAACGTTATTTATCATATTTGCATAACAACATCTTCATATCAGGTTTGACTCCTGGCAACTGCCTGAAATTGTAACTGCAGCTTTTTTGGCAAAGTTTTTTTTAAGTGATTTGCCATTGCTTGCTTCCTACTGCTGAGAGAGAATGACTGGCCCAAGTCACCCAGTTGGCTTTTATGCATAAGGCAGGACTAGAACCCCCATTCACCCAGTTGCTAGCCCAGTGCCTTTAACACTACATCAGACTCAATAAAGTACTGAAAATGATAAAGGAAAATAAAGGTATATATTGGAAAAATAATATTTGCATAACAACAACTGTATAAAACTATGGAAATGGTAGTTTTAATATTTTTAGTTATTTACTCCGGTCCTCCAAAATTTCAGGAATTATCATTTCATACAGCTTGAACAGCATATTAATTTTTGAAACTCCATCATTTATATTAAGCTTATGTAACCCATACATTAACCCCAGGCTGCAAGAATGTTATGGTGTAATAAGCTAATTATGTTAATCACAACAATTTATATGTTACATTTTCTTTTTAAAATTCTCTTTACCTCATAAAAATTTTAAATATAAGGTCTGGGGAAAGATAACAATATAATATTCAAATTAATATTCAAATGTTTTCTTTAAACCAGCCAAATATACCATTTAAAAAAGCATAATTATCAATATATAGAGTAACAGGAAAAAGCAAAGAAATGAAGCCATTCTTTATTCTGCTGAAATTAAATACAGAGCTTCACTCTTTCTGCATTCTGTAGATAAGCTGGAACAATCTTAAGAGCACTGAGCAACCTGCATTAATACAAATTTGAAACACAAATGAATACAAGACTATAAAACACATTCAGCAGCAACATCTGCTTATTGGTTTGTTCATTATTAGTGTTTTGCATTTACTAACTGTTCAAAAAACCAAACTGCTTAAGTGTCCACTTGAAGTAGACAACATTATAGTAAAGTATTCATCAATCAGCTGACTCCAAACTCTCCCATCTGTGAAGGAATGGAGTTTTGCTGACAGAAGAAACAATTCTGGGGTGGGGGGAATGACATTATTACAGAAGCTGTCTGCCTTTGGATCCAAGCTATAGAAAACTTCTACTTATGAGAAAGAATAGGACTGCAGCATACATGTTTTTGTTTATATCCAATAAATATATGGAGGAATGATCCAAATAATTAAATGTGACTAAGAAAAACAATTTATAGAACATATGCATTGTTTAATTAATGTTGATTATTCTGCTGCACTGAAGTAATATACAGGCAGGAGTTAAAGTGTCAAGGTGATGGACACAATGCAATTGTAATCATCCATCCTTTTTTAAGTAGTTCATCCCCTGCAGACTCCCCAAATAGTGGTATGTTTTGAGAAGCCAGTCAAAATAGCATTGTACCATTCTGGGCGTCATTAACCTTGGCAAATCTCAAAAACTGCTAACATGAGTTAAATTTAGCTAGTACTTGAAGAGCACTAGGGAATTCTTTTGCTGTTGACTAGACTGAAAATGAATAAAACAATCAGGAAAAAAGCAGTGATCATTACTTTCGTATTGTTACTTTCCCAAAAATCAAATTTGTGTCTAGGTGATACCAGTCAAATTCATACTTGAGGGAAATATTACATTTTACTCTTTTAATGTTAAACGTTTTTTCTGTTTGTATTATTTAGTTGGAGATTGGAACAGAATTCATATGAAATCATGTCTGTGTACACATGCACATGGACACATGTGATATGGAGTTTCTTAAGTGAGACTTAGCAGTTTTGAAATAGTTCCATACTTCCAAGCATTACCCCTTTTCATAAAGCTGCAGAAAATGGATTTGTCAAGAGATTCTGCTTGGATCTTCTCAGTTATGATATATGGTTTATTGTCATCACTATCTGAATCATATGACGAAGACCTGGCCAGAACTTCTATCTGCCCATAACTGAAACTGCAAAATAAGACAATTTGCCCTTTAAAAGTTCAGGTACCTCCTCCAGATGAGCTGATATATTACCATCATAATTATGTGTTGTATATAAAGATTTCAGCTGGAGAAAATAGAGAAGAATCACAATTGACAAGACTGGCTTAATGGGGTTACATAGAGTTCTTGCTGTTTCTTTCCTATTAGGCCTTCCTTGAATTTGTCTGTCATATCTGATTTACTTACTTTCACTACCAACATTTGATTGGCTGTTCCTAATTACCTTGTCTTTCTGCATAAAAATAATGACTTTTACTTCTATGCAGCCCAGACAGTCACAATACAGTATATTTTTCCATTCATGATTATGGCTCATTGATATTTATTATGAAACATTTGTTAATTGTGTCTGAATGATATAAATTATATCAATAGTTACATTGTGCAAAAATCCTTATTGCTTTGTTCAAAGCAAGTCAAAAAATTATCAGTGGACAGTAATGACAAAATATTGAGATAAGGTAAAAAAAGAGTAAGAAAGGGGCTATGTTTCACGGATCCTTTACCCCTTCTGTACTTTCTGTAAGGATTTTCTGCCATTCCCATTTCTTTTTTTCAAAATGTTAGAATGTACTTGTCACATTGACAGTACTTTGTATTATAACAAGTATGAAATATATTCAGAAAGCATTTTTTTTAAAAGGATGAAATCAAATGTTCAATTTGTGACATAAAAGGAAATACAAAACAGTTCATATAACCTTCATATGATGGACAAATAGATGAATGGTTCATTCCTTTGTTGCTCATTTTTCTTTCATTTCTGACCAAGTCAACTTTGTTATTTTTGTTCTGTTTGACACAGTCCTTACTCTCCATAAAATTTCTATTTTTGTAGGGCCATCTGTTATTTTCTTTCTTCTGGCAATTTCTATTTTTGCCATTTTTATGATACCCAAAACAGTTCCACAACCTCCTTGGCTATAAAATCTTTCACATTTAATTCCTAATAGACAATTTTCATGTCAATAGATATTTTCCTTCTTCCAATATCATTTATCTCTGTTAACTCTATATGCTGCAAAAAAAATGTCTGCCTTCTACAAATCAGTTATTGCTGCTGATACCATACTAATTTCTCCAATCTTCTACCATAAATTAGATTCATGGATAAACAATACCTCCAAAGTATTGTATTAGTATCATGAAAAAATTGTTAGCCAATACACAGAATTATAGAGTTGCAAAGGGACATTTATACAAATTCATCCAGCTTCTAATCAATACAGGAATCCAAAATAAAGCACTGCCACCAGATCAGTGGTAGGATTCAAATTTTTTTACTACTGGTTCTCTGGGCGTGGTTTGGTGGACGTGGCAGGGCAAGGATACTGTAAAATCCCCAGTCAGAGGTGGTATTTGCCAGTTTTCCAAACTACTCAAGATTTCTGCTACCGGTTCTCCAGAATTGGTCAGAACCTGCTCTGCACCAGATAGCTCTCTAGTATCTGAATACTTCTAGAAAAAAGAAGTTCTCTTTTCATCCACATAATTGGTACCAATACCAAGCTGTTTTACTGCCATTCAGCCATAACCTGCCCTCCTATAATTGCCACCTACTACTCCATGTGTTATTCTCTGGAACGATGGTGAACAGGCCTTGAGTTGACAACTTATGTGGCATCCTTTTCAAGCATTTATCATATCCCTTCTCAGTGAGTTTGCATAGATTACCAATTCTAACTATTTATTACTTATGTAAATTAGGTGGCGCACAGTGTGTTATCATCTCAAAGGTTTCTTTAGATAAAAGTTTTTTTAAGTTGATATTGAACAAACTTTAACTAGAATTTGCTATTTTGAAAGATATCTGATCAAAACTTTTAGATTCAGACAAACTAATGGAAAACCAATAACATTTCAATAGCTGGAATTGGATATTCATTTCACTTGCTATTATTGGGAAAGTTCAAGGAGTTAGATTAATTATTTTCTAACAAAAGAGCATAAGTTTGACTCAGAGTTAAACTATCAAGCCCTTGAGCTCTGCTGAATTGTGGAGCATCAAAGTCTGCATAATTATTTTCTGCTTTATATTTAAAACGGCCAACTAGTCTTTCATAGCAATTGGCTATGTCATATAGTAACAGATCTGCCTGCACATGTAAAGAAAATAATTTATGTTTCCATATATTCTATCTTTGATTCCAATCAAGAAAAATAGTTAATTCAATTAAACAATTGCCCCAACATAAGCAAAGAAATTAATTATAGGAAATTACAAAGTAGCATGCATAGATAATTATATTTCAATGATATGATAAAATATTGGGTGTGTGGAATACAGGGTAAGAAAGATTGCATCATTTTACACATTATTGCTGCCATTAACTGTTTCCAACTATCTTGCCTCCTAGTATAAAAATGTTTATTTTTTTAACAACATAAAAGTCTATTAAATGCTCACAACCCAAATTCTTCTACATGAAATAAAGCAGAATCCAAGAATGAATGATCTCCATAGCAACTCCATTATCAGATAGCACACACAACTTATTTTAAAAATCATGCAAGACAACTCCCAAACTGAATTTTCCATTTTCCTTTCTATGGTGAAAGTAGCCATAAGTTATATGTATGCTGTTCTAAAGGGGTAGCAAATCATATTCTTTCATTTCATAATAGCTAAGGTAAAATTTCTAACATTCATTCAACATATTTCAAAATGACTCACTCTGATAAAATACATAAACAGTAAAATGCATCCTTATCACCTCAATTAAAGGAAGCAATAGGCACCTTTGCATGCTACCTAAATTCAGTAATTGGCTGAAAGAAGCTAAAGAAACTGAAATTATGCCAGACAAAGTCTATCTTTAATGAGATACCTGGACTCAGAGATTGTTTTGGGTAGAGCTGCACACCCCAAGAAAAAGGTGTGTGGTATAGTTTATTTATTATTATTTATTATTATTTATTTAGACTTGTATGCCGCCCTACTCCCGAAGGACTCAGGGTGGCGAACATACAAAAAGGATATACAATAAAATAATGAATAAAAACAAGTCCAAATTGCAAAACAGCTAAAACAATAAAATTACAAATAGGCAAACTCATTAAAACTACATACCCCATGGTCAATCCAGGCCGGCCTGCTGAAACAGCCAGGTCTTCAGGTCTCGACGAAAGGAGCGGAGATCAGGGGCCAAAGATCCACAGGAAGCTGGTTCCACAGGGTGGCTCCCACAGAAAAGGCCCTAGCTCTGGGAGCCGCCAGCCGACAATGCCTGACCGACGGTATTCCCAGATACCAGATATTCCCAGATATTTGTTGTTCCTGAACTGTAATTAGATTCACAGAAGATGACCACGGTGAGGATCACATCTGCAAAGCTGTGCTAGTGTACCACCTGTAACCATTCCTGAATAAATCAGAACTGGGACACAGTTATCTATTATGCCTTAGTTACAGTTCATTGACAACAATAATGAGTTCTGAATTGGTTAACCTTTAAAAGTGTTGCAGTGCAATTGGTACAAAACGTGGAGGCTTGCCTGCTTATCAATGCAAGGTACAGGCAGAAACTTCCTTTATATCATAACTGAGAGAGGATCTTGTCTATTGTGGGTCCAGGCTGTACCTCCTCCAGGGAGGTGTGTTTGGCTCTTATTCAACTGGTATTTATAAAATGCAAACATTCATCCTCTTAGTCAAGCTTTTAACTATTAATTGATTTTAGTAAAATTGATTTTAATTTTGATTTTAACTATATTGACTTTACAATTTTAAATTAATATTTCATTAAATTAATTCTTGTTTTAAAATTAAAATTAATTGTATTTTACAATATTTTACAATTTGTATTTTGTTTATTCTATTCTTCGTTTGGTGATTATATATGCAGAAAGTCTGGACATAAATTAAATACACTTTGACCCACTAGATGCTGCTATACTGATGGTGTCAGAGCATTTGCACCCTGACTACTATTATAAGACAACCCAGGAGCAAAACACAGCACACAGAGACTTAGAAATTTAACAGTTGTTTATTACAACAGTTATATACAGACATATACGTGTTAGGCAACATACCTTACAAGCAATCTTTCTTCTTAACTCTGCTCAGAGAATTCTTCAATGAATACTGGACACAAGGAGGGAGAACATACCCTCTAAATGCTGCCTTTATATAAACACCTCTTAAAGCAATAGAACCCATCCCCAGTCTTAAAGGGAAATACTCATGCTATTCATCCCTATTGCATCAGACTTATATTGCCCCAGCTTACAGCAGCTGGCAGCTATTAAATCTTATACCTCAACAGACCTCTACATTCCTGATGTATAAACCCTATTGCACCAGCCATTTTTAATTAATTCATTATTTTCAACATTTACATGAAATTGCTGGGTAAGTTTATCTGTCAGTTTGGGGTTCAGTTCCATTATATCTTTCAAACCCAGGCTAGCCAAGGAAGGTGGTCAAGATTCTATCCTACTCCCTGGAGAGTGGGCAGGATCCATTTTTAACATAATCCTACCAAGACCAAGGGAGTATATGTGCTTAGCCATTAAGATTTGGGGATATTCTATGTTATTTTTACCTTGGTAAAACAAGATACTTTTTAACCTTATTTTCCATTTGGTATGCAAGGTTGGTATGCAAGTTGTTCTTCCTAAACACACAATGAATCTTCCTGGACTCATGACTATTGCTTGAAGAATATGTGTCAATTGTGGTCTTTGCACAACTCAGTCATGTGTGCCAGAGACACTCTTACCTAGACCCGGGGACACTCATGCCCTGATCACCTCACAACTTGATTACTGCAATGCATCCTGCTGTACATGGGGCCACACAGGATATGGTGAACAAGCAATAATGGGCATGTCTTGGCATGTCATATAACATCTCTGCTTCATAAACTGCTCTGGTTGCAGATTTGCTGTTGGGTGCTATTCAAGGTGCTGGTTCTTCCCTATAACACCCTACATGGCATAGGGCTTGTTACTTAACATCTGGCCAGATTCAATCTTGCAGGATTAGCACTTTCCAGGTTACTTCAGTTACACTATGCCATATTTCAGGATCCTGGAAACATACCTTCACTATAGAAGTGCCTGTCCTCTGGAATGAGGCTTCTCCTAAGAAAGATGGCCTTCATTCCATGCTGTTTAGAATAGCTGTGAAGATGTGGGTCTCCACCCAAGTCTTTGCCAGTCAAGAGGGAAATTTTCATGTCATTGTGACTTGTCATATTTTATGTTTTATTGATTTTATTATAATTTTCTTTGTTGTGAGCTGTAGTCATTGAGCATCAGACTGTACAAATTTAATAAACTTTTTTTCACAGTCATATATTTAGACTGGGTTATGATGATGATAATTGCTCCACAGTTTCTTGATGTGTAGACTGGATTTGGCAATTATATCTACCTGTTAAGTCCTTCCCAAGGACTTGGGATAGGCAGATGTTGATGTTTCAAGATATTAAATTTATTTTAGCAGAAAGTAAACTGTTCTGCCTTTTGCAATTAACTGGTGGTGATTTTGTAAGTGCTGATGGTGTTCAAGTGGTGCTCCAGTTGTTTTGGGATTATACACAAAGTGCCTATTACTATTGGTACTACCTTTGCTTTCTTTTAAAGCAGTCATTCTATTTCTATTTGCAGATCTTTGTACTTTCTGATTTTTTCCAATTCTTTTTCTTCTATTCTGCTGTCTCCAGGTACTGCCACATCCACTTTTTCTGTCTTTCCTTTCAACAATTGCTAAGTGTTATGTGACAGGTGCCTCTCTGAAGGGTAGTATCAAAGCATTTTAGCTTCATTATTTTCTATTATTTTCTCTATTTTGTAGTCCCATCAATTCTTGCTTGCAGGCAAATGGTATTTCTTACAAATCTTCCAATAAACCATTGTTGCTATTTTGTCTTCTGTAATTTGCTGTTATTTGTAGTCAGTCTATCTGAACCTCTTGCAGCAACTAGCCAGGTTGTCCACTGGTTCTTCAACTTCTTTGCAGAGGTGGCATTTATTGTCTGTTGATGTCCTCTCAATTCTGGCTTTGTATGCTTTTATTAGTCAAGCTCAGTCTTGTGTAGCACAATTAGTTCCTCTGTCTCCTTCAATTTTCCTGATCTTAGCCAAATATTGTTATCTGCTTTGCCTGGTTTTTTTTCAATATACTGGCCTTGTAATACTTTGTCTTCCCATGTATCTTTTCTGTTCTTCATCTGTTCTTTATTTTAAGCCAGTTTGGTTTCTCCAGAATTCAGTAAGCCTTCCTGGTTTAGCTTCAGTGCATTCTCCTCACTGTTCTTCATATATTTTTCCCATAACTGTTTTTCTTCTTCAACTGTCTGTTGTACTTGCAATATTCCACCCACATCTATTTTCCTTGGTAAGTAGAGTCTGTCAACATTCCTGGATGTTCCATGATCCATTGTATTGCTATCATCATCATCAGGTTCATAATGTTCCATGAATTTACCAAAGGAAAGAACTTGAACCCCTATGATGTGGCATTGCAAATTCTACACTTCAGATATGGGTACAACATCATAGCACATAGCAAACAGATGAGACCTTAAGCACAATGCTGTTTTCAACAGAATATCCACCTACATAGCCCATTGCTTTACAATCCTCAATATCAAGAAGCCCTTCTGATTATTATTGTTACTGGTATGTGTGGGTTGTGGAGAATTAGAAAGTCGAAACAAACACCTAAATGTAGCTGCAAATTGTGAATCGTTAAGTGTTATTGTTGTTTTATTTGTAAAATAGGATAAGTAGGCTGCAGTATTTTTTAATTCAGGCACCAGCGATTGTATTCACAGACAAGAAAGGATATTGCTGTCTACTTCAGTCTGCAAAGCACGGTACAGAGTGTCTTCAGAAAGTCTTCTGAAAGCAAGACAGTGCTAGAAGTAGGTAAAGTACTAAGTATGTAGACAAATACCAGTAGGTTCATTGCCTTCACCAGTCAGTTCTTATTGGAATATGGGATATTAATTTTCCACAAAATCCTTACAGAAAACTACTGTAAGTTCTTATCCCGTATTACTGCAGTGTGTTGTTGTGTTAAATAAGTTAGTTGGGAGAATCAAACTAATCTTCTCCTCAGTTATGGAAATTTCACCAAGTGACTTTGGGCCAGTAATTTTCTATAACCTCACCTGCTTCACAAGATTGTATTGAAGGAAAAATTGAGACCCAGATACATAGTAGTATATAAATTTCCTAATTAAAATAATTAGGCCATGAACTTTAAGAATGTGGAATATAATTTGAATAATTTAATATATCCCAAAACCAAATGGCGTTCCACATGAAGTCCTGTATGTATTTTTATTATGTGCCATCAAGTAATTTCTGGTTTCTAGTAACCACATAAATAGATCTTCTCCATGATAATCTATTCCTCACCTATTCTTTCAAGTCTCTCAATAGGGATATCTGTCACCACTGTGAGTCCATCCATCTTGCTGCTCTACTTCTCTTTCTGTCCACCTCCTAGTGATCACATAGATTTTCTCTTTATAATTATTATTAAAGACTTTTTAAAAGGAAAATAAAAACTAATCCAAAATAATATAAATGAATCAAAAGAAAGAAATCAAAGAGAAAGCTAAAAGTAATGAAGACAAAAAGTAAAGAAAAAAGAAACAATACAAAAAAGTAATTTCTAATTGTCTTTACAGAAATTATAAGTAAAACTATAAATGTATTTCTTACTCAATGAGTACAGCATAACTCTCCGTTTTTCTGTAATATATCTTGTCTAATCATGAAAATCATAAATCATTTTTGTTTTGCATAAAAAGTCCATAGGGGTTTTCCAGTCAGCAATAAGTAGATATTATCTTTTCTCTAATTAAAGAAATTAATTTAGCCATCTCAGCAAATTTAATCCCCTTTATCTGCGAATCTTTCTTCATATGTAATATTGAATCTTTCCATCTTAATAATCTTAATAGTCCATACAATAATCTCACTGTAGTTAACCTGTACAAAAACAAAGTTACATAATTTTTTTCCAACTGTTGGGAAAAATCCCAATTCCAAAAGAAAAACTTCTGGTATCAATTGTATATTAATTTTCAAAATCCTCTGAATCTGTTATATTTGAATCCAGAATTTTCTAGCTTTGTAACAATCCTTTAAACCTGATAAAATATCCCATCTTCTTACGCCAACATTAATCTGAAGTGCATAATTCTATTTCAAAGTTAAATTTACAATGTGAAAAAGTATAAATTCTTTTGTCCATTTTAAATCCTTCTAAAACTATATCCCTCTGCAATTAGTTCTTTTCTTGGTTTCATTGAATATCTAATAAAATTATTTAATATTCCCCTTGACAAAATTTTAGTACCTCACAATATTTTTGTTTTTCCTATTATTTTTTTGACTATAAAATCCTTCTAAGTCTGAGATCCACAAAGGTATTTTTGGGCACAATCTGAGTTTGTATCTATTCCATATTCACAATATGGCACAACTAACTAAGTTAATTTTAAAATCCACATAACCTTAATTTTGTTGTGCCATAAATATTCATAGCACCCAAATCTCAAATCAAATCCTTCTAACTCTGAGAGTCTTCTATTTCTCACAGCACCCACTGTTTCATTCAAGCCAAACAGTAAGTCTGGTAAACATGACCCTCAACTTTCTTTTGCATCTTGAAACACCTTATATTTAACTCACGGTTTTCCCCTGCTACACAAATTTAGATATATCCTTCTGCCACTGTTTAAATAATGCATCACTTATCAAAACAGATGTTGTTCAAAACAAAAACATCATTCTAGGCAAGACATTCATTTTCATCACAAAAATTCTTCCCAGCAATGAGTTATAGTTTCTCCCATCGTAACATGTCTTTATAACATCATCCCATGTCTTAGCATTGCTTTGAAATAACACAGAGGTCATGTTTGTCATAGTGCTAGAAAGGTATTTTACTTTCTTTCAGTCTGAAAACCAATATTATTGTACTGTTTGATTTTCTATTTTCATATTTGTTCTAACATCTTCATCATCTGTTTATTAATCTTGAAGCCTGCTAATGCAACAAATTGTTTTAATTTTCCCATTAATATTTCATTTTAAAGGGATCTTCCAGAATTAACACCAAACTATCTGAAAAAGACTTTAACTTATAACTTTTAAAATCTTTACTCCCACAATCCTCCCATCTTCTCTTATATCTCTATTGAGTATTTAAATAATTCCTTGCCTCACAGCTGCCCAGCTCCCAGCCCCTCAACTCACAACACTTTAGTCCCTGCAGTTTACTCATGAGAAATAGCTATCTGTACTGCAAGTAGGTGATCTTACAATCTCTTCATTTCCCAAAGAGACTTTACAGGCCATAATTCACTGTCTAGTCACTGATCTCCACTTCACTCCTTCAGGTTGTTGTTAGCTCACTATGAAGCTCCACCAGAAGATCCAAGAATGTAGTTTTTGGCCATAATGATCTATGTCTATTCTGAACCATCAGTCTTTCAAATATAGCCAGGTTGTGAGTGGAACCATGGTTTATTAATATAAGCTACAGTAATAGGTTCCTGAAAATCTGAATGAATTCTCCCATCTATTCCTTAATATTGTAGTGAATTAGGGAGCAGCTTCTTTTTCATTCATCTGCTCTTGCTAGGCTTAAATAATGTTTTGCTTATGTAACCATTGCTATTTCTGCCTAGCTTCCTTAAGATCATCTCCATGGTTCTCTATAAGAATTCAGCCCCAGCAGTTACACATCAAAAGAACATTTCACATCTTATCAAGAAAGAAATCATAAATTTAAGTGTCATGTGCATAACATGGGCCCCAGTTCCACACCACCAGCAGGTTTGTGTAGATATTAAATTTAGGCAGGGTTGGGATTCTACCGGTTCCGACCGTTCTATAGAACTGGTTGTTATGGTTCCCAGTAGTTCAGAGAACCGGTAAATCAGGCCTCTGGGTGGCCCCTCCCCTCTCCACCCGCTTCTCTGCTACCTGCCCAGTCAATCCCTATTGCACATGCACAACATCATGCGCATGCGTGACATGCCTGCAGCCTGCTTGCCAAGCTAGCCATTGCTGCCTGCCTTTTGCTGCAGTCCTGCCTGATCTGATTATCTCCCTGGGTGAGTGCAAGACCTGATCGCCTTTCCCCCACCACTACAACTGGCCTTTTGTTTTGCCCCTTCCCTCCCACCACTTAGAAGTCCAAGCCCTTCCCGGACCTCCCACCACCACCACCCCTGGACCTTGTCGCACCTCCCCTCACTGACTCAGGGCCTCCCCTCGCTGACCCGGGGCTTGCCACACCTACCCTCATCGACCCGGGCCTCCTTTTGCCGGCCCGGGGCCTCCCGTCACTGACCTGGGGCCTCCCGTCACTGACCTGGGGCTTGCCACGCCTCCCCTTACCAACCCAGCACCTTCCCCTCACCAATTCGGTGCCTCCTCTCACCAACCTGGGGCTTGCCACATCTCCCCTCACTGACCTGATGCCTCCCCTCACTGACTCGGGGCTTGCCACCCTCCCCTCATTGACCCAGACCTCCCCTCACTGACCTAGGGCTTGCCACGCCTCCTCTCACTGACCTGGTTCCTTCCCTCGCTGATCCGGTGCATCCCCTCACTGACCTGGGGCTTGCCACACCTCCTTTCACCAACCCAGGCCTCCCCTCACCAACCCGGTGCCTCCCCTTGCTGACTTGGGGCTTGCCATGCTTCCCCTCACCAACCCAGGGCTTGCCACGTCTCCCCTCACTGACCCGGGCCTCCCATCGCAAACCCAGGGCCTTTGCCGGGCCTCAGGGTGATGCGGCGATGGTGTCATGCCACAGCCATTTGCAGGCTCTGCTGCACTGGGGCTAAGAGTGGTGGCAGAGGTGCTTCCCATAGCCGCTGGGAACTCACTGCTTCCTGTAGCTGCTGACTCCACCCAGCGCCGCCATCGCCGCCGGATGGAGGGAGCAGTCCTGGGAGTTCCCACCCTCTTGGAGCACTGTTGCTCAGTACGGCCACTGCCACTGCCACCGCCACTACCAGATGAAAGGAACAGTCCTGGGAGTTCCCGCCCTCCCTTTTGGAACCACTGCTGCCTAGTGCTGCCACTGCCGCCACCGTTGGATGAAGGGAGCAGTCCCGGGAGTTCCCACCATCCCTTTCGAAGTGCCGCTGCATTTATGTATTATGCATTTATGGATAAATGTGATAACACTATAAATGTGTTGATTGGAGTTAGGAATATGCATATACAATGTGCATGATGTCATGTTATTGGCCGAGAACCCAAATGATTTGCAAGGAATATTAGACAGACTGTATGAATCAGTGAAGGATATGAATCTGAAAATTCATTAATCAAATACCAAGTTATTTGCGTTTGTCTGAGAAAATGGAGTGAACAATATATTAATTAGTAGCAAGAAACACCCTTTAACTTGTGTATTGTGCTAGAAAGTACCCAACTTAAGATGGAAAAATTGATCAATTTTTAAATGTCCACATTACTGTAGAAAGATAGCGGTGATGACATGGTATATTATGAGAAATGAACACTTGTTGAAAAAACCAAAACTGGCTGTTCTTAAAATGTGCTTCTTGCCACTTTGTCATATAAAAATAAGATTTGAATATATCACCAAGACATAAATGTAAATTGGTTACAAGGGATTGGATTATTTAAGAAGCATGTGTGATAAATGAAACAGACACAGAGTTAAAAATGCTAAATGAATATAAATTGAGTACCAAAGTGATCAGTATTAGTATAAAGGAAATTGCTTGGAGGGGGGTATACTCATATACAAAGGACAAATGAGAACTGAATTGTCAAGCAAATATTTAAGGAAGGTAAATCAGCTGTAAGGAAAGGAAAGACCAAGAAATCTACAATTAGATACAGTTGATGATATTTCAAAATACAGAGGTAAGAAGAGCAAAAAGAATGGATATAAAGTTGAGTGGATATGGTAAAATGAAGGATGGACTGCAGGAATAGACAAGTTTAAAAGCTATAGAGAATGGTATGGGTATAAACTGGTTTAGTTCTATTTTGCTTTGTTTTCCTTATTTAATTTTTTTAAATTTCTTTGACTTGTTATTCCTTTTCTGCACTCTGCATAATGCTGCTTATCATACAACGTATTCTCACAAATCACTTTCTATGTTCCACAAAGGTTTTTAAGATCTGGTTACAAAATCATATTTCCTCCTCCTCTTTCTCTGGTTACATTTAGGGAACTAAAAACTTAAAGACAAAGCATATTGTTAATGTACAATAACACAAGAGGCATAATTAAACAATCTGGAAAAACAATCAACAGAATCTTTACAATGGCAATATCCAACTTGGAGCTCAGAGAGACAAGTCCAGTGTGAGCAATAAAAGCTTGCCAGATGCAGTTAAAGGTCTTTGCTAAAGCTTATAGCAAGTTTGTAATCAAGAAACAATGCAGGTTATGAAATGATGCAGTAGTTGAATGAACCTAGACAAAAGTATTTATCACTGAAATATCTGGCCTCTACCTAAGTGTGATTCATATTGCCTTAACTTCACTTAGCATGTCTGTCTGTCTGTCTGTCTGTCTGTCTGTCTGTCTGTCTGTCTGTCTGTCTATCATCATCATCATCATCATCATCATCATCATCATCATCATCTGTTGTGGTTTGCCGGCAGCCAATGTAGATGGCAGCGGAATTGGACAGTGGGGAAGAATGGGGACCAGTCAGGGAGTCTGGAGAGGAGTCGGATGAGAATCCTGCATCTGATGCAGAGATGGGACCAGGACCATCTGGGAGTGGGGTGCTGCCTTTGGATACGTCAGAGTCTGGCAGTAGCAAGCCAGAGGACCTGGGGGAGCCTGTTCCCAGTGCGCGTGTGTGCAGAGCTGCTAGAAGGTGAGAGCAGCTGAAATAAAAGGGGTGACTCAGGAGTAAGGCTGGGAAGTGATTGCCCCTCCCATAAGGTGTAAAGGCCAGGCCAAGATGACGATACCTTTGCAGGAAGCAAGGTAGTTCGATCGGTTCAGAGTCATTCTGGAAGCTCTTTGTACTTGGTTTTTTTTGTACTTTGGTTGGTTTCTTTTCCAGTTCACAGAACTGTAAGGTGTATGCTTATCTTGGGGGACTGTTTGAGATTAAATCCAGCTGGGAATGAAAACAATTCCCAGCATTGCAATAAAATAAGTCTTGTTTTTAAAAGATATGTGTGTGTAATTATGGTTTGGGAGCCTTGGTCAGAATATCATCTCTCTCACACACATTTATAACCGCCCATCTCAAACAAATCAACACAAATACTTAAGAGCTATAGCCTACAAGAGCAATAACCTACTTTTAATTACTCCTATATGCTCTTCCCAGCAATCTTGATAATGATTATTATGAGCCATGACGTCTTTTTTTATATTTCTAGTGACTGCATACACATATATATTTCCTCCATGACAATCTGTTCCCAGCCTGGTTCTTCAGGTAAGGGGTATCAAACTCATGTCGTCACAGTGGCATCACGTGACATATTTGGACTTTTCCCCCCTTAGCTAAATCGGGCATGGGCGTGGCCAGCACATGACGCATCCGATCCATGGGCCAGGAGTTTGACAGCCCTGCTACAGGTCTTCCAACATTGCACCCTTTGCCACTATAACTGAGTCCATCCATATTGTTTCTGGTCATTCTCTCTTCCTATTTACTTCTATCTCTTCTAGCATTAGAGCGTTCTTTAGAAAGCTAGATCTTTGCATAATGTGACCAAAGTAGGATAATTTGATCCTGATCATTTGGGCCTAGAACTCTGGGTCGATTTGTTTGATGATTCATGTCTTTGAGTTTTGTTTTGTTTTATTTTATTTATTTTGCTGCCCATGGTGCTCTCAGTAAATTTGAACTGAGGAGTTCAAAACTGTCCATATTCTGATCTTCAAAATATTTATCTTTATCTGTTGGCTCTTGACACAGTACTTCTAATATAGTGCTATAAATCCCAGGACACACTGGAACTAGAAAGGAGAGGAAGGAGTTAGGATTGGGAGAGAGAGGTAAAATAAATAACTGTCAAAGTTTAAAACTGTTATGCAGTGAAAAGTGTTAAGTTATGGCTGCCCTTGGAATATGTGTGAAGAATCCTCCAAGCAAGAATACAGTTATTGGGTATGAATCCTGGAACATCACATAAGCATAGCTCATTCTAGGCTAGTTCCTCACTAGCCTCTGAAAATGAATATAGATGACTAGTATACAACTACTGAGAGACACATTCACATTATATTAAAATGCTGCCAAGATGGACCAGGAAGAATATGCTGTTTTAAGAATTACAATTCTGCATTGCTTGGACCTCTAGTACAATATATTTTTTCAAACTTATAAGAAATATAAATGAGAAGAATAGCTTAAATATGGACTCCAAATACAACCACTTATAAATGTATAAATGTTCTTGGCGAATAAGCTAAATCATGTGATTGTATGTTAAATACTGTTATTCCCTCCACTCCCCTTAAAAGAGACTTATCTGAACTAGTCATATCATATATTAATGAAAAGGCCCCATTAATAATAATGATCAAAACTGTAATAATTAATTCACAGTAATTTGCTTTTCCCTGGTAACCACATTGACTCAGATGCGGGAATAGGTTTGATCTATTGTAAAATAATACCGGTATATGATGTTGCTGGAGCCTTATTGTAGTTTTCATACTGATAAAATGATTATTGTGGCATTCCAGAGCCTGACCCCTAGCTAAAAATGGCATGTTGGCTGAGATAGAATCATCAAACAGATGGTATTAAATTTTTCCAGGTCAAAATCTATAATCAGAGCATGCTATATACTGTACTTTGGGGACCATCCATGTTAATAGTTAATATGACATGATATAATTAATCAACTGCTTTTAGAATCATTGCTTATTGTGGATTAGCATTCATTGAACAACAGTAACAATCATGTCAATTTTTTTAAAAAAATAACTAATAGTTTGACAACAGGCTCTTCAAGGTGGTCATTTTCTGAAATGGATTATTATTGTAAACAATAATAGCATGATAGCTGGTTGGCAAAGACTTGAATGAAAATATCCAATGCTATCTGACTGTCTTTAGGTCTTTAGGCATATAGATATAAATACATAGGCATTTAGATACCTATGAAATAAAGACATAGCTAAATTTTATGCTTTAATCCATTTAACTTTTTAAAAGCATAGGCTAGCTTCATGAGAGAATTAAACAAAAAATGAGAGTGGCAAAATCATTTGATTATTTCTTTCTACTACCCTTGTTTTTCTACCTCATTACTTTTTTCACAATATATTCTGATCTCTTAAAACTAGTTCATAATAAATATTTTAACAATCAGCTTACAACCCAGCATTTAAAGTATTATTTATTATTTAGGTAACATAGTATATTTGATGCTGATTGAGATGTTGTATTTATTTGTTTACTCATTTCCAACTTCAGTTGTTAAACGTTATGTGTAATTAATAGTCATTGCTTTTTTTTTTGAACAGTGGAGAATTAATGTAATAATATTGGGCAATGCAGAAGAGAAGGACTAGAATGATAAATACAAATACAGGAGTAAAAATCATGAGACCTTGCATTCTAATCCATCCTTAAGCACAACGTTCATCTGCATGACTTTGGGCCACTCACTTTTTCTTAGCCCAGCACATTTTACAGAATGATAGTGGTGTGGAAAATAATATGATGTACCCTGCTTTGAACTGTTAAAAAAGGCATAATATAAATGAGTCATTTATACCAATATTTTTGTGTCTACTGTATCTATTTCTTATATAGAAAAAATATCCAAAGAACTCTTGTTGATAATGGTTTTAGCAATATTTCCTGTGACAAAACAGTATTACACCAACATCATCTTGGGAAAGGGATATACCAGGCTCATTCTATACAATTTATTTAAATTTTATTTATTTATTTAAATTTTATTTATCTATTTGTTTGTTGTTTATTTATTTATTTTGTCAAACGCTTACAATATAATAGAAATAAGAATAAACATAAGTATAAATACATGAAATAGGTATGAATAATTGCAGACAATAGGTCAGGGATGGTAGGCACGATTGTGCGTTTATGCACGCCCCTTACAGACCTCTTAGAAATGGAGTGAGGTCAGTGGAGGTTAGTTTGAGGGTAAAGGAGTGGGAGTTTGAGCATGTGACAACAGAATCAGGTAGTGACTTCCAGATATTGACCACTGTTGCTGAAATCATACTTCCTGCAATCAGGTTTGGAGTGGTTTACATTAAGTTTATATCTGTTGTGTGCTCTTGTGTTGTTGTGGTTAAAGCTGAAATATTCATTAACTGGTAAGACATTGTAACATATAATTTTAGTACTATGCTTAAGTCCAATCTTAGCCAGCATAGTTCAAGGATGTCTAAGCCTAGAATCTCAAGTCTGGTGGTGTAGGGTATTCTGTTGCAAACAGAGGAGTGTAGTACTCTTCTTGTAAAATATTTCTGGACTTGCTCAATTGTATTACTGTCTGACCTACAGTGCAGATTCCAGACAGTGGAACTGTATTCAAGTATTGGTCTAGCAAAAGTTTTGTATGCGCTAGTTTGCAAATAAATGAAGCCAATCTTAGCTGGTGGTTTAGGGTATTCTGTTGTGAACAGAGGAGTGTAGTGCTCTTCTTCTAAAATACTTCTGGACTTGCTCAATTTATCACTGTCTGATATACAATGCAGATTCCAGACAGTGGAGCTGTATTCAGCTATTGGCCTAGCAAAAGTTTTGTATGCCCTAGTTTGCAAATGAATGGAGCTTCTCCTCAGTATTACCAGAGGAGAAGCTTCATAAGATTAGATTTACAACTCTTAAAGCCTTTTTGGCAATGCTGTTGCAGTGAGCTCTGGCACTTAGGTCATTCAATATGAGAACTCCAGGGTCCTTGACAGAGTGAGGGTCATCAGTGAGGTCATATCCACCTAGCTTGTATTTGGTGTATTGATTTTTTTTACCAATGTGTAGGACAGATGTTATAATTGGCATTCAATGAGTATCATGTATTAAAATTAATAACATGTAATAATGCAGAATTAATTCAAATAAGAAATGCAGAAAGTAACCCCATAGATATATCTCCAAGGATTAGATTAGAATCATGTATTAGATTGGATTAGAATGTACACAAATCTGCATATTACAAAAGTGTTTATCACTATATGAAAAAATGAATTTACCAAGAAAAACATTTTTCTAACTCTGGAAGGACAATTGATACCTGTCTTATTATCTTGTCTTAAACATTGTCTTGTTTACGTTTTTAAAAGTTAGGCTGAATAATTTCTTTTTATGTCTGAGGTTTTTTTTCTCCTTCCTTCCTTCCTTCCTTCCTTCCTTCCTTCCTTCCTTCCTTCCTTCCTTCCTTCCTTCCCTCCTTCTGTAGCTGGTATATGTTTTAATGTTTATTTTTTCCCTTCTTGCCTTTATTTACATATTAAAGCAACAATATAAAAAAATTTGAAAGATTTGAGAAAGAAATGAAAGAAAATTAAATTGCTGTAGTTTGCTATGTACATAAGGGAGCTGATCTGAATAGATAAATCTAGTGTATGATATGGGAAATATCTGTAAAAACTACCCCAGTAGTTACTGTTCTTCTGAGTCCTTCTTTCTCAAGACTATAACATAGTGATAGTAATTCTGTTACTTCATTCAGTAATGTTTGGAATACGTTATTATTTTCTGATATGGTAAATTAAAGAAAACTGAATTTAAAAGAATATATAAAATAATAATTCGTCTTGTGAGGAAGTCCATACAAAAAACAGAACTGGGAGTACTAGCTCTGTCTTCATTGTAAAATTACATTAACAGAATCTTGCAAGTCTGCAAGTACCCTTTCTTTATATCACTTGGGGTAGGGGGCTTTGCTCAAAAACTAGAGAAGCTTTTCATCCTGGCTCTTCCTCTCTCAAGGTTATTCCTATATACT
Source organism: Naja naja (assembly GCA_009733165.1). Lineage (NCBI taxonomy): Eukaryota > Metazoa > Chordata > Lepidosauria > Squamata > Elapidae > Naja > Naja naja. The sequence continues at coordinate 11,388,767 of CM019152.1, forward strand.
TTACAACTATACCGTAACTATTAGATCTACACTGTCCTATCTTTGCCCATTCACCCACAAACACAGAGATAGGTGGTTGCAAACTTTACTGAGAAGTTTGTGAAGCAAATGAACAAGGGGCAAAGTAACTTAAATGAAAATTTATACTGACAAATACTAGAGACATCAAGTCTCCCAAAGTTCATCAAGCTTGCCTTGAGAGACCTGCAAAACCAAAACGCCACACACCAGAACGGTCAAGTGAAATACAAGGTTCCAAATGTTGTAGAAAGTCCAGAGTAACTTCTTAAATACGGTGGAACCTGAATAACCTTTTTTCAAATTAGTCAATATAGGTTAGAACTTTCACAGGTTATATGTACAAAGCACATTTATGCCCATTCTATATTTTATCCTAGAATCTATACACAGAGGAAACACTTCTTTCTCTAAAGTTTATCTCCCTGATTTTTTTTCCAGAATCCCTGTTTTATTCTTCAGTGTTCAACTACTGGTGACTTTTTGATGCCAAAGAGGCTCCTTCAGCAATTTTATGGCTGTAAATCCTAATGATGCCTCCCTTTAGTGTTCATTTCAGTTGGACAAAGTAATGTTCCTACATTGTGGGTAATTATAACCAGGTCTACTGGAGTGTCAATGTAAAATTAGAAGAGTAAAAAAAAAAAGACATATATGCAAGAATCTGTAATGAGATGAAAAGTGGAAATGCTAGCTGTGCAATTGAACATGAGGTTTGCCCTAAAAGTGTAACATTGATTGGGACTGTAGCAATTAGCTTTAGGGCATTGATGAGCAAACTTTCTTTGAGTCAGATTGGATGACACGTTAAAATGGTATGGTTTTAGTTATTTTAGTTTAAAAATAAGAACAGCATGTGATGAAGAGAGATAAGCATTTGCCATGAAATGTCATCCCAATAAATTTGTCTCTCACCTGGAACAGGAATGTGATTTCACCACAACTACAGAGCAGAAACAACAGTGAAGTTCTTTTGTCTCTTTGCAAACATACCAATTATAATGTGGAATCTGATTGTCCTAAGACTGGATCTTTTAGAAATAAGGTAAGTTTTATTATACTTTATGAATATATTTAATATATCACTTTATTTGCTTTTAGTAGCATAAGTATGAATATAAATACTTCAAAGGAGCAAGCAGGTTCTATCAGCTTAGTACAGTGGTTAAGACTAGAAACTGAAAGACTGTGTTCGAGTCCTGCCTTAGGCACCAAGCCTGCAGAATGACCTTAGGCCAGTCACTATTTCTCAGTTCTAGGAAGGAGCAAATGATCAACCACCTTTGGGATCTTGCCAAGAAAATTGCAGAGAATAATACGTTCAATTGCCAGGAGTCAACATAACATGGCCACCATCATACTTTTATCTCAACTCTTGAATATAGCAATAGCACTAGCACTCAGACTTATATACCGCTTTATAGTGCTTTACAGCCCTCTCTAAGTGGTTTACAGCGGTTATATTGCCTCCAACAATCTGGGTCCTCATGAATATACTCCATCTCCATTAGATTTAGTAGTGATGGTTGGATTTGATGCCTTAGTTGGGGATGTCATGTCATAGTTGTCCCATACAAAACATTCCTTTACAATGTTTCAATTCTCATCCTAGTATGTTCTTCAGTTCTGAAGAACCTTCTTAGATGATAAGTGAATTGTTTTCAGGGAAAAACCAAGGAAGTCCAATTGCCTTTTGAACAGCACCTTTGGGGATAGTTGGGGATGCATCCCAGTAATTATTTTTGTTCTGGATCTTAGACGGCATACCCACCAAGTAACTGAGACATTTTGGCTTATTTTTATATTTGTTAGCGTTGTGAGATAATTAAAGAGAAACAAGGATCTTTAAGCCTTAAACCACCAAACCCTACCCTGATCTCAACCATTTATGGAATGTGGCACACAATTTGCCATGGAAAGCCTGGTCAGTTCTCAAATTGGTGCAAAGTGTGCAGACCGACCTGAAACTCTAATTCGATTATTCTGTGGCATTTGTAACACAAACACTGATGTTTCTTTTGGGAGAAAAAGCTGCTACATTACACTGCAAGAATGCTAGAATGAGTTTCTCCTGGGTTTTATGTTTTTTTGCTTTTTGTTTTTTGGTATATTTATCTAGCCTTCTGGCCACAGAATTGATAAAAGTGATGTGCATCATTCTGTTTTAAGCAATTCAATTTTCACAAGGTAAGATATAATCCTACTAGCTCCAACTACAAGATAATACTAAATATAATTCCAGCGATTGCTATATTATAATATATTGTTCAAATGGAATTATTCATAAAAATACAAAATTATTCCTGTTAAACATAGTAGTTGTACTTCAAAATAAAGATACATAAGACTGTGTAGTTAGTATTACTGTAAGTGACGATGGAAAACTATGTTTCAGTTTTTCCTTTGCAAAATACTTTGGAAGAGATGCTATACTAAAGAAAAGCATCAAATACCAACCGCCCTGTATTGGCGCACAGACGGGGTCTCCTCGGGGTGCTGTCCGTGACTCAATGTCGCCTGGCGGTGACCCGGGGGAGGGCCTACTCTGTGGCGGCCCCCACTTTATGGAATCTTCTTCTGCTGGAGCTCCGGCTGGCTCCCGATCTTCACACCTTCCGCCACGAGTTAAAAACCTGGCTGTTTTTACAATCCGGGCTGTGCTGACTCTTTGGGGTTTGTTTTATTTTAATTTGGGGGGTTTTAATTCTAATTTGGCCTATAATTGTTTAATATGTTTTTAGGTAATTTATTGTTATTGTTGTATTTTAGCTGTGAGCCGCCCCGAGTCCTTTCGGAGAGGGGGCAGCATATAAGTCAAACAAATAAATAAATAAATAAATAAATAAATAAATAAATAAATAAATAAATAAAATAAAAAAAATTACCTTAGAAAACTGCCCAAGTGGATATGGCATTAAGATTGGTTTGGTTAGCTTTGGTTTGGTTTTAAATCTGGTAATCGTTATGGTGTAAATAGCATGATTACTGACTTGTATACAAACTGAAAGGAAAAGCGTTTTTGTTTGTTTTTAATTCTCTTTTCTCCATGCAGACCTTCAACTCTTTGGAATATATGTTCTGGAATATACTATATGAAACAGAGAGTGATATGATTTTCTGTGGTGGTAGTAAGAGGAAGTAATCCACAAAAAGTACATGGGTCTTTCAATCAGAAAAATCCCTATGTTTCATGAAAATGCCTTCCATAGAGGATGGAAGCCTTCTGTTCATGGAGAGTAAATATGCACCTAATTCAGTGTGATTGTAGTTGTCAGATTATATGGATACAGAAAATAATGGGTGGTGTCCAGGGGTTATACAAATTAAAAAAGCAGTCTCACAATTCATTTCTCTCTCACAATCTCTCTTTGGATCTTCCAGCAAAAGTCAGATTCTGAAAGAAAAACTTCTTGACTGTCATAGGCTGATTTACAAATATGCAGGAGATGCAGACATAGAAGGGCTGTTCTAGAGAAAGTGAAGCATAAATTGAATGAAATATATTCTTTGAATATATTTCATTCAATTTATGCTTTACTTTCTATAGAACAGTAGTAGACACTACTACACAATATATTCTTTGAATATATTTCCGTGTCTACTTATTTTTCATTCTTTTTTCTGTGTTGCAACCAGAATTTGATTTTTTTCTTTCCCACTATTTTAGATTGCATTTGTATATTTGTTGCTAATTTATTTTAAATTTGCATTGAATGTTATACTTAATGTATGCCACTTCCATTTAAAGGGCATGTATAACCAGATTATATAGTTTTATTCCTTCATGGACAATGCTGAATATTAATACTTTCAATCAGAATTTGACACATATCAAACATATCTGCTCACATGTCCAAGTACTTTTTACTTGTTTTTATTGAAACAAAAAGATATAGTAAGTAAATGTATTAAAATATATAGATTTTTGTAGAATTTTTAAAATCTTGCTCTTTTTTAGTATTTTTATTAAATTATTTTGAAATATGACATAATTATAGATATTTTTAAATTGTAAGTTCAGCCTGTGTTATTCCAACAAGAAATACAATTTTCAAATTTACAGTTGAGAAAATTTTTATAATTGAGGCTTAGTGAAGTATATTGTAGAATAGAATAGAATTCTTTATTGGCCAATTGTGGTTGAACACACAAGGAATTTGTCTTGGTGCAAATTGTCTCAGTATACATAAAAGAAAAGATACATTCATCAAGAGTCAAGAATCATAAGGTGCAACACTTAATAATAGTCATAAGAAATAAGTTGTTTCACAATATACTTGTACTGCCTGTTAATTAAGAACAAGTTAAATTCAAGCTATTCAATTCTGTATGAACCATTTGTGAACCAAAAAATACTGCAATCAGTCTTCATTGTTTAGTTAGAGAGCTTTCAACTTTGTTGTACAGATATGAATGCAAAGGTCAATGATCCATAAGAAATCTCTATCAAACTATTCATAGAGATTTATAGAGCAGAAAACGTTATTTTTAGATTTCAGAAATATAATTAAGAACATGGTAAGATGAATTCAAAAGTTTCAGTGTCAGTTGTCACAGTCAGAATGATTAAGCATGAGAATCAGAATAGAAGTGCTATCAATTTTAGGATCTACTAGCCAGAAGTACAGCATCCAGTTAAGTTCTCCACTATGTTGTAACTGGAAGTGAATAAGCTGCTAGTTACTCTCAGACTACATTTGAACCACCCATTTTTTGAGTTTATGTAACTTACTAAGCCATACAAAAACCTAACCAAAGGACACATTATTGTTACCTACTTCATTAAGTATGTTGTGTGAACACAGAATCCTTTAAAGGAAGAATTTATTGCTTCTGTATATAGAGAGTTCCATGCTGGAGAAACCAGATCTATAAATTTCACAGTAAATTGCAAGTCAGTTTTTTTGCAGCGCAAGTTTTTGGTGGAATTCAATTTGTTCTAATACTGTATGAACAATGTATATAAAAATGAAACTGTGTTCTATTTATATAGGTAAATGAAGATATTCACATCTGAAATGAAAAAATACAATTGAAATAGAAAGTTTTGGTATTTAAATAAAAAATAGATGTATTTCTCGTTCTTTTGTTATAATAAAGTTTGATAGATCTGAGGCCTTTAGAAAGGAAAATGAAGACGTAGAGATGATGCAGCTACCATCACTTCAGTTCTGCCTGCATCTCAGTCCAGCAACCAACAAGCAAAATTTGTCCATGGAATTAAAGCTATTTCCTTTGCCAAGTGGTTGATATTTCATCTCATCCATAATTTGTGTCATATACTGGTTTACAACAATATTGCTTGATTACCTTGACTTATTTTGATCCTTTTTTTGTGTCTCTTTATTATTTAGATTACAGCCAATTGTGATCTACCACTGAATGCTTTGCTATAAATAGGGAGTGCATGGCAGTGAACAAAAGATGGGAACGCACTTTCACAAAACAAAAGAAAATAGTGACATATTGATAACATGTGATAAAGAACAGTTATCAGTGAAACTAGATTATAATGCCTCATAATATAGCCTCGGTGCAGTTAATCACATAAAATGGAAAATGTGAATACTTGATGCCTTTCACATCTTGTTGACTCACAACTCCAAAGAAAAATTATCTATAAATAGAAAGGGAATAATTGAATTTGTTTTAAGGAATTAAAAATTTTGGCCGGTATTTCTATAGAAGGACTACTATAGAAGGAAATCAACAGCCAATGCTTCCAATCCTCATCCACAAAAGGGAATCCTGATTAAAGTAGCTACTTGAATGCAACATAGGGCTTGTTCCAAATACAAGTATAATTCAGCAGTCATGCAGATATAGACTAGTCTTTTTTTTTCCCCTAGAGCAGCCGTGGGCAAACTACAGCCCGGGGGCCGGATCCAGCCCGTTCGGCCCGCAGAGCCGAAAGAGCAGAGGGTTCTCCTGCTCTCCCAGAAGGCTACGTGAAGTAATCTAACTTTGAATTTATATTAGTTCACACAAACATTCCATCCATGCTTTTGTTCTGGCCCTCCAGTCCAGTTTAAGAACCCATTGTGGCCCTCGAGTCAAAAAGTTTCCCCACCCCTGTCCTAGAGGATAAACAGTTAAAAATACCCATATTGGGGTTTGCTGTGATGTGCTTTCTTTCACAGAGATTGAATCTTCCCATCATATGTTTCATCTGTTCTTCAATCTTATCTTTTTAGAGAAAGATGTTTTACTGTAGGATTCTTGGTGTTCTCTGAGCTTGGTTATTTTCCTCTATACATTTCATTATAGGTAAAATCTTCAGTGCTAGGGCAGATGATGTTACCTACTTGGGTAATGAAACTAAAATGATTTGGTTGACTTAAAAAATAAATAAATAAATAAGCAATTTAACTCAAAGCTAAAAGTACAAGAAGAATCTAAACTGCTGAAAAAATGCAACATATGACTAACAGAGATTATAGTTTATTTAACTATCCAGTTTATTTCTTGGGTGCGAAATTGTCAATCCATAAAACAAATGGTGCAAAAAGCAAGCTGCTAGTGTAACAGGAAATACACAATTGTAACTCTCCCTTACCTTTATTGAGATTTCTCTTGACATTTCTACAATAGCAGGACAATATAATAATGCTTCATTTATTATAAATTATTGAAGAACACAATACTTTTCTCTTACAATTCAAGGATAAATCATGGTGACCTTTCTTAGGGTAAAACAGTGGAAAATTATAGAAAACTACCTGATAGAAAACTATCTGCTATATAAGCACCAGAAAATGTGCTAAGATATATACAAAAATCTATCAAACACATTTAAATTAACATAATCTGAATTGTCCAATTAATTTGCATCTGTCATTGAACAATCCGTGGTTCAAATTCAACTCCACCAGAAAAAGAATTTTAAGTAGAACTCCATAAAGGAATCCCAAAGGTGCTTTTTCAGGAGGCAACTGGACTTTCTTATTTTTTCTTTTGAAGAAAGTCCAGTTGTCTCCTGAAAAAGCATCTTTGGGACAACAATGACCTGGATGACTGAGAATATCTACAGACTTCCATTAAGGAATTGTTTGTATCAATAAAAAAAGTGTTATGTTCCAGGAATGGATTACTATTCCTCTTTTCTTCTTTTTCCTCGTTCTCATCCAGGTTAATTTTTACTACAATCTGTCTTTTATTGTGTGCTGTTTTTCAATTGTTCCTTGTTTCTAAATGATTTTAACAATTTTTAAACTTCCCAAAATCACTGGGAATCAGGCAGAATATTATTTAGTTGGCTGCACAGTCAGGCAAATGTTTAGACTGGTTTGGGCATGAGTCCTTCACAAGCACCTGGGATAGGTAGATATTGTTGTTTGGTGGTGTTAAAGGTGTCCTTGCAGTATGTAAGCTGCTCCACTAAAGCTGCCTATTGCAATTGACTGATGGGGATTTTGTCAATGTTGATAGTGTTTAAGTGGTGTTTCACATGTTGTGGAATGGCACCTACTAACTACAGGTACTATCTTTGCTTTATTTTGCCACAGTTCTACTTCTATATGCAGTCTTTGTGATTTTTGTCTACATGTGATGTTTAAACTCCAAGACAGACAAGGATCTGCCACACAAACACTCCAGAACTGACAATTGTTGATAAGAAAGATATTATGGTTCGTAACACAATCCAGCCAGACTGGATTTCACATTTTTATCTATCCATAGAGTCCTTCCCTTTATTTGATATTTAAACAAATTTAAACAAATCAAGCTAATTAAACATTACAACCTACATGCTTACTCATATACATTTCTAGCATCCATATTGCAAAAGCAGCAATCATTGAAGATTGCATCAGAACAAGATTGCAGCATGGCTGCCACTTAAAGATAGACAAAACTTATAATAAAATTGGCAACATTTACATTTCAGTTGAAGACCCACAATGGTTATTTCTTTATTTAGCAGCATTCTAAAATTGTAAAGGAACTGCAAATATGAGAAGATAATGGTGCTTATGGATAGAATGCTGAAAGACAAAATGTGCTGTTATTACAGTGAATCAAAAATGCACAAAAACAACTTTTATCTGAATTACTTATACTACTGTTCTTCAGAGGATGGCAACATTATTAGGATCTATTTTACAGGGGGAGTGGAATGAAAATGTTGCAGATGAAAACACATAATGGTAGCCTGAGTTTGGCACAATTTTAAGAGAAAAGAATGCTTTGGGATAGAGTTAATGAAAGTGTGAAAGTTTAATATTTAGCCTACATCTGAATTCTCCAGAAAATGTTGCCCAACATCTTCTGAAGCTGAAGAGAAAGCAGATTGTGATGTATAGAGAATAAGAATGTTTCCTGCCCATTTCCAAATTGCAGTTTCAAAATATATGTATTGAATTATTAAGGACAGGTTAGAGTAGTCTTTCAAATGTTATCAGTTGCAGTGGTATCTTAAGAGCCTTGGTGGTGCAGGCTGTTAATAGCCTAGCACTTAGCTCCAGCTGCCTGTAATTATTGCAGGCTCAAATCACACTAGGCTCAAGGTTGACTCAGCCTTCCATCCTCTCAGGGTAGGTAAAGTGAGGACCCAAGATTGTTGGGGGCAATAAGCTGACTTTGTAAAAATTCCGCTTAGTAATAAGCAGGCATATACAATGGAATGAAGGCTATTGCTGAGCACATTGGGTTGTGCTCCAAACATTGTAAGCCGCCCTGAATCTCCAGAGAGGGGCGGCATATAAATATGAATTTTTTAAAAAAATCATTGGGCCAAGTACAATTCAGGCAGAAGGATATCAAATACTAATTACAAAGGGCTGCCTTGACTACTCATATGCTGATGATGATTCCTATCATAAATGGAGGCAAAACATGCTCCTGGGGAATATGTATTTTTATGTCAAAGGACATTCTTTCTATAATCACTGCTATCAAAATCATTTGCCTCTGCTGTGAATTGAAAAGATGAATATCAATTCTACAGGCCATCTCAATCTACAGATAAATTGTCTTCACTATTCCATTTCCTTCTCCTATCAGTCCTGCTCCTTTTCTTTTTAGCCTGTTTGTTTCTGGTTTCTGTTTATCTTTATAAATCATCTAAAGCAACTTCTTTGAAGTAACTTAAGTAACTATGTCAACACACATCAGCTTGATGGAATTCTGTGTGATCAACCTGAGTTGATGGCAAACTTTGAACGTTAAAAGTTGCCACTTCTCTCTGTTTTTATGTAGCATTTTTAGATCAGTGCTATTATAATAAACATAATATAAAATACAATAAATTATTAAAAAAGGAATACAAAATAAAATAACATTAAATTTAAACAATAAAAGGCTTGTAAACTTATTCACTGGCCATACAAAGCCAGTCTGGACTTTAAGCTGAGATAAGACACACATCTCTATTGACAGCTGTTTTACTTCCCTTTCCAGTTAAATTACAATTACAAAGAGATTAGCTTTATAGGTTTTAGTAGCTTTATTTAATTCTCTAATCTGCTTAGTTTTTGTATTTTCTTTTAGTCAATTTCTCTATAATTCACCTGATTTAATTGTATTTTATCCTATTAACGTTTTGTGTCTAGTTGCAAATACCCATGCAATAAAATTCTACTTTTTGAAAGACCGTATGTTTTTGGTGAGTTTTCTTTCTTTTTAATGAAAAAGCAGGACCTCAATTCTGAATATGGACCATACAATAATTCTGAAAACTTTTCCACATAGTTACTTCCAGTAAAAATGATTTAGGTTAACTGGTAACTGAAAACATTTCATAACTTTGTTAGAGCAGAAAATGTAATAATTATCCATAACCTTCTAAAAAGAGAAGCTTAAACATTATTTTGTTTAATTTCCATCACTGAAACCACAGTTGTTTATTGTGACCTGTGGTTGAAACAATGATCAGATTGGATTTAATTAAAACCATGAATTTTCTGATTCATAAAGTGTTGGAAAGAAACTTAAGTATGACTTAAAGGATTGATTTTAAACAACTAAAAATACTATCCATTATATTCTTTGTAGTATTTCTTTCTTTATTATTTATTTATTAATTTGACTTGTATGCTGCCCCCTCTCCCGAAAGGACTTGGGGTGGCTCACAATTAAAACCAATACAATAAATTAATTACCTAAAATAGCATTAAACCAACCAAGCCAAATTAAACTAAAACAGATTATAAAAACAACCCCGCCCCCCCAAGAGGAGTCAGCACAGCACAGCCTGCTCAAATAACCAGGTTTTCAAGTCATGGCGGAAGGTGCGAAGGTCAGGGGCCAGGCGGAGCCCCAGAGGTAGTTGATTCCATAGGGCAGGAGCCGCCACAGAATAGGCCCTCCCCCATGTCACCGCCAAACGACACTGGGTCATAGACGGCATGCCGAGGAGTCCCTGCCTGTGAGCTCGTACAGGGCGGTTGGTATTCGATGCCGGCAGTAGACGTTCCCGTAGATAGCCCGGACCCATGTCTTGTAGGACTTTGAATGTCAATACCAAAACCTTGAATCTCATCCGGAGGGCAACCGGCAACCAATGCAGGCCATGCAGGAGGGGTGTAACATGGGAGAACTGGGAAGCTCCTATCACAACCTGCGCGGCAGCATTTTGCACCAGTTGAAGCCTCTGGATGGTATGCAAGGGCAGTCCTAGATAGAGAGTGTTGTACTTGAAATTCTTTAGTACTTGAAATTCTTGTATATTGTGGAAAAACAGTGTAATTGTTATGCAATTAAATTCTTACTCCTTCTCTCTATATAACCAAGTTACCTAACATATATCATTCATATTTAACTTTTTTTTCAAGCCACATTCATTCAGGGTCCACTCATTTGACCATATTTTATTTTGATTTACTACATAGATTTCTAGCTACCCACTCCAATAACATTTACCTTTTAAATGTTCCTTATAATATATCAAACTGGTGCAACAAAAGCATGCTGTTATATACAACCACTTCGGTTCCTTTAAAAAAAAATCTCACAACAGGCCATATATAACTCATTAAATCTGTACCAGCATCTCCACAATTTAATTTTTCTATAACCCTTTTTCCTTCTTTAAGGAATATTTTACCTAGACAATTAAAATTAAACCACATGGACATATTTCCTGTAAAATATATATATACATACATACATACATACATACATACATACATACATACACATATAGGAATTGTTAGCTCCATTTCCTTATTTAACATGGCTTCTGTAGTGACTTATATTGATTTCAGATTCATAGTGCATGATGCTTAATACAACATCTATCAAACGTTTGCTACAGTCATTTGTGTTCTCAGCTAAGACCACACTATCATCTTCACACAAAAATATACTTAGAGTATATACCTATATACCTTAAACATTACTACATTCCTTATATATTTATTCATAAATACATTTTTAAAATGAGAGAACTTCACACATTCTTCTCCAACTTCCTTGAGCCATTCACTAAACATTTATTGGTTACTTTTTATCATACTCTGCTGTTACCACATTCCCCATTGAACCTTCAATTCCATATTTGTGCAAAGCATCCCATAATTCAAATTCATCCACTTTATTATATATTTTTTTTCTAATATAAAATATTATTTCTCATATTTATGTATTCCTGAATGACCTATAGACTGGCCTGCATCTTGTAGTATAAAGTTGCATTTAGAGTATGTATAACAACCAGGGTTTCAGAAGCCACAAAAATTGTTATTATCATAGAACATGTTGTAGATTTCATTGTTCTTCTGTACAAAAAAGCAGTGCTTGGCTCCCATAGTTCTCAAAAAGAAACTATTGATACTTACTTTGAGTGGCTGTGTATACCGTCCTCTCGGATAATCCAAGAGATTCCATCATTGTCCATAGGGGAAAAGGTGTCCCCTGTGGATAGGGTGTGCAACCTGGGTGTCCTCCTGGATGTGCGGCTCAGTATGGAGGAGCAGGTGGGAGCCATCGCCCGGGGGGCATTCGCAACAGGTTCAGCTTGTACACCAGCTGCACCCCTATCTGGACCAAGATGCGCTGCGCACAGTCACTCAGGCACTCATCACCTCTAGACTCGACTACTGCAATGCTCTCTGTATGGGGCTACCCTTGCATGTCATACAGAGACTTCAGCTGGTGCAAAATGCAGCCGCGCGGGTAGTGATGGGAGTGTCCCGATTCTCCCATATTACACCCCTCCTGAGAGACTTGCATTGGTTGTCGGTTGCCCTCCGTGTGGGATTCAAGGTTTTGGTAACAACTTACAAAGCCCTATATGGCTTGGGTCCAGGGTACTTGCAAGAACATTTCCTTCTGTTGACGAATACCAATCACCCAGTGCGCTCCCACAGATGGGGCCTCCTGGGGATACCGTCAGCTAAACAGTGCAGGCTGGTGGCCCCTAGGAGTAGGGCCTTCTCTCTGGGGGTGCCCACCCTCTGGAATCAACTACCCCTTGAGTTGCGCCTGGCCCCTGATCTCCGCTCCTTCTGCCGCAACCTCAAAACATGGTTATTCTTACAATCCGGCCTGGACTGACAGGGGATCGGGGTTTTAATTCAAAAGTTTATTCGGTGTTGATTTAATATTGTTTTAATTTGTTTTAACTTTTGTATTCTCTGTTTTTATGTACGCCGCCCTGAGTCCCTTGGGAGAGAGGGCAGCTTATAAGTCCAAATAAACCTAAACTTATTTTTAAAAATCTTATGCCCAATTAAAACATATAGCTCTTAGACATCAGAATGATTTAATAAATAAATTATGTAGCATATGGCATCTTCTTGAAATTAAAAAGATATATATTCATATAACATAATGACTAGCCCTGGCATAAATATCTTCAGTACTGAAATTACATTATTTTAAAATTGTTATACTGGAGATAAATTAAACATTTGGTAGGAATGGGCTGAGAATATTTTCTTAGGAAAATCATCCACACGATCTTTATAAATATGCTTTATAAAAGAATGAAAGTTTTCAAAACACCTTGGTGAAACATTCATGTGGTCAGGAATGGTTAGTACAAAACCTGTATGAAGATGAGAACTTGTTTTTTTGCAGTACCAGTGCTTCCAACTATCAACTTGCTCATATTTGATGGTAAACAGTTTCTCATGCTAAACGAACCAAATAAAAGTCTGTAAAGTATACACTACATTTCACAGACTTAAAAAAAGACCTTGCCGAAACATTACAAAATTATTCCATACTCAGAAATGGGCAAAAATTATATCTGTTTGAAATCACTGCATCATTGCTTGCCCTGGGGCTGCCTTTTTGCACAGGTATTACCAGCTGCCAAAATATTGTCTCTTTAATGATACAGGATGAATAACAGAGTTTCCAAATGATGCATATGAAATTCTTAGATGGGCAGGTGGTTAATTGGAAGAGTTCTACCAGTGAATAAAGCAAGTTATTTTATGGAGGGGAAAAAAAGGTAGTTTTGTGGAGAAAGAAGGTGAAGTTGGAAAAGAAAGAAGTAGCAGAGAATTGGGAGCTGAATCTTTTAAACCAGGGGACCTCATCACCAGCAACAGTCCACAGCATGCCAGCAGCCAGTCCATACAAACAAGCGAAGCCCTATCTGCAGGATGCAAGCAGCACACAAAACCACGCCCCCTCCAGTCCACAGAAAAACCTTTCTCCACAGAACTGGTCTTCAGAAAGGTTGGGGGGGGGCGCTGTTTTAAACCCAAATGGTCAGTAAGAAGGCAGGCAGAAACTGGAATTTGGTCTTCATTGAAGGCCAATGGGTTGGTTTTTCATTGGAAAAGTTTTACTAACTTTGAGAAGTGAGAAAATTTAAGACTTTTGAAAAATAGTAAGAGTGCTTTGAACAAAGAGCTGCACCTATCTCAAAGCTGTGGCAATTTTTTTTCCTTTTGAGTCGTGTATGAGAGCTATTTATTAAATCAGATACTGCAACCATCTGCAGATTGTAAGGGACATCTAAATTTGCCACAGAGTTCTGAACAAAAGAAACTTCATGTCATGTCTCCTTGATGGAAATAATAAAAATCAAACAATCTTAGCTCTTTAACCAACCATTTACCACTTGAGCTGGTAGGGGAATCAGTTTCAGCAGTAGTGCCACTGTATTAAATTAATTCAGTTACAGTCGTGGCAACGATCTTTGGAGCCCTGCAAGAATAATAGTGGAATAATTAACTTCTAATTTCATTAAACTTTAAAATGGAATTTTAAAAATCTATGCTTAACAAACTGAACAAATACACAGCTGAGTTCAGTTTCTGTGTGCAGAAAGTCCATTTGTATTAACTTTCTCTGTGATTTATATTTTCCATTTCACTAAGTCATGAAGAATTCAGTAGATAGCTGAATAAATTGTTTAAATATGTAAATCTTCAGGGTATTCAGTAATATTTCTCCAAGGATTCCATCACAGTTTTCTTGCCTGATTACTCAAAATGGCATGAATCAGAAGAGGAGGTATACTGCATTTTAATTTACTACAAATTTATTTTAGTGGCAAAGGCAAACAGCATATTTTCACTGTCTCAGATATACTCAGTAGGTTCTAAAATTTCTGAGTAAGAAGGCAAATCAGAGACCATTTAGTTATGCAGATATGATTAGAAGACAAAATTAATATGGTTCATCAATACCTTTAGTCATTGATGACTTAATTTGGAAAACACCACAACAATTCACTTTTGACAATGGGATCTGGAAATATTTAAAATTGTTCAAAATTGTATAAATCTCACCCTCATGGGTGGTGTGTGTCTTCTTCAATTTAAATATTTTACTGAAGGTCTGGGAGTTTGAGGATTCTGTGCAGTATCTTACCTGTTCCTAGCATTGCAGTCTTCTTGTAGAGAGCTCTGATGGGATCTGTTGGAAGCATTCTCCCAGCAGATAAGTCACAGCCCTGAGTGCTCCTACCACTACTGGATCTATTTTGACCTTTCCATTCCGTAAATATGTGATATATTATGCTGTATGATACTTGATACTTGATGCATGATGATGCATGATACATTAGGTATGATATGCTATCAATTATGGTTCCCCTTCTCCCCACCCCTGGGGCATTTCTGTGTTTTAAATTTTTAGATCTTGGGATGCAAAATAAATGTGGCATGTCAGTAAAATACACCAATGAAAGGAATAGTATGATTCACAGATAGTGTGTTCTTCGAAAGAAACTAGGCAATCCAAATAACTCTAGATATATGATTTGCTTACACTTTATTATTTTCCATTTTGTAACACAAAACAGAAGTTAATGACTAAAAATAAAGAAAGAATCTGGCATTGTATGGTCTCATTATTGAATAACTTTTGCAGTGGGAGGTTTTGAGTGTTGTGGCTTTACTGGAGATATGATCAAATATATACACAATACAATTGTGTTTTTTCTCATTCCAATCAAAAAAGTAAATAGAAGCAAATAGAAAATCCACATAAAAGATGTGAGGAAGCTAAGAGTTAGGTCTGGTAAAGTCTTAAGATGTCTTAAGACAGTTGATTTAATCTTTTTCAAGGCCAGAACCCACAACTTACAAACACAATTTTTTTTAGATTTATATGCAGCCCTTCTCCGAAGACTCAGGGCAGCTTACAATTTTGGGATACAACCCAATGTGCTCAGCAATAGCTTTCATTCCATTGTATATGCCTGCTTATTACTAAGCGGCATTTTACAAAGTCAGCTTATTCCCCAACAATCTTGGGTCCTCAATTTGAGAGGATGGAAGGCTGAGTCAACCTTGAGCCGGTGGGATTCGAGCCTACAATAATTGCAGGCAGCTGGACTTAAGTGCTAGGCATTTAGCAGCCTGCACCACCAAGGCTTTGATTCAATTGAGTCAACATTTCTGTTGTTAAGTGAGACATTTGTTAAGTGACTTTTGCCCCGTTTACAACCTTTCTTCCTTCAATTGTTAAGTGAATCACCGCAGTTGATAAGTTAGCAACCTGATTGTTAAGTGAATCTGGCTTCCCCATTGACTTTTTTTTAAATTACTTTGCTTATTAGAAGATTGCAAAGTGTGATTACATGACCTTGGGACACAGCAACAGTCATAAATATGAACCAGTGGCCAAGCATCTAAATTTTAATCACCTGATCATGGGTGCTGCAAAAGTCATTACTGTGAAAAATGGTCAGACCCTTTTTTCAGTGCCGTTATAACTTTGAGCAGTCACTAAATGAACTGCTGTAAGTTGAGGACTACCTGTACAGCTAAGGTCTTCAAATTCTCAAGACACCTATGATTGCATTTAGTACATAGGTTGTTCTTTATTTCTGACATTCCTCCTTTTATGAATGGAGTAACAGTGAGGGCATGTCTGATACCCTGTTGGCTAGAAAGGATTCAAAAATGTTAGATGTGAATTGAGGGCCATTGTCAGAGACAAGGACATCTGGCAACCCATGGGTGACAAATAATTTTCTAAGCTGCTTGATGACAGCCTCAGTTGTAGTGGATGTCATGGGAATTACCTCTAGCCATTTAGAGTATGCATCTACTATCACTAGAAAAGTGTGCCCTCTTGTAGGGCCTGCAAAATCAATGTGGATTCTAGACCATGGGCCCCTAGGACATTCCCATTCCTGTGGGGGGGCGTGAGGTGGGGCAGGTCTAACTACCTGGCAATTGGGACAAGATGCTACCCAGTTTTCAACCATTTTGTCAATACCTGGCCACCATACATAACTCCTGGCCAAACCTTTCATCCTTACAATCCCAGGATGACCCTCATGTAACATTTCCAAAACCTCCCTTTGCAGTTTTGCAGGAATAACCACCCTGTTACCCCACAAAATACATCCTCTTAATACAGATAATTCAGTTTGCCTGGACTTAAAAGGTTGGGCAAAGTGAGGTAGATCTTGTAGAGGCCAACCTTTCTTAATCCAGCCCATAACAGGTGCCAACACAGCATCTTTGGCAGTTTGTTTGGCGATCTCAGCAGCATGGACTGGAAGCTTAGCAACAGTCTCCAGGAAAAAGGTGTGAGTTTCAAATTCAAAGTCCTCCTTGTGGCAAGGTAGTGGGCAACGACTCAGTGCATCAGCATGACCAATGTCCTTGCCAGGCCTGTGAATCAGTTTGTAGGAATATGCTGCAAGAAATTCAGTCCACCTCAGCATTCTTGGTGACAGGATGTTAGGTGTAGGTTTGTCTCCTGCCACAATGCCAAGTAAAGGTTTGTGATCTGTAACAATGGTGAATGACCTGCCATACAGATATTCATGAAATTTCTTAACAGCTGCAACAACTGCTAAAGCCTCCTTGTCCAATTGGCTATAATTCCTCTCTGCTTTGGACAGTCAGAGTAAATGCAATTGGGGCCTCCGTCCACTGGGAAGCCTGTGACTCAAACCCCCCCACTCCAAAAGGGGATGCATCACAAGTCAAAACAACAGGTAAATTCTCAGAGAATTGAATCAACACAGCATCAGAAGTGATTAGTCTCTTAATACTGTTAAATGCTGACTGTTCCTTCTGCCCCCAGATCCAAACAGCATTTTTATCAAGTAAGCGATGTAAGGGCTCAGCAATGGATGCTTTGTGAGGTAGAAACATGTGGTAAAATTAATAAGTCCAAGGAAGGCTTGCAAATCTGCCTTGCATCGAGGTTTAGGGGCTTCATTGATAGCTTTAACCTTGGCATCAGTAGGATGGATGCCCTGCTTGTCAATCATATACCCCAGGAACTCAACTCTGTCAGTTTGAGTGTACATTTGTCTTCCTTGACTTTTAACCCGCTTTTCTGAATCTGGTAAGGACTTCTCTGAGTCTTTCTTGAAGCTGAGTGTCATTTTCAGCAGAGATTAATACATCATCAAAATAAGGCACTACCCCTGGCAGTCCTTGCAACATTCTTTCCATAAGGCTCTGAAAAATGCCAGGTGCCACGCTTACTCCAAATTGTAGTCTTTTACATTTGAAGGCACCTCTATGGGTCACAATTGTTTGTGCCTCTGCAGTGGCATCATCAACTGTCAATTGTTGATATGCCTGAGCCAAATCCAGTTTAGCAAATACCGTACCCTGCCAAGGGAATGGAGCAGATGATGCACAACTGGTACAGGATATGCGCTCTGCTGCAGCATGGTTCAGTGTCCCCTTGTAGTCACCACAGATTCTCACTGACCCATCAGCCTTGACTGGTGTGACTATGGGTGTTTCCCATCTGGAGTGGTCAGTAGGCTCTAAAACCCCTTGAGCAATGAGTTTATCTAATTGTGCATCAATTTTTTTTTTTAATTTTAAGGGAACCCTCCTGGGCTTTAAACGAATTGGGGGCACCTTGGGGTCTAGGCTGAAAGCAATAGGGGTCCCCATATACTTGCCCAGTCCTTCGCTGAAGACCTCTGGAAACTCAGACTTCAAGGACTCTTCCCAGTCAGAACTGCTCACGTGATGGATGCCAGTCACCTCGATGCCAAGTGGCTTGAACCACTCAAGTCCCAGCAAGCTTGGGCGATCCTTGTCCACGATGGTCAGGGGCAAACGTTTGGTGTGGCCTTTAAACTGCACGTTGAAATCTCTCGCTCCAACTACTGGAATCTTGTTCCCTTGGTAGTCTTTGAGAGTCAGTGCTTGCTTCTGGAAATGCTTTTTCTGAATTTTGGGAAAGAGTCTGTGGATAGTGTCCCATGACACCATAGATAAATAAGAGCCTGAGTCCACTTCCATTTGGCAAGGCCTTCCTTCAATAAACACCTTCACATGTACTTTTCTGCTTTTTAAGGGTGAAGAATGACCAATAGTGATTGTTTGGTGAGTTTCATTCTTGCCATTTGCTTTTAAATTTCGCCCCATTTTTTCAAGGCAATTGTTGGGCTTAAAGTCTCTATCAGGAATTTTTCCTAGTTGGTGGGGTTCTGGATGATTTGCAGACTCTGGCTATGTGACCCGTTTCTCAACGTAGGCAAATGGAGTCAAAGAACTTGCAATCAGCGGGGGTGTCCCCCACAGCCTCTGCAATAGAACCCTTGCCTATTCTTCCCAGAGTCTTTTCTTTTCTTCTCCATTCTGAGTTTAAAAATCCCTCTTCTGCCTCACTGCCTTCAGAATCAGAGTCTATTTGTTCGCAGTGAGTAGATGTGGATTCATCCCCATCAGAATGGCTTGAGGCCTGGCTTGAGGCCTTGTTAATCTTTTTCATGGCCGCTGCTGAGGACTTGGTGGCTTCCGCTGAAACAGCTTCTTCAATGGCCTCTTTAAACGTGATCTTAGGTTTCATTAATAGTTTGCTTTGTAACACCTTATCTTTAAGGCCTAAAACAAACCGATCACGCATGGCCTCTTCTAAGTTGGTAAAGTCACAAACACCCCCAATGTCCCTTAAACTTGCCACGAAATCATTAACACTCTCGCTATCCCCTTGATCCCGACGGTAAAATTCGTGTCTCTTAATGAGGCACGATACTTGTGGGGCGTAATGGGCTCTCAAAAGTCTTTCTAATTTGGGCCATTCCATTACCTTCAGCTCGCTGCTCCGCCAACGCCTTCGCCATCTTGAAGACTGCCGGACCGCAGTGCGTGAGAAAGACCGCCCTCTTCCGTCTCGGGGATGCCGGCGAGATCGTTTCCCTCCAGGAACATGTGGAAGCGATCCGCATACGATTCCCAGTCTTCCGTCGCCGGATCGAACGGTGCTGGGGGGTGTTCAGCGCAGCCATCTCGCTCAGTTGCTTGTTCGTCGTCGTTCTCTTCAGGGAAATCCCACCTTCGTCGCCAGTGTTAAGTTTGCATGAAGAGTCAGACGCGAGGAGTTCCAGCAAAAGGCTTTATTAGTGACTACAGCTCGAATAGACCCGTTCTGGCTTGGCTACGGCTGCTTCTTATAGCCTGCAGCCGTAGCTGCCAGCCAATGGGAGTGCAGGGATTCTTCTCGCACTATTTAAACCAATATCATTTGACACTTTACAAGAACAGTTCAAACAAACCAATAACATTCAAACCTACATACATAACATTATGCTGTATGATACTTGATACTTGATGCATGATGATGCATGATACATTAGGTATGATATGCTATCAATTATGGTTCCCCTTCTCCCCACCCCTGGGACATTTCTGTGTTTTAAATTTTTAGATCTTGGGATGCAAAATAAATGTGGCATGTCAGTAAAATACACCAATGAAAGGAATAGTATGATTCACAGATAGTGTGTTCTTCGAAAGAAACTAGGCAATCTAAATAACTATAGATATATGATTTGCTTACACTTTATTATTTTCCATTTTGTAACACAAAACAGAAGTTAATGATTAAAAATAAAGAAAGAATCTGGCATTGTATGGTCTCATTATTGAATAACTTTTGCAGTGGGAGGTTTTTGAGTGTTGTGGCTTTACTGGAGATATGATCAAATATATACACAATACAATTGTGTTTTTTCTCATTCCAATCAAAAAAGTAAATAGAAGCAAATAGAAAATCCACATAGAAGATGTGAGGAAGCTAAGAGTTAGGTCTGGTAAAGTCTTAAGATGTCTTAAGACAGTTGATTTAATCTTTTTTCAAGGCCAGAACCCACAACTTACAAACACAATTTTTTTTAATTAGATTTATATGCCGCCCTTCTCCGAAGACTCAGGGCAGCTTACAATTTTTGGGATACAACCCAATGTGCTCAGCAATAGCTTTCATTCCATTGTATATGCCTGCTTATTACTAAGCGGCATTTTTACAAAGTCAGCTTATTCCCCCAACAATCTTGGGTCCTCAATTTACCTACCCCGAGAGGATGGAAGGCTGAGTCAACCTTGAGCCTGGTGGGATTCGAGCCTACAATAATTGCAGGCAGCTGGACTTAAGTGCTAGGCATTTAGCAGCCTGCACCACCAAGGCTTTGATTCAATTGAGTCCAACATTTCTGTTGTTAAGTGAGACATTTGTTAAGTGACTTTTGCCCCGTTTTACAACCTTTCTTCCTTCAATTGTTAAGTGAATCACCGCAGTTGATAAGTTAGCAACCTGATTGTTAAGTGAATCTGGCTTCCCCATTGACTTTTTTTTAAAATTACTTTGCTTATTAGAAGATTGCAAAAGTGTGATTACATGACCTTGGGACACAGCAACAGTCATAAATATGAACCAGTGGCCAAGCATCTAAATTTTAATCACCTGATCATAGGGGTGCTGCAAAAGTCATTACTGTGAAAAAATGGTCATAAGACCCTTTTTTCAGTGCCGTTATAACTTTGAGCAGTCACTAAATGAACTGCTGTAAGTTGAGGACTACCTGTACAGCTAAGGTCTTCAAATTCTCAAGACACACTATGATTGCATTTAGTACATAGGTTGTTCTTTATTTCTGACATTCCTCCTTTTTATGAATGGAGAAAATAACAAATATATATGATAGGTAGGAATAAATACATCATGGTAAGTCACACTTGTTTAACTCAACTAAATATGTATATCTATACATTATTGATTGTCCATTGAAAAGTATCAATTAAAATGACTGGTACATTTTCCACTGGTCAAATCCTGAAGAAAATAATGTCTTATGTTTGAAGTCAATCAGTATAAACCTGTACCATGTATGTTTTTCCAAAGAGAAAATTGCCTACACCAAGTATTTTCCACTTAACAAAATTCAGTAATGAATCCAGATTCTGAACTGATATTCTCAATTTGTCTCAGTTCTGATTTAATACCCTTTTCATTTGTGCATCAACTTTTATTAATTTTATCAAAATATAAAATACAAAGGAAAATAAAAAGTAATAGGGGAAGGAAAAGGGGAAGAAGATGAAATGAGCGGTGGAGAGAGAAAAAGTCAAAAAGGTGTTGACTTCTATCTCTGTTTGGCGTAGTAGATGATAATAACATTACAACCTCAATTTTTTACTTTTATACAATAGTATATACTAACCATTTCTATAACAACAAACCTATCTAATCAACAAAAACAAAAACAAAAGTTATTTTTTTTCTTCACAAGCATAACATCTGGAAGCAATTTCCAAATAAAAACAAAATTAAATATATTCTCTTCTTTAGATAAACAAATTGATGTTACAATCTCTGCCTTTCCTTGCTGTGAGAAATAATAGTATATGTTTCCATTTGCTCATTAAACTTTATAGACTGTCATAATTTATATTAACAATATATTATTTCAGTTTTTTTAACCCCAAAGGAAAAAGAATACCTTTTCTAAATTTAAAAGCATTAAACTTTTCTTTAAAAACATTTCTAAAACCATAAGTGATTTAATACCTCTTTACATGTAAGGATTCTGAACAAAGTTTTTGTTCAGTTTCTGTATATAGATTCAGGTGTCTAATTATTTGATAGCGAAGAAAATTGAAGAAGCACAATAAACTATTGTAGTATTATTGCATGGGCATATTTATTTAGGAGTACATTCTATTTAGTCCAATAAGTCTTTCTTAAATGTGTTCGGGATTACAGTCTTGAATAATCTTATAATATACCTGCTTTGAATAAGCTGACATTTTTCAGCCTAATCCTCATGCTTGGGTTGTTCAGTGAATGTACTGGCTAGAAGAATCAAATACAGTAAGCCTATTCAAACTCTGCAGAAAAGACAAAATAGTATGCAAATGTTGATCTGTAGTCAGTATTTTTTGCATATCTATTTGTGTAATGGCATTAATTAACATTAATTTCAATCAATTGGGTTACATAATCATAAAATTCTAACCATTGGTAGTTTCATTATCATTACAGTATAATAGGGACAAAAAACCTTATGTATTTTTTTAGGTTTCTTATGATTAGAGATTTTTTTTGGACAAATGTTCTTGATCCTAGAGGCCAAATACATGTTTCCTGGAAATATTTTAAATAATTTATATCTGTATTACAGTCCTAAAATCTATAGCTAGGACATGACAAAAAGATGCAAATGTTGCAGGAAAAAAGCACACAAAAAAACAGACAAGCACAAAGACAACAAATGAATTATCAGTTTAGGTTTGATTCATATAAAAGGGAAGAAACAGGAAAAAAATGGTTAAATGCCCAGTAATGTTAAAACAGGCAAGTGATTATTAATATAGCTTTGTGTGTGTGTGAGAGAGAGAGAGACAGAGACAGAGACAGAGAGACAGAGAGAGAGTGTGTTAGTTAGTTTTGTGATAATCAGTCCTGGAATCTGAAGGTAATTTTAAAATTGGCTTCCAAATTTTAACTTCTTTAGAAACTATCATGATTCTAATAAACATACTGGAAATCTATAATCAGATAAAGGGAAGCACAAAAAGCATTAAAGAAGGAATAGAACAGAACAGAACAGAATAGAACTTTATTGTCACTTTAAATGTACAACAATCAGCATACATTAAAATGAAATTTCGCTGCATTCAGCTCTCAGGCGATAATCAATATGAATATACCCACATACAAACACATATATGACACTGAGAAATATATGTGTGTGTATATGCAGTATGTACCAAGCTTGAGCATATCTATAGTTATTAAGACAATACAGATATTAAATCCAATCATTTAGTCTACACATATTGCAACCTCACTTCTGAAGTTTAATTACAACACGTAATTCTAAAAGTGGAAGCATGAGTAATATTCAAGAGGATGAAGGATTTGAGTGCAGACATCAATCAACCAGATGCATGGGAAATTGTGAAGGCATATAGAGTGATATATTTAGCTAGTGCAGAATGCTAGACAACCTAGTTTGCAATTCTATGAGCTTGTAGTACAAGGGATATAAGTACTGTCAGTTCTTTGGACACTTCTTGAACAATTCATCAAAATGATATTAATCATTTTATCACCTTAGTGAGGCAAATTTGGTATATGCGTATATTTATAACATATTCTTATGTTATTCAGAGGTATGTTGCAGTTACTTTGATTCCATGATGGCTATTAAGTATTTAATCTGATAATATTTTGCTGATTTCGGTTCTGCCACAATCTTTAATTTTATTCCAGTAACTATATCACCTCATTTGTTATGTTTTTACCCTGGATATTATTTTATGTAGATTTCTTACAAGGTGACTATCTCAGATGCTTCTAGAAAACAGCTTTGAAATCTGTTCCATTATTTTAAGGAAGTGTCCATTATTTCACACGTGCAGCAGATTTAAAGAGTCGAGCAGTGCTGGTATTCTTTTCAAAATATTTTGCCAGTGAAGAGAGTATGGTGCAATCTTCTCTTGATGCTGATCTTTTTGGATGGCCTTTAAGCGGCAGTTTCACTTCAAGCTTTTTCGATTACAGAGTGCTCTTGCATGATTTGCTTCCTCTTCATGGCAAGTCAGAAAACCAGCCATATTTTTCTTGACTGGGAACATTGCATTTGAAGACTGCAACATTCTGGGTTTTTGAATGCATAAGTTACAGTCTCTTCATTTTGTCACTACTGAGGATTTCCTTTCTGTTATATTTCTATCTGGTGCAGTGGTGGGATTATTTTTTTTTTACTACCGGTTCTGTGGGCGTGGCTTGGGGGTGTGAAAGGGAAGGATATTGTAAAATCTTCAGTCAGAGGTGGTAATTGCTGGTTCTCCAAACTAGTCAAAATTTCCACTACCGGTTCTCCAGAACTGGTCAGAACCTGCTGAATACCACCTCTGATCTGGTGGATGGCTCACTTTCAGTCTGTAGAGACTGAGGATAGCTTTGAGAGTTACAATTGCAGGTCCAAATCATCTGCCAATCTAAGACACTGAACTTGTATAACTTTCCTGAATAAAAAACAGGAACATTTTTTTTAAAATCTGTCATAGTAATGATGTAATAGTTGTATTTAAGAAACAGCAGTTGAAATTGTAAATGCTGTATACTGCCTTACGACCAAGGCTCCTCTTTTCATATTTTATGAAAATAAAATATGAAACTCAGTGATTGACAATATAATATTCCAAAAATAATATATTTTCTTTGTTGCTTTGGTGGTCAAGACCTAATAGTTTTTTTATCTAATGCACCATAGATTTATGTCATTCATACTGCATACAAAGGGTCTGGAGGATGAATATTGTAAATTACATTTAAGATTTAGTATAATCCCAGCATAAGAGAGTAATATGAAAAAATGTTATTTGACAGAAAATAACATATACTGTCTGATAGCAAATGCTGAGATGCCAATTCTTATGAGTTTAATACAAATTATTCAATATCTTGTGTTTTGTTAAAACTCCAGGGACTCTGTGCCTAGGTGAAAAGTGAGTCTTTCATTTCAGAAAACTCATCTCTTGATATCAAAAAAGAGAATGCATGCCCCTCTAGGCATAAAACATTTTAAAAGCTTTAAGGCCAAAAGGAGAAAAATGCAATGAAACATATTTAACCTTATAATCATACTTTTTATTTTGAACATTTGTGTCATACATTTTGATAGATATCCAAGCTCTAAATTTTTGCCACAAGGATGTATTTTTAATTTTTGCTAGTTTATTTTTATTCTAAATTTTTAATGATTTGCACCCTATCTCTAGAGATAAAACATAAAAGATAGTTGCCATCACTTTTTATAAGCATAATTGTGTAGTAAAAGCGGCCCAAAATAAACTTGTGAACAATCTATTCCGTAGTTGTTTTCAGGGGTACAATAATATTACACCTTACTGAAAAGTTTGTGAGCAGAAAGCTGCTATGAGATATTTTTTTATTCATAAATAAAAGAAGATTGGTATAGCATTTTGAACTGTGGTATTCTAGAAGTGCCAATTGTCTATGTATGTCATCTTTGTATGTCATATGTTCTGGCAAGTAACTAGAAAAAACAATTACAGAAGATAAACAAATTATTAATTTAATAAAGCTCCTGTGATTAAGCATCTTTTTATATTTTCTGTCATCTGCAGTTCACATAGAAATTACATTTTATTGTTTCTATGTCTGTAGAAGTAGAAAGATGGGAGAAATCACATTTGAAAGGCAACAGAGAGTGTTTTATTTACTGGCAAAAACGTATTTTATTGTTGATACCATTTGTATTTTTGCTTCATGAATTTACTTATAAGGAGTAAAAGAAAACCAAGCAAAATAGAATGGGTTCCCTGACATTTTTTTTTTAATTACATTTATATGCCGCCCTTCTCCGAAGATTCAGGGCGGCTTACAATTTTTGGGATACAACCCAGTGTGCTCAGCAATAGCCTTCATTCCATTGTATATGCCTGCTTATTACTAAGCTGCATTTTTACAAGGTCAGCTAATTGCCCCCAACAATCTTGGGTCCTCAATTTACCTACCCCGAGAGGATGGAAGGCTGAGTCAACCTTGAGCCTGGTGGGATTCGAGCCTACAGCAGTTGTAGGCAGCTGGAACTTAAGTGCAGGCAATTAACAGCCTGAGCCACCTTTTTCAGAAGAGTTTTGTGACAACTCAAGGAGGTGTCATTGAGATAATAGATTGGGTGATTGTATGGTATTCTTGGGTGATTGCATGGTCTCCTTGGGCATCACCAGTGTTATACCAAGATGTGGCTGGGATGTGTCTTCTATCATCGAAAGCCCACAGGTTCCCTCGTGACCTAGTCAGTAGCTGATGATAATATAGTGTTTGATTAGCATACTATGGCAGAGTTTTTACGAATATAGGACACAAGGTTGCTATTTTAATGTCATTTTAAGATTTAATGCTTCATTTTATATTCTTCTCCTTTCCTGCCCAGGAAGGGTAAGATACAGTAGCTTTTTTGCTAACATCAACACATACCTTTTCGTCATCTGCCATCTTTTCATAATTATTATGTAAGTCGGTGTGTGGTTATTGCAGTACCTTCTATACTCAAAATGCATACAAAGCCACACATTATCTATTCATATGCAGTTGCTTTGTCTACTAGTATGATTATTTTCCCTGATGGTACATGAAAATGTTTCTTACAAATGTATAGGTTTCTCTAAAGAAAAAATGAAAACAGTGAAAATTAATATGCTGTCCTTGCTCAAATACTTTGGCCACTTAATGAGAAGGAAGGACTCACTAGAGAAGAGCCTAATGCTGGGAAAGATTGAGATCAATAGAAGAAGGGAACGACAGAGAATGAGGTGGTTGGATGGAGTCACTGAAGCAGTCGGCGTGAGCTTAAATGGACTCCAGAAGAGTGTAGAGGACAGGAAGGCCTGGAGGAATGTTGTCCATGGAGTCACGATGGGTCGGACATGACTTTGCAACTAACAACAACAATTCTTGTTAAGTATTGGTCACAAATAATTTCTAAGCAATTTGAACTAATCTGCCATCCAACAGGCTGTGGCAAAGATTAAGAACATTTACATTTTGATTGTGCTATCTCATAGATCTTATTGTGTTAGGGTATGGTATAGTCTTGTGGCTTGTACCTCAACCACTGAATTTAGTGATAGACAATGCCAATGAATTCACTGTTGACCTTCAGACTTCATACTATAAGTGTTGTCAAATGATGCTACTAGCTTAGGCAGGGTCTCCTTTAACTAATGGGAAACTTTCCATTTATTTTTATTCCTTTTCTCAAGCTAGAGAATGCATATGCTGTACACTTCATCAATCATATGTCAATGGAAATTCCTTGTTCCTTGACACAGGAGCCATTAGAGATCAGTTTATGATATTCTGAATCTATAATGAAGGTCTGGATCTTCTTGCTATTGTTTAAAAAGATGAAGAGGTAAATAAACAAATCTGGCAAGCTCAAGAAAGATTTTAAAATGAGATGATTTTGCTTGACTACATTTTTATAAGAATCCAGGTTGAGTTTGTATATACCCACATGGCTCCTTAATTATGATTCAAGGATGTCTTGCTTGCCATTCTTTAATAATACTATGTCCTGACCTATATGATCCTCTTATACTTATAGCTTCCTGTTATCCAAATCTTGTATTTATTTGCTGCAAAGGAATAAAATGGGATTTTCCATCTTATCAGAACCCAGGGTTTGCTAAATGCATAATTTCTGATATTTCAGTGGCAACCTTCATCTTTATATTTCCAGCTTTGTTAATGAGACAAGTAGAAATAACAAATTTATATTGGCATAGTTTAAATTATGTCACAGATTGGAAGAAAATCTGCTGTATGAGTTTGCCCTTTATCTTACGGCATCCCAATAATCAGGTTGAATTAAATGTTTGTTCAGCAAAATGCAGAAGAGGTTATTTCAGAATGTTTTAATAACAGTGAAATAGGTAATTTTTTTCTGCAAGTTTTTTAAAGAGTTTTATGCGCAAAGGCTGAATTATCATTCACCAAATGTGTCTGTAATTATTAATATATCTCTTATGCTCAAAGCACATAAGACACTAGTAAGAAGCATCTGCCCAAGAGTTAATAATCTGTTTGAGAAACTTGTTAAGAGCTGTGAAGAGAGATAAATTCAAAGTTCTCTGACAGCCTGCTTCTTCCCAGTAAAAGGTTTCCAGTAAAAGATAATTAGGAGAAATTCTCTTATAAACCAATGAAGCAAAATCTTTATGTATAAAAATTACTCTGTGGGGAAGATAACAATGGGAAGATAACAATCTCTTATGAAGCATTCCAGATAAAATCAATACAGACAGTCCAGCTAATTTAGTTACTCATTCACCTCTTGAATAAGCTCTCTCATGCATTATATCAATAATGTTTCAGGGAGATTATCTGAGCCTCTTCTTTGGATGTTTGTAGGAAAGCCCTTTTTCACACTTTCTTCTTTCTTTTTCTCTTGTTTTATAGAGCATGGAGGATAAATGGAATTTAGAATCTTCAAGAATCTGAAGGTTGCTTTGTTCAGTCAAGAGTTTGAAATAGCCAGAAAATTAGAAAGTACTTATTAATTGAGCTTCTACCCCAATGTCCCCTAACAGAATTATAAAGCTAAAGTCCTGTTTTTCACCCTTGATATAAATGAAATTGCATGGGACAATTGCTTGGGGAAAGAAAAGCTGAATTCTATACATGCAGATCTCTCAGTATGGAATTCATTTATCAAGGCTTGTCATGGGATTTATCTTAAGTTATTATGTAGAGTGATTACTGGAATTGGTACTAGTGGGTATTCTTTTGCAATAAAAGGTAGAACTTCATGCCCCATATATAAATTTTGGTGCCTCTGAAGTTGCTCTTTGGTAAACACAGCAGAAAGACAGATTATTACTATTATTTGAACATAGTATTTGTTTATAAAATACTAAGTTTTGTCTCATCTTTTATATATCAATAAGCTTTATAAATGATTCATTATCATTATAAGCTACCTGTTTTAACATTTAAATTTAAGAATTAAAACACAAACATTGGCATAAATCAGAATTCATAATCTTTTGTATCATTATCAATGACACAAAAAGTTAAAATGCCAATTAGATGGCATCCTGAGATCTGATTAATCACTAGGATCACAAAACTTCCTGCAATAATGCCAGACCATTGACTCCAAATAAGGCTATCAAAGTACTTAATGGCAGATTACACTTTCTATAAGCATAATTTAAGTTGTTGTCTGTACTGATGCACTTGCTAGGATTCTGGAAACTATTATAGAAAAATATATCTGCCAACATATATTATCACAAATTATACAAACAATAATTTAACAAGAACCTTAGGGATCATCATCAAGTCCAAATTCCTCAGCAAGACTAAATAGATTCCTTTATTTTCTAAATCACAAGATTCATTTAGATGTATCGTAAGAGCCTTGAAGTTGGTTTTTTTCTGCTAACAGCAATCCACTTCCTTTGTTCAAAGTTTTTCGAAGCATCATTTCAATGAGCTAGTAAACTTGTGCAAGTATTTAT
Source organism: Naja naja (assembly GCA_009733165.1). Lineage (NCBI taxonomy): Eukaryota > Metazoa > Chordata > Lepidosauria > Squamata > Elapidae > Naja > Naja naja. Next base: position 11,418,460 of record CM019152.1, read on the forward strand.
TCATGATTGCATTCCTTTGACGAACTGAAGAGCTTGGATGAAAAATAATTCCACTGTAGAAGTGATGAAAATGTTGGACTCCATGCATACCATTCTGCTTGCTCATAAAACTTTTAACTTCCTACCTCTTAAGATTAAGAAAATACCAAAAAGTACCAAGGAGCAACTGGATGCAAAGTTTAACATGTTCTCTAACCCAATACATTGCCTCTAAGAGACCTACACAAAAATGTGAGACTTTTCCTGCTTTGAGAGTTTAATTGATTTGCCAAGCTGGGCTGATGTAGAATATAGATGATATCAACTCAAACAAAAATGCTATGGAAATTGATCACATTCAACAAACTGATAAAAAATCTTTAAGTTTCCAGTGATAAAGGAAACATTCAGAATGTTGAATATTAATGAGGAGTGAAGCCAAGGAATGAAGGCTTCACTCTGGTCCGCTTTCCAGTGGGAAATAATAGTTTAAATTCATTGGTCCATCTGTTCGGTGGGAAAATTGGTTTGATGTCACTGGCTGAGCTGTCCAGCTCCCTTTAAAAGGGAGAGCTGGCAGACAGGCAAGACACTGGGTTGTACCAATCTACTCAATAAAGGATAGATTATTCATTATTCTCTGTGTCCCACTTCTTCAATCTACCCCAATTAAACACAGAATTTGCTTTTCCAGAAAGTCAAAGCTATTAAATGCTATTCAAAACAGCTAAAAGTCATTTGATTCTCTCTTTTTGTGCAACTTCCTCCCATTGTGCAAATGTGAAGTTTTTCTTTTCACTGATTTGAAGATAGTGAACAAAAGAAAAGAACCACTTCAATGTGAATTCAGTAAAAAGGAGCCTACTCAGACAATACAAATTTAAATATCTCTTTTGCAAAGACTTCCATGCTGAACAATCCAACTCTGCTAAAAAAAAAGATTTGCTCCATTGAAAAATATGCACGGCACAATAGGAAAAAATAGTAAAGGAACAAAAAGAGTTATTTTATTCTTAATTTAATTTGAGAAAATTTATCTGATGCATACCATATGTATCAAAACCTAATGCAAATTAAATTACTCTTTGTTCTGTTTTTTCTAACACCATTCTTGCCCTGATATTAAGGAGTCTCTATCCTGCTTCATGTGACCTGTTTATGTTATTTTCTATTTTTAACACACACACACACACACACACACATCTCAGAATGGTACATATCATAATCAGAAATTGAAAGTTATACAAAACACCTCAATATCAACCATAATATTACCATTCACCAGGGAAATCTGAAAAATAAATGTTATATAAGTTAATAATATATAATAACAGCTAACAGCAATTGTTAGTCTGGCCAAGATCAGGAGGGATACAGATATGAATTAATAAATGAACAATGTGCAGATATGTTATTTTGTTGTTTGTATGTCTTTAAGTTTTGAAGATTCGGCTAGAGACTCATGATTTAAATGGGGGGTAACTACCAGAGCCCTGACACATATTTTCTCTCAACATAACATCTATGGCTCTCATGGTAACTCATAAGATAGGCAAGGGGTGTCAAACTCAAGGCCCACAGGCTGGATCCAGGCCGGAGGGTGCTTAGATCTGGCCTGATGGGCTGCCCTGGAAATAGCGAAGGACCAGCTCATGGTGCCTCTGCCAGTATAAATATGTGCCCCTCCCGAGCTCCATTTTCAATTGCGATTCTCGAGCTCCATTTTTGCTGGCAGAGTGCTCAGGCCTCCACAGGCACCCCCGACACAAGTGATGTTGAGCTGACCATGCTCACCCTGGCCATGCCCATCCAGCCCCCCAAGGTCAAACACATCCCTGATGTGGCCCTCAATGAAATAGAGTTTGATACCCCTGAGATAGGCTATTGTGAAAGGCACTGACAAACTTATTCAATCAGGACTTTGGTCAAGTAAGAATTTGAATCTTGGTTTCCCTTGTGCCAAGCCTGTACCTTCATCCAAGGATGCCCAATATGTTGAGGCAATCCCTGACATTTTACCTGTTAGAAATATTGGAATATTCTATTTTTTTGAAAAAGAGCTACTGTAAAGCAAAGTGGCAGCCTTCGGAATGATTTTATTTTTAAAATTGCCTTTATATTTGAACCCCATAAATGTTTCTCAACAATAAAACTGATGGAGAACTACAGCTCTTATCTGAATGGATAATTGTTGCCATGAAAATATTTATGTAGCAGTTTCCCAAAAGTCCAAATATACACAAAGACTTGAAAACTTTGGAGATCATACCTGAACAGTATCCTACTTATTACCAGCAAAACTGAAGGTATTTTTAGATGAAATAGAATAAAGGTGTCACTGCTCTGAATTTGGAAATAAGAAGTGTTTGTCTGTCTGCTTGTTTTGTAATGCCTCAGGATGGACAATTAATTGAAAAGATTGTCTTTTGGTATATGAAATCCGATATCCACTTAGTCTCTATATGCTAGTTGCCTAACCTCTGACTGACTGGTAACCTCTCTGCCTCTTTTCTTTACAGCTGCCCGTAACATTAGAGGATGTCTTCCCCCTCTAACACCTGAAAATCAGCACCATGAAAGTAAGGCAATCTTTCATGTCACAAATTCATCTGGGATGACCTTGTGAAAAGTTCAGAGTACAGTGGAGATACCATAGCTGAATACATTTAGATAAAGGTTCAATATTACAAAGTGCTTTGATACAAGTGTGTCAAAAGGAAAGAAAAATTTGTTCTTATAATGCAAACTATAGTAGAATCTTCTATAAGCCATTTTTTGTGCAGATGGTTGTGGTTTTACTATATTCAATAGTAAATTATAACTAGAATATATAACAAGGTGGGATAGAACAGATTTATTTTTCTGTAAAACACGAGGTCATTGTTTTAAAGCAAACTGCTTGTAGATAAGAGTTCTACATAAAACTGGCTTGGCATTGTATTCTCCCAATGGTCTTATCTCCTCTTTTGAGTTGTCACTCCGTATTGCATTGTGCATGATATATATTTTAATTGGCAATGAGAAACATGCATTGCAGTGTTACTGAAATGGCTCTTTATGGCTACTGTGGAGTGGAGCCATAAATTGAGGATGCATCATTTAGTTTCTGGAGAATGAATAATTTATAATGAACATAATTCCTTTTTATGAGTCCTATTCATTAGGGAAAATTCAGTAGGAAAACACACCCTTTTGTTATGTGTCCCAAGGTGGGTGAAGCAGTACTTTTATGATTCAAGAGGAGATTTAAAGATCATCTTTTAAGAAGCCCTTGAGCCATACATCATGTGATGAGGTTCTTATATATAAACCTAAACATATATAAAATTAAATATATACTATAGAATATAAACCATACTGGACTATCACAGAATATCTTCAGTGTGTTTAACTTACCCAAATCTGTTAGCTACAAATAGGTCATCCCTAACCAGTCCACGATCATGCTTGCTATAGTCATTCAGGGTTCTTGCAAATGAGCCTCAAAGATTTGGCAATGAGAGCAATGAGAAAAATGCATGCATGCCTCTGAATATTTTCCACAACCTTTATGAGTTCATCAAACTTTTTTTTAAAAGCTTTCAGTTAAGAATTGTATGTTGCCAAACTGTCTTTTTTTTTAGTATCAGCCTTCTTCCCTTGTCTGTGATCTGATACGTTGTTGCTCTATGTAACAGATAAGATAATTCTTCAAAGCAAAATGAGAAAAAAGACAAAGGAGCAGGAATGGTATTTTCCAAATATTTCAATCCAAAATTAAAAGAAAGATTAAGAAAAATAAACTCCAAAATTTCTGCAAATTGATAAAATACAAATCGCTGTAGTAAATGTGCAATAAAAGCATAAAACAAGTAAATTCACTTTCACTATTCACAGACACACCATGGTTCCTTAAGGAAAAGAAAAAGTTTGATTATTCATTTACTAACAGCAGCGCGGATTTTGCTAGCGCAATATTGGAAAAACCCTAATGTACCACCTCTACACATTATTATTCAAAAAACATATGAGTGTGCTGAAATGGAGAGGCTCACGCTTAAACTAAATGGGAAGGAAGATTCAAACTATTACCGGATATGGGATAAATGGTACAACTGAGTGGAACAGTGTCAGCTGGCGGTCCCTAGGGGTAGGGCCTTCTCTGTCGGTATGCCCACCTTGTGGAACCAGCTTCCACTGGAGCTCTGTTTGGCGCCCAACCTCCGTTCCTTCTGCCGCAGCCTAAAGACTTGGTTATTTGAACAAGCCGGCCTGGACTAAGGGGGCGGGGTTAGTTTTAAATGTTTGTTTTGGTTTTAGATAATTATTTAATAAGTTTAATAATTTTTTAACTTTTTAAAATTCGTTATTATATGTTTTTATGATGTGAGCCACCCTGAGTCCCTTGGGAGATAGGGCGGCATATAAGACCAAATAATAAATAAATAAATAAACACAAGAAAAAGATTACGAAGAAGAAATGAACCTAGGAGACATATTATACTCAGCTGTACATATGGAATGTATAATCATAATAATGGTCTTAAGGGTCTTGTTCTCTTTTATTATATAAATAATATGAAGGTTATATAGATTAATTAACAGTTATAATCCAACGATAATAAATAGTAGAATATTGTGTTAATGAATATACGCCATTTATTAGTAACTATTGATTATTATGCTTTATCAAATTTGATATCCAATGTAAAAGTAAGAAAAGTGCTTTATGCGCTATCTATATATATATATATTTGTGGTATATTCGTATGTTTGTATGTTTTAAATTTTTTTGTAAATAAAGTTGTTTTAAAAAAAAGGAAAAGAAAAAGTTATTCAAAACAACAACATAATTCAAAGGGAAAACAAAAAACAAAATCCAGCAAGGGTTAACATAAATCAGCATTCAGCCAACCAGTCGACTTTTAAAGATAAAAACAAAATAAAACAGAGGATTAAAAAAGTGAAGTTAAAACCCAGGCATGCTTAAGTAATTGAACTGCCAAGAGGAAGCTATATGCCCAATGGCTTTCCAACAACTCCCAAAAGGGCTGGAAATCTTCAAAACTCTTCTTCCCAGGCTATGCAAAAGCTGTCTTGGGTCATTTCTAAAAGCTCCCATTCAAATCCAGGGAGCAGCACTATCAAAGAAACAGCTTTGGCAGCAAAATCAGCAGATCTGCAAGAGACAAAACTTCCCTTGCAATTGTCTCAAAGGTGCTTTTACAAGAGGCAACTGGACTTTCTGTTTTTCTTTGAAGATGTTTCGCTTCTCATCCAAGAAACTTCTTCAGCTCTGGCTGGATTGAAAAAGCACCTTTGAGACAACCATGACCTGGATGACTGAGAATCTCTATAGACATTTCCCTTGCCATTCAGCAGCCATCTTGGAGAGGAAATCCTATCCTGGCTTGTTTTCATTTTATTTGTCTTATTTTTCTGTGCAGACTCAATAATTGTGCACATCAACCTTTTATGCGTCTCTCAGATTGGGAAGAGTAATATTTAAGTTTAAAGTATTTTGTGATTCAGAATATACATTTGAAATCTTGCTGCAAATTCCTTACAGCAAATATTTATTTATTTATTTATCAACCCTGTTTGGTGTCCGTCTAGATTACAATTTTTTTAAAAAATATTTTTTTGAAAACTGCCATTCTCCTATATTTCCAACAGCTTCATATTTACTTCCTCCAATATTAAGCATATAAAGTCTAGAAGAGTTGTTACTGTATATTTTCTTTTTAATAAATTTTGATTTTATTTCCTTCTTGTGAGATTGACCTATCTCCTATGAAAAGACTAAAAATTCTAGCGAAATGCCTCAGTGTGGTATGACCAAAAAATGGCAACTATAGAAATTATTCCGTTATTCATTCATTTATTTATAGTTGCAAGAAAATCAGCTCAAGATATGAGAACCATATCTCTTACACTCTGGAATTATCACACAAGGACTTCCTTGGAAGATAAATAGCATTATAAATTACTTAATGTCTATCTAAAATAGGATTAGAGACAGGGTATGAAGATATGAAAAGCCAGAGGGCTTCTGTGAAAAGTTTGAGACCTTGAGCCTTCCACCCTCGAATTGGTCATAGTCTGCTACAAAGGAATGATTCATACATTTTTTCAGGTAGGGGAGGAAGGATCTAATAACTGTCCTAATGCTAGGGTGAATAAATGTATATATAATGTGCTCTGTTACTTAATTATGCTTATGTAAGTTGATTTCCCTTCACTCAATTTTAGGCACTAAAATTAAATTATCATAATAAATGGAATTATTCTATGCAAATATACACAAAACAATGAAGGAAGAAGGGAATTTCTCAAAAAAAATGTTTTCTGAAAAAAAATGATAAAAAATGGTAGATTAAAAATTAGGAAATAATATTAAAAATGATTAGCTTTCTTTTTCCAAACATATATATATTTTCCAAACATATATAGCTAGTGCTGGCCGCCCTGTGCGGGCTCATAGGCAAGGACTCCTTGGGGTTCCATCGGCGGGTCAATGCCGGCTGGTGATTCCCCGACGACGAGCCTTTTCTGTCGCGGCCCCCGACCTCTGGAATCAACTGCCTCTGGAGCTCCGTCTGGCCCCTGATCTCCGCACCTTCCGCCGTGAATTAAAGACCTGGTTATTCGACCAACCTGGGCTGTGACCCCTCCCTGGGGGAGGGATGGTTTTTTATTGTATACTTTTGTCGTGTTTTATATTTGGGCTTGTCTGGTTTAATGTTTTTTTAAATATTTATTGTTCTGTGTTTTTAGTTGTGAGCCGCCCCGAGTCTTCGGAGATGGGGCGGCATACAAGTTCAAATAAATAAATAAAATAAATAAATAAATAAATAAATAAATATCACATAAAGTATTTCTGCATTCATAGAATAATTTGCTGAGCCTTAAAAAAAAGAATCTGGATATTGCAATTGCAGGCTTTTCTTTTTCATATGCCACATAATGTTGTGGGTAGAGCAGAGAAAGGAAAATACAGTTAGCACCCACTTATAGCAGAGGAGAAACAGGGAGTTTTAATAATGTGTCTGTAATAATCATTATGTCACTAATCCCTGTCTTTGAGACTTCCCACAATAACCACAATACAGTACTCTTGTGAGCAGCTGTAATTACAGATTGCCTAGTGCATTCTACGTCTGCCCTGTGCACCACAATTTGTTTACTTAGAAAAGATCTCTCAATTGTGAATGAAACCTTCATATGGCCTTTAGTTTCTTTATTACCTTCTAATTAATTTTGCATTAGGAGTTTATTAAAAACATACATTTTAACATAACAGAATATTCTCATGGCACATGTGGTAAAAAGGACAAAGACTGTTTTCTCCAAGGATCTTCATTTAAATTTCTTTCCTAATTAAAGGATTTCAGTCTAAAGTTTTGAAATAAAGATGATAAAAATTTCAGCTTTTGAAAGGTGTCCATCTGGCTTTTTATTGTGCAACCCCATCCCTGAATTGGAACACTACAACAATAGAACGATCCTGCAAACTCAGTGACCTACAGCAACAAATTGGCAGGAAAAAAAGAAAATTGGAATGTGGTGCCTTTAAATGATTCTTACTGTGAAACAATGGAAGAAAATAATTTGGACCACGTTGCTAAAGTTTCACTCCTCTTCCTTTCCCACTCCTCCTTTTCAGACTTTCTAAAACTCAAATATTCAGGGCTGCCAGGGAAATAGAAGATGGAATCTTTCACTTTTGAAAACAGAACCCAAAGTCCAAACTTGATCCATGGAAAAAATGGCCTTTGGGCTGATGGCTTATCTTCATGAAGATAAAACTTCTGGTCCCAGTAACCAACTCAGATTCGATCCTGTACCATCAGCATCACTTAACACATTTTGAATTTTATGAAGATGATGCATCATCCAAGTAGTTTATTATCAAATGCTTACTACTGTTGGGCTCTGAGCGTGGTGCTGTTTGCATCGGCGCCCAACATCTGTGATAGAGTCTGGAGGATGCAGCCATGGGGAAGCCCGACACCTTTAAATGGGCACCAGTGGATGACACAGCTGTGGGGAAGCCCGACAGCTCAGATGGGGCTCGCCTGGATGACACAGCCATGGGGAAGCCCGACAGTGTAGACGGGGCTTGTTTGGATGATGTTGTGAGGAATCCCCATGTGAGCCTCCCTGCTGCAGAAGATCCTGCTGAGAGGAATCGGAGGCAGATGGCTATTGGAACTCTGGACAAGAGCCCCAGTGCTGACAGCATCACTACGGGGCCATTTGAGAACTCCAATGCGCTCGCTAGAACTGGGGTGTTGCTTGGGGAGGGGGTGTAATTAGAATGAATAGGTGGCGGGGCTAATAAATCCCCATCGTCTGGTGCGCTCCCACAGACAGGGCCCTCCTTGCGGTGCCGTCGGCCAAACAATATCGGCTGGCAGTGCCTAGGGGTAGGGCCTTCTCTGTGGGTGCGCCCACCTTGTGGAACCAGCTTCCACTGGAACTCCGTTTGGCCCCCCTACCTCCGTTCCTTCTGCCGCAGCCTAAACACTTGGTTATTTGAACAAGGCAGCCTGGACTAAGGGGGTGGGTGGGTTAGTTTTAAATGTTTGTTTTGGTTTTAGATAATTTATTTGGTCAAATTGGTTTAATAATTTTTTAACTTTTTAAAATTTGTTATCGTATGTTTTCTTATGATGTGAGCCGCCCTGAGTCCCCAGGGAGATAGGGCGGCATATAAGAACAAACAAACAAACAAACAAATAAATAAATAAATAAATAATAAGGCTCTATTGGCAGAATTAGGATAGGTAGGGACTGACAAACCATGATTGCCTCTAGGGAATACAGTTAGGAGAATTAGGATGTGGCGGTTTGTAGGAGGGGGCATGGCCATGGCTATAAATGGGAGGCAGACGATCCCAGTGCTAACCTTAATCAGCTTTCTGCTGTTCTTGTCAGATGTGGAGGTTGATGCTTGTGAATAAAACAAGCTTTAAACCATCTGAACTGTGCGAGTTGCTTGTTTATTTTGACAGATAAGGAGAAGTAATTTTGATATCAACTGCCAAAAGAAAATGCTGTCTCAGGCAGGAAAAGGTCCTGGATGCATCTGTGATTTCCTAAGGCCTTGTTGTTAGTATGTAAGGTACCTGTGCACAAAGGCAGGTCCTCCATAGGCAGGGGTAGGATTCTACCAGTTCTTACCTATTCGCTAGAACCAGTTGTTAACTTTCTAAGCAGTTCGGAGAACCAGTTGTTGGAAGAAATTTCCTTTTGTTTTTCCCACCCTTATTACATTCTTGGCAGTATGTCTAGACTTACTGTCTCCAAAGGAGTTTTTTTTTTCTTTGCTGGTACTTTCTTAAAGGGGAAGGGTTGTTTTAAGCTTTTTACACTGCTGTTGGAAGGAAATACTCCCCTGTTGGAGTTCTTCCAGCCAGGATCAGCACTTTGAAGAAATAATTGAATAATGAAGCAGAGCTGCCAGAAAGAAGCTTTTAATGACAAGGAACCAAGATGAGGGACATTCACAAGGCTTCTTGGCTAGCTAGAAAGATTGACATTCGAACATGAGTTTACATACCCTTTCTGAGTTTTGGTCTAAAACTGGTTTTTGGTGAAGTTTAATTCTGTCCTTGGTGACGTTTAATCCTGTGTTTATTGATGAGATAATGTTCCCTATTCAGCTTTGTTTGGAAGGAAAAAGGTTAGACTCTGTTCCTGAAAAGAAACTGGGTAGAGAAATCTGGCTAGTTCCTGTGTCCATTTGTTCTGGTAATTGGTTTAACAAGCAACAGCTACTGTTGTGATTTAATTATTTGTATTGTGTTTGAATTTTTTCCTCCCTCATGGTTTCTTTTTCTATCTGGGTAGGGGGTCTTCCTTCACTGCTTTAGTGGTTTCTGGCACTGTCCTTTTGGGGTGTACTTCCAAGAGGCAGGATGCAAGCTTGGCACTGATTTTTTTACTGCCTTTCTGGGGGGCATGTGATCTTTCCTTAAATCTGGATGACTTCCTTAGGATGTCTTGTGAGGTGAGTGAAACCAGCTGGTATCTTTAAGTGGTACAAATGGTTTGGTTTTCCTGAGGTGTGCTCTTTCTGAAGAGCTTAAATGACCTCTCTGCTAAAGGATTTCACTTTATAAGCAAGAGTTGGCTACTGAAAGTTATCATTGCATTTTAACTATTTTAATTCCTCAAGATGCTCTGGCACCCTGCCTGACTTGTAACTCCGGCTTGCAGGTATTTTTAATCTAATGATTGGTATTTAGGGCAGCTTTTTGCAAGCAAAGAAGCTTTTTGTATTTTTGTACAGGTAATCCTTGACTTACAACAGTTCATTTAGTGACCATTCAAAGTTACAATGGCACTGAAAAAAGTGACTTATGACAATTTTTCACACTTCTGACCATTGCAGCATCCCCACTGTCATGAGAGGCCAGGTGAGGAGAAGCGCCCCTTGAAATGCGTGATGTCAAGTTGGCCATGCCCACCCAGTCACATGACCACCAAGCCACACCCACCAACTAAGCCACTCCCTTACACACTTATGATTGTTGCAACATCCCCATGGTCACAAAAGACCAGGCGAGAAGCGCCCCTTGAGATGAGTGACGTTGAGTGGCCATGCCCACCCAGTCACATGATCACCAAGCCATGCCCACCAACTAAGCCAAGCCCACAGAACCAGTTGTTAAAAAATTTGAATCCCACCCGTCCATAGGACTGCTTCTCCTGAACTACTAGATTATATAAACATGCTTAACTTCAACTGAAAAATGTGGTTGTTTTTGAAATGATGCCTATCAGGCTTTCCTCCCCCCTTGCTTTTTTTGCTCCAGATGTGGAAAGGAGGAAAAATATGGATTAAGTGTTTGAAATGCTGACATTTATAGCATCCACCTCTAACTTTATCCTTGTCCTTGATTTCTGATTCTGATTTGTTTTCATATTGATGGTTGAGTGGAAAGTGAAAGGGGATTGTGTAAGTATTGCATGTAATAATGCTTTAGGTAAACTTTTTTAGAAGTACATTTATTATGAACAACAGGGACTACTAAAGACAAGCCTCAACATTCTTTGCATGATGGTGCCATTTTCTGGGCTGGAATACCTTACTGACTCAGTAGGATATTGCAGTAGGGTATTAAAGTTACAGAGTTTGGGTTTGTTCCAGAAAAAATACTGCCAACCATTTACTTCTTAAAATGTAGATGGTGCCCCAATTCAACAATATAACTCTATATTCAAACAATAACACTCAATAACAGTAATAATCACTAATGTGTGACAAGGCCTAACACTCTTACCCTCTTCCAGAAGAATTTACTATTCTGGCTACAGTGCTTAGAGAAATAACTGTATTTTAAAACCCTTCCCAAAGAACCAGAAGATCAGGGACTACCAAATAATCAGAGAACAGCAGGTTCCAGCAGAAAAATAAACAAGAATATTGTTATATTGTTATATTCTCAGTGGTACATGGAGGTTCTTTTTTTATTTATTTTTGATTTTATTCATAAACATTTTTTGAATACAGCATTTTGTCCAGATATATTATTTACAAAAAAAAGACACAATACTGGAAAAAATATTGTCAATTTGCTAATAATAATAATGAATAATATAATAACACCTAAATTAACAGACTGTGACATAATGGATAAGTTTTGTATTTTATCTGCAGAAAATATCAAGCTACAACTTCAAGGTTTATACTTTTAAAAGAAAAAAAATGGATAGTTCTGTTGAAGCCATAGAAACAGTTGCTGCCTGTCATCAAAATATGGCTAGTGGCTAGACTGATTTAGCACCAAACAATTTTGTGGTATTCCAGCCAGGGAAACTTCCAGCATGTTCAGAGAGCATGTTTCTTCCTTTGTTTTCAACTAAATATCTTTTCTTCTTCAGCTTTGTAACTTTGACTTGATTTTATATTTTCATGCCTGAAATATAAAGCCTTCTCACTAAGAAAGTGAAAACCAAATAAAAAACTATCAAAGGAAACTTTTTTATCTGCAGTCTCAATTTGATATTTGCCATCATTAAGGCACAGCAATGGAATGTTTTTTTTCTCATTATGCAACTATAGATTTGTTATCTCTCCCTTTATCTATCTTAATTGCCATACTTCTTCAAACTGGACTTCTGCTGAGGAAGCAACGATTGTTACAAAATTGTCTCGAACCTCTTAAGCATTATTCCAGTTTAACAATCTAAACAACTATCTGCTAAGATCATAAAGCCTCCCATTAAATAGTTGCAATTATAGTTATTGACTTGTTGCTGTGCCAGCATATGCAGATAATAATGAAGCCATTAATAAAACTTTATATTCAGGTCTTGACATTAAATATTTTCTAAGTGTTTGCTCTCAGCTTTTAGGTTTCATGTTTAATTTTTGAGATTTACAATCCTGATCATTAAAATATTCAGATATTAATTCCTTTGTTACACATACTATAGGGCATATTGCCACAGACTCTTTATGAAATACTTTCTAAATTATATATTTACCTCCCTCTATGATCATTATATAAGATTGTATGATTCCTGCTGAGTATTGTTGAAAGCTGACATATATTTGCCTAATCTTTATATAGTTATACAAGTTTGCCTAGTCATCAGTATTAGGGCCATCATTTGCAGAGAATAGGAAATGCAGATGCAAATGTTCATGAACATACAATTATATTAAGAAGGTAAAATTGCAATGTAAAATGAAAGAAAATGCACAATAGAAATATTTTAAAAATAAGGTAGTGTTAATGGAAAAAAATGAATCTATTTGAATGCATTCAAAGAAAATGATTGATGCTGAAAATTATTTAACCTGAAGTCCATTTCAAAAAATCTCTTATACTTTTGTAAGATAAATAAGACAAAAGTAACTTCTGATTGCAGTGCAAGTATTAAGATGAAAAAAAATATACCTATAGAAAAATATTAATAAAGAAATCATTATTCTAAACTCTTCTTGGAAAAAAGCTTAACAGATCTTCAGAAAAAGAGAGTCCATCAGATGAAGTTTCTTCTAAAGAGACATCATTTTCACATCAGAGTGAAATGACTGTTATGAATGAGTAGCTTATTGCTAAGCATTTAAATTGTTATATACTGTATTATATTATCATGGTATGGGAGAGATCCTTTGGGTTTTTTCTCCCTCACATGCACAAATTATTTTAGTGGGCTTTGAACAGTATACATTTTGATATTGTTATGGAGATATGCATAACAATATGCAGATAAAAAATTTGCAGATAAAATTTTTTTGAGTAATCTCTGATGGCTAACTCAAAATTTGAGGGGCCTAATTGATAATAGCTTGGCAAGAAAATAAAATAAATTGATAGTAAAGTGCCTGTCTTCCATTAATTGTTAAATACATTTATTTTAAACTTTTTATAGCATTCAGCTTTTCTCTAAATAGCTGGAATGTACTTATGGCTGTATAAAAAACATCCTACAATTAAACATAAGGGTTGGCTGCATAACTATTACAAACTATATTTACTAAACCCTATTTGTATGCTTCCCTTTATATTTGAATGCTAAACCCTTTACATCCCTCCATTTCTAATTAAACATATCTCCTCTATTTCCTCTCTTCAAATAAATAAAAATTGTAATACATTGTCATATAATCCTAATCAACAAAAATCCATTAAACATTACCAAAAATAGCAATTCAGTTGTGTTAACTATAATCAAATAAACTGGTTTTGTATTCTTCTTTCTAAAATCCTCAGAATCCTAATATCTGCCTCATACTCTTTGTCTCTTCTCTCAAATCACTGGTATTTTACCAAGCTCATTTTGTAATTCTAGTAAAAGAACATTATCCACATCACTGTTCATATTTCTACATTTACTCTTACAAAAACTTTGACATCTTTGTTGTAAATCCAGTGTAGAGAAGTTATCCATATCATTCTTCTGGTTTGATATTTTCGTGTCTTTTGTAATTGGTAAGTCGTTATCCAGTTTCATTTGTAAATCTATTATTTCCATCTCTTTCTTATGGATTATCATTTTTAAATTCACATTCAAATAAATTTCAATTTTATTCAGTGTAGCTTGCTTCTTCACAATCACTTCTTCCAATTCCAAAATAACACATAACTTACATTACATCTTTGGTCCATTCATCATAAATCTTTCTTAAGGTAGTCATTGATACATTTCCTCCTAAGGACCTTTAGTTTTCAACCTTCAAAGCTGTGTTATCAGTTGTTTCCAAATATAAACATAGACATTTCCTAGGAGAAAGGATTCTTTTAATTGACTTCAAAGTTCTTCTTTAATTTCAGTCCTTCTAAACCCTTTAATCCATTTAAACCCTTAATCCATTTAAAACTTTCTAAAATCTACACTGTAATCACCTTTTGTTGTATATTCTGGAAAAAAACTTGAAAAACTTTAAACTTATAATTTTCTTACTTAAAGGATTGAAGCAAAATTCACCAAGTGAATACAACCTGACTTGCCTTTCTGAAAGTTTTCAATTTTTAACAGGCAGTATGTTTTTAAAGAAAAAATAAACTCGAGAATGATTTAAAAAGTAAGGTTTGGTCAAACTTTATGCCCATTAAAGCTACATTAAAATCTCTGAGCTCAGTGGAATCTCATGACTCCCAGCTGTTTGCAAAAGACCCCAAAAATATTATTTCTGACATCTACTAACACAAAACAAACAGCGGTCTGGAGCACTTATGAGTACTTAAAGTTATTTTTTTCCTCTAGAGAGATGTTTTTTTTTGGTGGTCCAGATATAGCATCCAGATGCATTTTCAGTTTTGATTATCTCCCACTAGTTGCAAGATGTCAATTTACTATTTCTTATTAGGAGCTTCTCTGCAGATGATACTGAAAAGCGGAAAATACTAAAACAGTTTGAAAAGCTGCTATCACAGTTTCTTAAAAAGGAACAAAATGATCCATTTAATGGTTTCGTGCCATTTCTTTTAATAAATTGAATTTACTACTGCAAAGAATTGGCATTTCTTTTGCTCTCTTTAAATCTGTGTCTTCCACAAAGCTACCATAGTCAGCATGTAAAATTATCTTTTTGTAATCCTTCTGCAGGAATTCTGCTCATTATTTTAAGTTAACACTTTCTGATGAGAAAACAATATATCTAATCAGCCTCACAGAGGAAAAAGCATAGTGTACATATTCATTTTATTATTATTTAATCTGGGACTTTTATACTGCCCAGTGACAATTTCTTAACTGTGTACAATTGGTTAAGATGGCATTAAAAAACTACGCAAAATTCAGTATAAAACCACAATTTATATCATAACCCTAAAGTTCTAAAATATTGTAATTTTCTAAAGCACAAAAAATACAAAAAGAGGTTTGCCTGGGGCCAGAAGAAGATAATCTAGATATGAAATAACCCTCTCTACTTATTTCATAAATTAGAAGTCCCATATATTAATGCATGCTCAGAAGCATACCTCTGTACACATTATTGAGTATTGGGCAGGTCAGAAATCAGAATGATACTTAAAACACAGCTGGTTTCATTAGAAATTGACACTAACCTTTATCTCTTTCCAAAATTCAAAATTATCTCCTTCCTGATTTTATAATATCAGAGAAAGGAACTGCCATTCCTTCAGAAGTCAGAAAAAGCTCAGGAGAGAATATTAATTCAAGGCTGTTCTTTTTTTTACAGCTATATAGTGTATTTTTCACTCCTTTACTCTTTGAAAAAAATGCTTCAGCAAATGGAATCCCCAGTGCTGAAATAACTTTGAGGACTATATTCTAACAGGTAAAATATTACTGTATCTGTTCATGAGAGATACCAAGTGTACATGGTTGGGGTCTCCACATGAAGAAACTGGCAATTCCCTACTTCTGAAAAGAATGTATAATGTTAGATGTATAAGTAAGAAGTGTATTTCACAGAGGTAGGCCAACACCTGCAATCAATAGAATTCTGGGTTTTCTGTGAATTTTTGATGTTTTGCCATTGATTTGAATTACTGTATTTGTCTCATATGATTTATCTATATGAGTATTTGAATTATATTATTTTATGTGAAAAAATTAATTATAGCATATTTCATTAGATTTGAAATTTCACTTAAAAGAACCAGCAGCTTTAAATGTGGCAAAAAAATGTTTATTGAAATATTTGAGACAATTTGAAACTTGTAATAAAATAATAAATAATTGCAATGTACTTCTAGCTTCCCCATTGTTAGAGGAATCACCTGAAAAGCAAACAGTGCAGCTTTGAAACTGCCAAACTTAAAATGGAAAATTTTCCATGGAAGATTTTTGGGTCCAATCAGCCAAATAATAGTAGTGCACATAGTTTGGACTTCCTGTTTGAGCCTCTTCATGAAAGGACCAAAATCTGCGACTGTGAGCAGTTTGAACCGTGCTCACCGCTGGAGACCCCGAGCCGGCTGGCTTTGGGGTTGAAGCCACCCCGTAGAGGTGGTGAAGGTTGGGGAGCTGCCAGCAGGGTTGAGGAGAGCCGCATCTCTTCTCCCCAGCTGGTTTTTTTCCCTTTCCGAAGGTGGTAGAAGCGGCTGGCCAGAAATGGCCACCTCAAAGAAGAACTCAAACAGAAAAGAATGTGCAGGAGGAAGCCTGAAGGAGAAAGTGTGACATACCGGGCTTGCAATTGAAAGCAACTATTAAAGGTACCTGGAATTTAAACAGCCAAAAACAATGTTATCTCTAAAAGACTTTTACAGCTGAATGAAAGGGTTAAGAGGGGGAAATTGGTCTCTTTTTTTTCCCTCAAATACTGATAGTTTCAACTGGCTTGGAATATTAAGAAAGGATTTACAAGAATTGGACATCGATTCACTTGGATATTAATAGGCTGCTTTCAGCTGAAAATAAAGTATCATGTGATAAAGACTTTTGAATAACTTTAAAGAATTCTTTTTAAAAAGAGTTAAGGATAGAAAACAGAGGGGGGAAAAGAGCTTAAATAGGGTGGAGTCTGGAAACAAAGGATACCACCTGGAGTTAAATTGTATTGAGAGTTGATTCACAACAAGACGTGAAAAGAATACATAGTAAATGAAGCTCCATGCAAGCCAAGCCCCGGAAAACTGAAAGTGAAAAAGAAAATAAGAAACGGCTGTGGATTATCGGAGAACTCCTGGCTAGAGGATCTTAGCGAAGGATTCAAGTCATCTGGGGGTTGCTTTAAAAGGGAAAAAAATCTCTTTCAGAATGTCATCACTTTTGAAGAATTAAAATACTATTTAAAGACATTAAAGAAGAGGTAAAAATGATAGAAATGGAGATCCTGAAATATAGAAAATTACAGGAAGCATCAGGTGAACAAGAAGGGTGGGACAAAGAAGAAGAAGCCATCTTCAATGATCAAATGACTCAAAATGGGTTAAGAAAAAGGGGAAGAAAAAGGGAAAAGAGGAAAGAGAGTTAAAAATCTAAGATTGGAGGCAACAATAAAAAAAAGTATAAAATGGGAAATAGTTATAATACTGCAAGGAGCCATAAGGTAGGATTTCAGAAGGGAAATTGGACATAAAAGGGGAAAAATGGGAAGGAGAAGAAGAGGGGGAGTTGACAAGAAGTTAAAGTGGTAAAAAATGGAAGCAAGATGAGCAACAGCAAGAAAAATACATAAAAATTAAAATCCAACAGTTAGACAATGGTTAATTTAAGTTACTGAGAGGATTCTGCAAGGGTAGGTGAGATAAATATGGTTAAGTTAGAAAGAAGTTAGTATAGTTTTTTTTAATAAGTAAAGGAGGTAAAGAAGGAAAGAGAATAAAGCCTCTAACAATTTAAAGAGAAAGTATGGAAATTATAAGAAGTATGGAACATTTTAATACTGTTTTTCTTCTTGATGATGAAATATAGTGATATGGATATTAAATGGTAATAAAATGGAAATATCTTAAATAGAAATGAATGAAGGAGATAAATATTAACAATGGCTGAACTGAACTTGAAAAGAAATAATTACTTTAATTATTATTGTTGTATGTATGCATAATCTTCTTTTTCTTTTTCTCTTGTAAAGAATTTAATGGATATTTGTAGGAATGTACCAAGCAGAATCTGATTATTAATGGTTAGATAATATAAAATAGAGGGTAACAGAGGTTAATGGTAAAGGTGAAATATAAAAGTTAAACAATAATTGGTTAGAAGAGATAGAGGTCTTATCCTTTAGGGTAGTAATTACAGGGTAAAATATGTTTTATAAGATAATATAAAATTCTAAACAAGATAGACAAAAGTGTAATAATATTGATTGGCAAGATATTGAAAATTGGAAAAAGAAATGTAATTAATGAAATGATGGAATGATGAAATAACTGAAGCAAGACTATAGAAGCTAGAGAAAGGGGGAAAATTATGGAAAATAGTGGAATTTGCTATGATAAATGGAATATACAAAATGAGTGTATAATTGAAATTATAGTCGCATGGAGAAGGGAGGGTCCAGTAACACACTGTTCTCAAAAAGAATTTTTGTTTTTGTTTTTATATTTGTCTGTATGCATTTGTTTGCCGGGAATGGTTTTGGGATGTTAATATGAAGTGTTATAAGATAAATTAATCTAAAAATATGGAATATTTTGTATGTGAGAATATATAAAAATAATTAATAGATGAGAATGGAAAAGATGTACAAGGAGCTTTAACCTACCGGCACATCATATGTTTTTTCTGTGTATGTTTGTCTAAAATAATAAAACTTTTTTCAAAAAAAAAAAGTAGTGCACATAGTTTGATTTGAACTTTTAAATATTCTTTTTTCTGTCTCCCAAAAGTAAAATCTATTTTAAAATAGAAAATATTGGCAAAATGTAAGAGGACAAAAATTACATCTGCATCCCATACCTTTCATAAATATCTGTTGTAATTAGGTTCAGAACTTGAATTTGATCCACAAACAAAAGTCCAAACGGTTGCTAGGACTTCAGTGGAATCATGTAATAGCTTTGAAACTGAGTATAAAAAGGGGGCAAATTATGAAAATTCTTATTTCAAGCAAGAACTGAATGAAAATGAATGCCTGGTGATAAACCTGGAATTGTGGTGGAGGTCAATCCACCATCATCAATAGGTAATTTATACAGTGGATATTTTGAGTGATGTTACTGCCAGAGAACATTACTTTAACTATCAATTCACTTAAAATAGCAAGTATGGAAATTGTTAAATAAACTGCACACAGGTACAAGATCCAGATACACTTTGAACAAATGAGGCTATCCAGTGACTTCTTTTCTTTGCTATTGTGGTGACAGCACTCCTGAGTGCAGTGGTAGCAGTGGGGTTGAAGTAGAGGCCTGGAGCCTTCAGTAGTTTCAGTCTCAGCTATTCTTCTGACATCCCGATCACGAAATGAGCAATCACCACAAGTATTTTCAAGAACAGTAGATTCCTGGCTCAGGCTGTTAATTGCCTGCACTTATGTTCCAGCTGCCTACAACTGCTGTAGGCTCGAATCCCACCAGGCTCAAGGTTGACTCAGCCTTCCATCCTCTTGGGGTAGGTAAATTGAGGACCTAAGATTGTTGGGGACAATAAGCTGACTTTGTAAAAATGCCGCTTAGTAATAAGCAGGCAGATACAATGGAATGAAGGCTATTGCTGAGCACACTGGGTTGCATCCCAAATATTGTAAGCCTTGAGTCTCGGAGAAGGCGGCATATAAATGTAATTAAAAAAAAAAAAATTCAAATGATGGGTAACAGCAAGAAAAAAAGGATTTAAAGTCAGCTCTAAGTTGCAATGTACAATAGCACAGTATTTATAGTTACGTTTTGAGCGTTTACACCACATATGGCTAATTAGTCCCCAACCATTGCTGCTACCTAACATCCGGCAATGTTTATTCACTAACCCACTAACCCACTAATGCCCGCTTGCCCCATGCCCTCTCACCCCGTCGCATCATCCCAAAGTGTCCATCATCCCAAAGTGCCCATTAAACCCATCACATTCCCCATGTTATTTCACCCGTGTCGTGTCATCCCACTCCCCGCCGAGTCCGCTATCCCCCTCCTGCTCTTTTGTGGGCCGTAGTGAAGGAAGCTGATGTCATCCGCTTGGTCCCGCCGGTCGTGAGCTTTGATCATGGTCTATCAACCCCGCCGCCGCTGCTGCCTATAGTCCTCAACCAGTTAGCTTATCTCGATCCGTCTCTACGTCGCCGAGGTTGTCGCGGCTCCACATAGCACATTTGCGGAGTTGTGACATTCAGCTGGCTTCCATTGCCCTGAATCTCTACTTCATTCAGAGCTGCTGGTGTCGCCATTTCTGTCAAGAAGTGTGCTGCCTCAAGCTTTATTCCCCGGCCAGCCACTTCAGTGCTACAGTGGAAAGTCCCAGCTATACCTGCTGCCCTGCATTCTGCAGCTTCTGCAGCCCCAAATGACCTTCACTGTCTTCTTCCACCCACTGCTGATGAATGTGCCCAGCCTGGCCCTATGAAAGTCAGCTATCAAGTTGTCTTCCCAAGGCCAGAAGCACCTCCTCCAAATTGCCAGGAAGCCAATATACATTCTATACTATGCTGTCCTACTCATGCACATACACAAACACACCATGGGTGTAAGGAATATTTATCAAGGCTTCCAACCTGAGTTTTATTTATTTATTTATTTGATTTGTCAATCGCTTACAAGATAATAGGTATAAGGATAAACATAGTTGTGAATACAAGAAATGAATACATATAAGAGAAATAAAAGAAACAATAGGATAGGGATGGTAGGCACGTTGGTGTGCTTATGCACGCCCCCTACAGACTCTTAGGAAAGGGGTGAGGTCAATAGTAGCAATTCCCTAGCAATTCCCTGTGCACCAGCTCAACCCCAATGAGTTCCACCTGCTACTCAAATGAAGCCAACACTAGTCCTCAGGGCAAAGGCACGTCCAGTCCACTAGGCCAAAGCAAGTTCCTAAAGCAAAGGCAAGTTCCAAGACAAAGACAAATCCATAGGCAAAGGCAAGAAAACAGCTGAAGAGACACAATCCAAAGTTCAAGGCAAGAATACATAACAAGAAAACAAACACATTATTCCCAGCAACATCTCCATCTGTCTGCTGTCCTAAATAGCCAACTTCTGGTGCAGCCCATCAAGAAGGGCAAGGCTGCTTCCTCATGAGTAATCTGGCTGACTTTCACTGCTCCTGCCTTTCCTCTGACCTATGTGTTCTTGGATCAAGGTGCAGAAGGCAGTTTCTCTTCCTCATTGCTGATCAGCTGCAGCTGCACATTTTCCCCACCAGAAGCCTAAGAGCTGTCCTGCTGCAGCTGTGCTTCAGCCAAATCACTCTCAGATGGCTGCTTGGGATCATTAACCAACTCCCCTCCTGACATGCCCGGAACTGGTTCATCTTCTTTGTAGCTCTCATCTGGAGAGGTGTCTGGGGAGTCATCACACATAGCAGCAAATCTAGAATTTAGCATTTCATGGGCAGCAACTATACAAGCTGCAGGCAAACAGATCCATTGAGTGAAATAAAGCCAATAAATGGAAAGTCTATCATACAGTTTCCTAGTTGAAAAACAAAAGGATCATCTTCCTGGAACACAAGTTTAACATTACTGAAGTGCAAGAAAGAAGGAATATAATGGAGATGGGTGAATTATTGAGATGGCTCCCTTCTTATTATTATTACTCCTTCACCTATTATTTTTCTGTTTTGCTTTTATAGTTTTTAAAGCTTTGAATTATTATATAATGGTTTTATATCATGATTGTTTTATATATCTCTTGTTTTACCAGATTATTGTTTATTGGTAAGAGCTGATTAACAAAGAACATTATTTTAGGAAGAGGTAGAGTTTTTCTTGCTCGATGAATCTAAGCAGGTCATATGGCCATATACTGAGACTATAATAATATTGGTCTGGAGGTTGGTCTAGTTTAGCTCCAAGGTCACTTCCAACCCTCACATAATATGTTTCTAATGATTTATAGTACAAATTATACAGGTACTAGACACTAATGTACAAAAACCATAGAATGACCTTGTAGAAACAATATGATGACAATTAGAAAAACATGATTTAAGTGCAGGACAGGGAGAAAAGCCGTTATAAGGAAATTGAGGTAAGCTGCATTTAAACCCCGTGAGTATAAGGGAAGGAAAATGCTTTCAACACATGAAATATCAATAGGGTTGCAGACATTCTCGTGGAATCTGACCCGGTCTCCCTGGCCCCTCAAAACACAATTATAAAATTTTGTTCATAATCAAGGAATTCTTTACTTCAGTGTTTCTCAACCTTGGCAGCTTTCAGACATGTGGACTTCAACTTCCCTGCTGGCTGAGAATTCTGGGAGTTGAAGTCCACATGTCTGAAAGTTGCCAAAATTGAGAAACACCAGTTTATCTCAATGAAACTCTACATGATTGTATGGCAAAAGGCAAGTTTGATTCTGATTAGTAATCTTCTTCATGAGAGCTAACACTTGGGAGGTAGGGATCACTTAAAATTGTTTCATTATGAGTATTTCACTATATAACGATGAAATATATTTCATTATGTCTCATTATATTAAAGAGGTAGAGACTATGGTTCTGAGGGAGAGAAGAACAGAGATAAATGATCATAATTTTGGGCAAGTTCAGCATCAGGGCAGGTGTTCTCTTTCTGGGGAACTAGTTTGCTGCAATGTTAAAATTTAAAATATAGCAGGAAGAAATGATGTCAATAGCAGTTCTATTGTTCTAATTTGTTAACAAATGGTTATAAATAATTGTAGTTTGGGATTTACCCTAATGATGAATGGTCTTTGAAAAACTGGCTTTTCTTCCAGGCCCTTGAATAGGATCCTTGTGGAGTCCCATCAGTTTTGTTATGTGGGATTTAAATTCTTTGTTTTGTTTTTCCCATTTAAGCCTCTTATTTAGGAGTTGGGTGCCTTCCATATTCAATCAATCAATCAATCAATCCTTTTGAAAGAGCCAAAGCTCAACATAAATTTGCACTGTTCCATCTCAACATGCTACAACCTATTGGCCTGATTTATAACTATTAACAGCGTGCCTTACACTTTCCTTTACACTGTTTTATTGGTTAGCATTTCATTTCTGTTTTTGCTACATTTGCACATTAGGACTATTTCTTTGTTCCAAATACAGGAGAGAGAGAGAAAAAAGGAAAATAACTTATTTGCCTGTCCTAAAAAAATGTTGGTGGCTTCTTTCTAAAGATCCTCCTATTCAAAAGTCTACAGCCATCTCCTTTATACTTTTTTCTGCTGCTCAAAACCATGAGAGGTTTTTTTTCCAGCATTGCCTGCTCTCTGCTTGTCACTATGGTAATCGGTCCCAGTGTCGTCATATTCTGGATTGCTGACTAAAAATTCTTCAGGCCAATTATGGTTCTCTTTCTAGATTGTGAGTTTACAGCTGCCTCTGGCTCTGCTACCAGCTGTCCAGGCCATTTTCCCCCCCCCCTCTGCTTCTCTATCAAAGCTTTAATTTGGGTCATCTTTTTTATTTAGCCTTTTATGTCAGTCAGCCTCACTTCAAACAGATAGCATCTTATCAGATAACCAAGAACTCCCCCTTTGCCTACTAAACCTGTTTCAACAAAAACATGTTTTTCACAGGTATTTTAGGGTGCTTAAGTTCTTTTCAGATGCTACTGTATAATGCATCTGACCAGTAGACCAAGACAAAAAAACCCAAAATGTAAGAACACTTGATAAAGCATGGAAAAAAAAACTGTCCCAGCTATGGTGATTTTTTTTCTGTTAAATTATGTATCACCAAGTAGATGAAAATGGATCACACTTATTATTACCATCAGGCTGAATTCATATTTTCAAGACCCCATATTTTCAAGAGTCAAAATGCAGTGGGTGGTTACATATACAATAACAGCACAGCTACTGCCCAAAGAGCAAAAGTTGGAGGTTTAATACTCTTCTCCTGGCATCTCCATATTCTCTATGTTCTAGTTTTGCGTCCTGTGTTGTTGTGTATATTGTTAGTTTTTCTTTTTCATGGGGTTTCATTCTTCCTTGTTCCTCCTACCTTCCCTGCCTCCCCCTCTTCCCTTTCCATTCACTTCCTCCCCCAATTCCCTTCCCTCTCTAACAAGCAGGCTAGTGGGTGCTGCTGGGTGGGAGGCGTGAGAGATTGTGAGGCTGGCTGGGAAACTGTTACAGACTGTTGAAAATGAAGATACTGTGACCGCAACAGCAGGTCAGAAGCAAACAGCAGTAGCACTGAAGCAACTACAACTTATTCAAATTTCATTCCCTTCGGAGTCTTGGATCCTGGATTTTGGACATGTTCTGTAAGTTACCTCATTTGGGTTGCCTTGGCTGAACAATTGTTGCCATACGATGCAGTGTTTTCCTCAATTAAAGGTCATGGCAATAAGAGTTTTAGCAGTATATATATTATGCAACAAATGTATGTATGAAACTGATAAAAATATGGAATTATTTAAATTTATGTATTTATTTTTCTTTGTTTGTTTGGTTTTTGTATGCCGCCCTATCTCCCTAGGGACTCAGGGTGGCTCACATCATAAAAACACACAATACAAGAGTTAAGATCATTTAAAAAATTATTAAACCCAATACAACCAAACAAATCATCTAAAACCCAAAGACATAACATTTAAAAACTATGACACCCCCACCGCCCAGTCCAGGCCGGCTTGTTTGAATAACCATGTCTTTAGGCCGCAGCGGAGGGAGCGGAGGTCGGGGGCCAATTGCAGCTCCAGGGGCAACTGGTTCCATAGAGTGGGCGCTCCCACCGAGAAGGCCCTACCCCTAGGGACTGCCAGCCAACATTGTCTGGCTGACGGTACCCCAAGGAGGCCCTGTCTGTGTGTGCACACCGTGCAATGGGCATTCGATGCTGGCAAGAGACGTTCCCGCAAGTACCCCGGCCCTAAGCCATATAGGGCTTTATAGGTAAGTACCAACAAATTGCAATGTTTATTTAAAAAGACCCTCCAATGGAAAAATATAAAGGAAAATTAAAATTTTGAGGCAGGCAATAAGATTTTGGCAGTTTTATCTTAATTAAGAAACTGGTGTTGCTAAAAAAAATTTCAAGTGAAACCCCATAACTGAGCTAATGCAGAGAAAATAACTTTCAAAGACAAATATGTTTAATAGATTAACAGAGTTGGAAGGGACCTTGTAGGTCATTTAGTCCAACCCCCCCGCCTAAGCCGGAAACCCTACTCCCATGATGGTGAACCTATGCCACGCGTGCTGGAAGTGGCACGCAGATCCATTTCCCCTGGCACATGAGAGCTCATCTGGAAGAGCTCCACTGCACATGTGCGCACGCCACCTGACAGCTGATTGGCAGGTATCTGGTGTGCATGTGTGGGAGTGTGGGGGTGCACAGGAGACATGCACGCATGTGCAGAGATGTGCAGTGGACACTGGGGGTCGCAGTCGCATGCACAGAGATGCACAGCATGCGGAGGGGTTGCACGTGCATGTGCAAATGGTGTGCAGGAGTGATTGCACGCACATGTGCAGAGATGCACGGCGTGTGGTGGGGTGATTGCACATGCACGCACAGGCATACGGCACGCAAGGGGAATCACACGTGCATGTGCAGATGTGCAGCATGCGAAAGGATCACATGCGCAGGCGCAGGGGGTGTGGAGGGGGCCAGCATGCATTGCCTTCTGGGTGGTGGCACACGAGCACGAGTGCACAAGCGTGCATGCAATTATTGGCACGGGAGCCAAAAAAGGTTTGCCACCATTGTCCTACACCATTTCTGACAAATGGCAGTCCAATCTTTCTTGAAAGCCTCCAGTGATGAAGCTCCCACAACTTCCAAAGGCAAGCTATTCCATTGGTTGATTGTTCTCACTGTCAGAAAATTTCTCCTTATTTTTAAGTTGAATCTCTCCTTGATCAGTTTCCATCCATTGTTCCTTGTCTGGCCTTTGGGTGCTTTGGAAAATAGATTGTCCCCCTCCTCTCTATAGCAGCCCCTCAAATACTGGAACACTGCTACCATGTCTTCCTTGGTCCTTCTCTTCACTAGACTATCCATATCAAATACTTGCAACTGTTCACCATATGTTTTAGTCTCCAGTCCCCTAATCATCTTGGTTGCTCTTCTCTGCACTTTTTCTAGAGTCTCAATATGTTTTTTACAGTGTGATGACCAAAACTGGATGCAGTATTCTAGGTGTGGTCTTACTAAGGCTTTATAGAGTGATATTAGTATCTCATTTGATCTTGACTGTATCCCTCTGTTAATGCAACTTAGGATTGCATTGGCTTTTTTGGCTGCCGCTGCACACTGCTGGTTCATATTTAACTGGTTGTCCACTAAGACTCACAGTTACTGCTATTGAGTCTGGTTTCACCCAACTATATGTGTACTTTTGGTTTTTCGTGCCTAAGTGTAAGACTTTACTTTTCTCTACATTGAATTTCATTTTGTTAGATAGGGCCCAGTGTTCAAGTCTATCAAGATCCATCTGGATCTTGAGCCTATCATCTAGGGTGTTGGCTATTCCTGCCAGCCATCATACACAAATTTGGTAAGTTCCCTTTCTATTCCCTTATCTAAGTCGTTTATGAAGATATTGAAGAGTACTGGGCCTAAGACGGAATCTTGTGGTACTCCACTGCTTTCTTTCCTCCATGTAGACATAGACCCATTAAGGCAGAGGTGGGCAACTATGGCCCCTTTAAGATCTGCGGACTTCAACTCCCAGAATTCCTGAACCAACATGGCTGGCTTAGGAATTCTGGAAGTTGAAGTCTACAGATCGTAAAGGGGCCATAGTTGCCCACCGCTGCATTAAGGACTACTTGTTGAATATGGTTTGTCAACCAGTTACAAATCCATCTGGTGGTGTTGCTATTTATCCTAGTTTTTTCTAGCTTACAAAGAAGTAGGTTGTGGTCTATTTTGTTGAATGCCTTGCTGAAGTCTAAGTATATTATGTCCATGGTATTTCACTGGTCTGCTAATTCAGTCACTATGTTGAAGAATTAAATAAGATTGGTTTGGCATGATCTGTTTTTAACAACCCATGCTGACTGCTCATTATTACTTCACTTATTCTTATATGTTGGTAGATCTGTTTTTTGATTATCTTTTCTAGTATCTTCCCAGGTATTGATGTTAGGCTAATTGGTCTGTGGTTTCCTGGGTCTATTTTTTCCTTTTTTGAAGATGGGAACCACATCAGCTCTTTTCCAGTCCTCTGGTAGTTCCCCAGTGCTCCAGATTTTTGGAAGGTGTTGTACGGTGATTCTGAGATGACATCTGCCAGCTCCTTTAGAACTCTAGATTCTAAACAAACATTAAACAAACATTCACTTTACACAGTGCTTGATTAATGCAAAATATGCACACAAAAGGTGAGGCAGTTAAAAGTCTTACAGTCTTGATTGCTGATTGATAAGTATTTTGAAGTAACTGGTAGTAAGATACATTAATATACAAAGACTAACTAAAGCTATTCATTTTAAGGAGCTAGTTGCTACTTTGTAGCTTAAGCAGTACCCAAATCACTAACAGGATGTTTTCAGAGATAGAGACATGAGAGTATAGGTAGTCCTCAACTTATGACCACAATTGAGCCCAGAATTTTTGTTGCTGAGACATTTGTTAAGTGACATTTTACAACTTTGCTACGTTTGTTAAGTGAATCCCTGAAGTTGTTCAATTAATGACATGTTTGTTAAGTGAATCTGGCTTCCCCATTGACATTGCTTGCCAGAAGGTTGCAAAAGGTGATTACCTGATCCCAGGACACTGCAACCGTCATAAATATGAGACAGTTGCCAAGCATCCAAATGTATATCACGTGACCATGGGGATTCTGCAGAGTCATAAGTGGGAAAAATTGTCATGTCGCTTTTTCCAGTGCCGTAATTTTGAACAGTTGCTAAATGAAGTGTTATAAATCGAGGACTACCTGTAGTCTGAAGCAGTCCAAAGGTCTATAACCAGAGAGTTACACAAATTGGTCTCAGAGTCTAGTTGGGGATCCAGGCAAGGGATCTAGCCAGGGAACAAGAAGAACTTTGACAAAATGCCGGAGGTATAAAGTTCCAAAATAGAAAAGCTGTTTCCAACAAAAAGAAAAGAATCTAGAAGTTTTTTCCCATATAACCAAGGTTGCTAGAATGAATTAGGGACTTCCTGCCTTCTTGAGGAAACAGGCTAATCACCTTTGCTCTGTCTTCCTTAGCTGCTGACATGTTCTTGGGCTTGGTATCCTGTCAGTATCTGTTCATTATTTGATCCACACCCATAAGTTCTGATTTACTGTGTCTGGCAGCTGCTTCAGCCACATGATTATCTACTGTTTCTTTGGTCTACAATCCATCAGGTCTGCCTCTTCAGTTTCTGAGTCAGACAGAATATCTTCCTGCCTATTTGAGTTGGAGCATGTCACATTCAGAAAGATCTAGCAGGGGAAGTTTGCGTACTTTGTGTCTGGGAGGTAGCTGTCAGTTTTAGGAATGTAGAACAACATTGCAACAAAGACTGCTCTTCAACTTTTTCAAAAAATAATCCCAAACTTCTTTTTTATTAAGTGGCTCAAGGGCTTTCTAAACATTTAAAAACCCAATAAGTACTGAATTTATTAAAGCCTTTAATTATTTAATTAACTAGAGGATAAAGTAATATTTTCCCATATGTTCTTTTCCTTCCTTTCCTTATTTCTTGACAAGCTAGAACAATGGGCAGCAACAAATAAGATGATTTTAAATTGGGACAAATGCCAAATCTTTCATTTATGCAGGAAAAATAAAAAAACATAAGTATAGAAAAGGGAAAGTCATATCAGGCAGCAGCACATGTGAAAAAGGCATGAGTATCTTGGTAGACCATAAACTGAACATAAATCAAAAGTGATGTACCTGCAATTAAAACCACAAATGTAATCTTATGCAGCAGTGACATTTCTTTCTATACTGTATTAGACAGATGACCCATAGAATATTTTCTTCTTACTGAGAAAAATTATCTAGTACATACTTTTGCTTTACTAATTGTGGTTGAAATTGATATTTTATCTGTGGACTGACAAGAACATGTTCAATATTTCAGCTATGTTTCAGATTGGATCATAAATTATACAATCCAGGAATTCAGTGATAATTCCAAGTATCAAGAAAAAAATAATTTATGGAGCAGAATAAATTATTTAACCTTTCATATCCCAGGTTTGGTAATTGCTTTATAAAAAGGAATAAACTAATACTCTCTGAATTGTTATTTAGCTAAAAGGCATATGATCCATATGAACCAGTTGCCAAGCACCTGAATTTTGATCAAGTGGGGATGCTGCTACAGTCATAAGTGTGGAAAACGCTCATAAGTCAGTGCCGTTGTAACTTTGATCGATCACTAAATGAATTGTTGTAAGTTGAGGATTACATGTACAATGAAAATCCTTTTCATTAATGTAATAATATATTTTATTAATATAGGACTTTTTTCTGTCCAATCCTTTTATTTAGATCAAACATCAACCTTTATTTACTAACTAGTAAGTAATAAACAATATACTGTAGCTAAGAGGAACCCCAAGATATACTGTAAATCTTGCCTTGGTTTCCAGTTCATTAGCTTTGTGATTTCAAAAGTTGATCACAATTATTATTTTAATGTTGTAAATAAACCATTTGGAACGATATACAGGGAATATGTAACATTGCCCTAAAATTATTAATTTCAGCAAGATCATTCTTTTATTTTTCACTTTATAACTGAAACATTAACTTCATTAGAAATCCTTTCTAAAAACAGTTTCATTGAAGGATTGTTGGTACCCAACTGTCTTAATGTAGATATTGTAAGAGTCTGTACTAAAGAGACTAAGAAAGACAGGGTTAATGTGGCAGCATGCTGTTTATACTTGCCAAGGGAATAAGAGCAGGATATACTGTATATTCAAACAACAATGTTGTTATGTGTGTAAACATAACTTCTTCAAAGTGGCCATTTAAGAGTATTACTCAGCATGTGTAAAACATTCATTCTGTGTACAGTATATCTGAAGTTCACATTGCCCAAATGTCAGTTTCTAACAGATAGACCTTTCAAAATGATAATTGATTTTCCACTTGAATGCAGAGGGATAAATAAAAGGAAATCTTGCTATCTTCATCGGTAAAAAGAGCTGACTTTATTGTTTGTAGTTTACAAAGAAAAAGTATTTTATAATCAATCAAGAAAAGCTGAAAAATGTTTGGGTCATTCTTTTTTTCCTTCTTTGTACAGTTTTTTTTGATACTGTTGGATGTATGTTGTTTTTTCTTTTGTATTTATTCCTATTGATAAAACGTAATAAATATTTTTTTTTAAAAGAAAGCTGAAACATATTTTGAAATGTCATTTGGTTTCCATAAATCAAATCATGAAATTAAGATGTGTATTTTTGCTCCTTTATGTAAGAATTCACTGTGTCAGATCCACCAGCTTCGGCTTGGCACCCTGTCGGTGTTCTGCCATCAATTGGTGAAGAAAGGGGGGAACAAATGGGCAATTAAGCTGTATACCTTTATGATGGGAAATTGGGAGGGGGAATTGACAGTTGAGGAAGAACAGAGCATTTTGGAATCCAGTTCACACCGGCACACCAGCATCTTCAAGGCTGTTTGCCCTGAGAGTGGAATTTCACCAGCCCAAACACCCCAGTGTTTCTCATGATATCTCAGTAGTGCTAGATTGGCTAAACACGTACAGACCACGGGGGACAGCTAGCAGGAGCCAGGGTTTTCTTTCTGTATTGGCATACAGGAATTTTATATTCTACTTGACTCTACTGCAATCAGCATCTCTTAGTAAAAGTGTCTTTTCACTTCAACCAAATGGAGTCAAGAGTTTTACTTCCCTTAATGATCAGACTGGGGCAGTTGTGAGACATTGTTTTGCAGAAGATGCATATGCAGAAAATGGATTTGCTCAATATATCATTCAATAGCTAAGGGGTAGGGTTTGGCTTTCTATAAAGGATATTATATATCTACAGTCAACAATTGTGAATTAGAATATTGTAAATATAACAACTTTAAATTGTGTTGGACTTTTTATTACAACTGATAACCAACAATCAGCATACAATTTTGGGCAAATGAGAAAAATACGCCCTTGATTTGTAAAGGTATTGCTTATTTTATTTCGTCTAATGTTATTGGTGTTAGAAAATCATGTGCATATATGTGTATGTGTTTTGTGAGTGTATTTTTCTTGTTTCTATTATTATAAAGCATTTGTAAGTCATGATTCTCGTGACTGAAATTTCATAAAAGAGTTGTAAATAAATAATATCAGTATATAATTGAAATTCTAATATTTTAGATGTATCTAAGTGAGGACAGAATGACAATGTTATCTGCTCAATTCATAAAATATAATATACTTTCATAGTTCATTAAATTCTTAAACACACACACACACACACACACACACATACACACCACATTTTAACATATAGTAGCTTAAACTTTTCTTTGGTTACATCTAGGAGTTCAATGCGAACAACATAATCATTTCAATAAACAAAGGCACATAGAAACTTTTCATTTCTCTAGATCTCTTCACCAGATAAGATGATAATACAGAGGAAAATGATTTTTGACAATTTAAACAAGCATATCATATTATGAGTTTGTAGTCCCCTTTGACAATTAATAGTACTATATAAGATTTTTTCCCCCAGCTTTAGTAGTATGAAAATTAAACATCATTATTGCTTTGCTCACAGCAGATGCAAATGGGGACGGAATAGAAGAATGATATTTATATTTCATGCTTGGAAAACAATATTCTTTATTAATTTAAGAAATTGCAGACAGATGCTTTATACGGGTGGAAAAATTCTTCTCTCTAGCCATAATGCTATCACCTGCATGAGCAGAAAAAAACGATGAAAGAAAATGTTTTACACATAAAAGATTGTATGATTACTTTGGTTATAGCAGAAAGCATTTCTGCATAAGCAATCAATTTTTAATAATTGCCCCATTCACTGTATCTAACATTTCCTAAAAATATCCCTTTGAGTATTAATGTTTCATTTACAATAGGATAGGATATCTCATAGAGGGTTTAAATTCAATTCAAAAGGATTATTAAATTGTAAAAACAAAATAATTTTCTGCTTACTTAGTGCCACCACTGAATTTCTTCACATATCAATCATGTTTCTTCCCTAAATTTTCATGTAGCCATCAAAAGGTTGACCTATTATAATTTCTTGAGATGCTGCATTAGAAAATATTTTGTTTATTTCTTACAACATATGATAGATTAAAATTAGGGAAAATATATTATCTGAGATATCTCATAATATGAGATTTTAGGCAACTCTTAGAAACTGAAATAAACCATTCTTAAAACTTTGGGGAACATATTTTGCAGTTATTTAAATAACTGCAAAATATCCTCAGTTTAAAATGAATTAATATGTTTCAGGAAATCTATCTTCAATGTGTTGCTCCAAAAGCTTTCATTTTCAAAACTGAATGAATATATGTGTGTGTGTCAGAGGTGGTATTCAGCAGGTTCTGACCAGTTCTGGAGAACCAGTAGCGGAAATTTTGAGTAGTTCAGAGAACCGGCAAATCCCACCTCTGACTGGAGATTTTACAGTATCCTTTCCCTGCCATGCCCACAGAACCGGTAATAAAAAAATTTGAATCCCACCACTGATATTTATTTATTTATTATTTATTTATTTATTTATTTATTCGACTTGTATGCCACCCCCTCTCCAAAAGGACTCGGGGCGGCTCACAGCTAAAAATACAACAATAAATAAATTACCTAAAAACATATTAAACAATTACAAGCTGAATTGGAATTAAAAACCCCAAAGTTAAAATAAACAAACTCCCAGAGAGTCAGCACAGTCCGGATTGTAGAAACAGCCAGGTTTTTAACTCGTGGTGGAAGGTGCGGAGATCGAGAGCCAGCCGGAGCTCCAGCGGAAGAAGATTCCATAAAGTGGGAGCCGCCACAGAGTAGGCCCTCCCCCGGGTCACCGCCAAGCGACATTGAGTCGCGGATGGCACCCCGAGGAGACCCCGTCTGTGCGCCCGTACAGGGAGGTTGGTATTTGATGCTGGGAGGAGTTGTTCTCGTAATATATGTGTATGTGTGTGCATGCATGCGCACGTGTGCCCACAGAGAGGATTTCCATAATGCAACTGTGTCAATAACCATTTATGCGAATAATTTAGTGATCTTTCTTACGTTAGTCGAATTAATAAATAAATTATTTCTTAAATAGCAATATCAATAGCACTTAGACTTATATACTACTTTACCGTGCTTTACAACCCGCTCTAAGGAGTTTACATAGTCAGCATATTGCCCCCAACAATTTGGGTCCTCATTTTACCCACCTCGGAAGGATGGAAATCTGACTCAGCCTTGAGCGTGGTGAGAATTGAACTGCCAAATTGCAGGCAACCAGCAGTAGTAGCCTGCAGTACTGCACTCTAAACACTGTGGCACCGTGGCTCAGTTAATTTTACCTATTTATCAAGATTGCCACATCAGTATAGAAAACCTGTGAGTTGATCAAAACCATACTCAGAAGTCTAAAACAAAACAGGAACTCAGTTATATTTTCATCACCTAGAAAACCTTGGCTCAGACTTTCAGTGTTGTTTATAGTTTGATTCTGGATAAAGTCTCAGGCTTGAAAAGCCAGTAAACCTATCGGGTATAAAATACTGTAATTATTAGTTTAACATGAAGTTCTGCTAAAATACCTTCACTAATTAAATTACAGTGATAGGAATTTACTCAAGGATAGTAATGTTTTTATGGCATATCTAACAAGCCAGTATCCTCCAAATTAAACCATACAGAAATCATTTAAATTGGTCAGTGCAGAGTCCTCATTCTAGAGACTTACAGGTGTCAAAAAAGTTCATTGGACTGTTATAATTCATAATTACATCTTTTATCTTTAGTAGATTGGGTTTTTTTAACCAGACTGTTTCATTTATATGTCAAAGAGAAATATGACTATTGGTTTATTTGATCTATCTTATGTGCAGAATTGTTAAGTAATTTGAAATCATTCTGTAAAACCTTACCTTTGGACTGTAGGCACACATACTCTAGTTTTCTTATTGCCTTACTATTTACTTATTGGTATGTTCTACACAGGTTCTGTCCAGAAGAAACAAGAATGCAACTAATCTCTTTTAACATAGAAGCATTTAAGTAGTAAGACTTCCCACAAATATGGACCTCAAAAATGACAGTCTACATGTTGGAAAGAGGAGACATTTTACTGAGGAACAACACAATAAAAATATATCAAAGGGAAATGCCAAAGAGATAGTGAACAGAATAATAATCAAAGGATGAATAGAATTCCATAGAGAAATAACATTTTAGTGGTACTAGGGATCAGCAAGACATAATTTGTGACGGCTAATGATGAGATAGTATACTGAGCTTTTTAGGGAAATCAGAAAACCAGTATGAGTTCTGTATAAACTCTTTTCTATGCTTTAGAGGATTAGTTTTAATAATAATACATGTAGTTTGTATGCTGCCCAACTCTCAAATGACTCTGATAAGAAGGTATCAGTGGGCATGGCTTAGCTTTGGAAGCCAGAAATCCAGCCACAAATATATGAAAGCCAACCTATGTAGAAGGCGTAAATTAGAGTGGAAAACAAAGGTTATTAAGAAGCCAGTCTTTATATTAAGACAGATAATAGATTCAAAGGTTAGGAGAAAAGAAAGAGGACTACTGTATTTTCTCTGGCATAGTTGGGTTTCTTGAGAATTGGCAGTAGATACAGTGGAGAAGGATGCTAGAAAATCTACAGCAGATAGCTAAGGTTATGATACAGAAAGCAGAAGTTCTCAAACCTTTCCTCCCTGGTACCTTTTGTGTCTTCATACATTGATCTACCCCTGCTTTGGGATAATGGTAGTAACTATTACTGCTACCACTTATCTTTCAGAAAGCACTTCCCCGGCTCTTCTTTATCCTTGGGCGTGAAGGAGATAGGGCTGCCTTTTCATACATGAAAAGTAAAAAATGTGAAATAATAGTATAGAGATATGTGACTAAATTATTCAGTGCTTCCTTCCATCTTTTAAAGAGAGACAAATCTCACCAGAAATAATCAAAAGCAATAGTTTTATTTAAAAGATATAAACTCTCATTAATGTTTAGTATTCAAATACAAACATTAAAAGATGCAAAAGCCATTCAGATCATGCAAAAATAGCAGCTTAAAAGGAAAATTATAAAAGAAAAAACAATGCTCTAGGGTAGAACAAAA
Organism: Naja naja; assembly: GCA_009733165.1. Lineage (NCBI taxonomy): Eukaryota > Metazoa > Chordata > Lepidosauria > Squamata > Elapidae > Naja > Naja naja. Next base: position 11,453,670 of record CM019152.1, read on the forward strand.
GATGCTACGAAATAGAATATGCTAGAATATTGAGAGGATTCTGCAGGGAACTCAGATTATATGAAGATTATGCTATAAATGCTACTAATATCTTTATGTTTAGCCTGAAGGATGGATAGATTAGTATTACAAAGTTGCTTGTTCAGAGAAATATATGAAATTACATTTGATAACACACAAGAGACAAAAATTAACCCTAGCAAAATTATTGTTTGAATATTTTTAATTTCCCCTACAGAGAACAGATTCTTGAAACACATATTCCCCGTTCCAGTTAAATGAACTGCCAAGCTTCCCAAATTCCCACATTTTAACAGGCCACAAGAATTATATCAAGCCCCACTATTCTACAGACGTAGTTTGGTAACTTCTGTCCTTTCCCACCGCCACAAAGGATCAATTTTATCCTATTTCCAGCAAAGGGAGAAAGGGTGTAATGTGACGTCGTATGTGACCAGTAAGCCATGCCCCTCTCATGGGTGTCAATTCTGTTTGAAATAAGAAAATTGCATTGGGAATATCCATATTCTGCTGGTTGGCAGGAAAACTATTCACAACAATGTACACAGGCCTGCTTGTCTTCTTGCTGAGTCAACTGCAAATATAATAAAGTTCCAGGGAAGACTTTATTGTGTCCTTTTACACTTTGTGATCATAATCAGCTGGTCTGAAGTCTAGATGACTCAAACAGATTAGTTCATAAGATAAACAAAAGTGTGCAAAGAGACAGAAAGTTTGGCAAACTGCTCAGCTCCTTGAATGGTTTTAGCTAGAAATGGAAATTTGTCATATATGTACATAGCATAAGACATGAGGCAAAGGCAAAGAAAGGCCACCAAATGACCCTGGACAGAAAAGAGACAAATGACAGAACAGATAGCTGATGTGCTATATTTCTTCCTACATTTCTCCCTAAAAATATGTAAGATCAAAATTCCCTATGCATATTGTCCTTTTCAACAATAACAATAATAATATTAATAACTCCGCATCACTGCTGCCAGCCACCACAATCTCTGAAGGCAGCAGTCCACTCCCTAATGGTCCTGGCCCCTCATCTGAGTCCTCGCTCTCCTCAGATATCCACACCTGCTGCCGATTAACCACAACACCTGCAATCCTGCACTCTCCCTGTGTCTTCAACAGCTGAAGCATAGCAATCCGCTGTGCCGCGCAAAGCAGCTGAACTTCAAAACCAGGAAATAAAGGTCAGTATAGAACTTGGGCGAGTGGGAAGGCTCAGCAGTTGATTGTCGGAATGAACCGGTTCGTTCACAGATGATCCTCGGAGCTACCAGTTCACCTGAACTGGGCCAAACCAGTAGAATATCGCCACTGAGTATACTACTGTGGGAAAGAATTCCTCAGAAGAAATGAAGCAGCTTTCATAGTCAATAAAAGAGTAGGAAAAGCAGTACTGGGATACAATTCCCCAAATGACAGAATGATCTCAGTTCGAATCCAAGGCAAACCATTCAACATCACAGTAGTGCAGTCTATGGCCCAACCACTGGTGCTGAAGAGGATTAAGTTGACCGGTTCTATGAAGCCCTACAACAACTTCTAGAATTAACACCAAAAATAATGTCCTTATCATCATGGGCGATGGGAATGCTAAAGTAGGAAGCCAAAATATAACCGGAACAACAGGCAAGTTTGGCCTTGGAGTACAAAATGAAGCAGGGCACAGGTTTGTAGAATTTTGTCAAGAGAATACGATGGTCATAGCAAACACTCTTTTCCAACAACCCAAGAGATGGCTCTACACATGGACATCACCAGACGGTCAACACAGAAATCAGATTGACTATGTGTTCTGCAGCCAAAGATGGAGAAGCTGTATGCAGTTAGTAACAACAAGGACAGGAGCTGATTGTGGCTCAGTTCATGAGCTTCTCGTTGCAAAATGTAGGCTTAAGTTGAAGAAAGTAGGGGAAAGCACTAGACCACTCATGTATGAACTAAATCATATCCCTGATGAATATACAGCAGAAGTGACAAATAGCTTTAAGGAATTAGATGGGTCGGACACGACTTCACAGCTAACAACAACAACCTGCACTAATGACTCTGTTAGGGTTATTCTATCATGACTATTTCATTATTATTTGAATGGCACATTCAGTTGTTATATTAAGTTACTTTTTTGAGTCAGTCAACAAAGATGGGTAATTTTACTTATTCACACACAGTGGTGACTGTCTCTGTTCCCCTGTCCTCCTGATTGCTTCTGTTTCATGAGCTTCTATTGGTAATTATCTCATCATTATGGCACCTCATAAAACCAACTGCTTCATGTTAATTTAATACTGGAACAATAGTTTTTGCTGACTGGGAATCCAAAGCAAATAAAGAAATGAAATATTGGAAGATTTTAATACCTCAATACTTCACTGCATATTAATGCCTATTAAATGTGCCTCTTATCTGTGGAATCTCTGCAAGTCACAGCAAACAGTGATGCACTCATTCCCCATATGATCCCCAAAGCTTGATCAGACTGAAGATGAGTAATTTTGGTTGAGTGTTATTCAGCTTTACACATACAATAATCATCTCAGAACTGTCCAGCAAAATAGTTAATGGTACTTATTTATTTAGCATATGGCAAGTACATGGACTTATAGTGGTTCAAATATTAATGTCCAGTCCACCTAGCCATTCAAGGACAGGATGGTCTATGTTGAAAAAAATCAAGCTAATGCTATAAGCCATTCTACTGCAAGAAAGATTAATCTAAATGACAACCGAATATGTACAGCTCTATGCCTTACAATCTGCATTCCAAATAATCAAACACACTATCAGTTCAAAAACTAATAATACAGGAGAAAAAAATAAAGAAAAAACAAAAATCAAAGATGTAAATTATATATGCCAAAACAGTAAGATATATAATCATAAAATGACTTTTTTTTAGACTAGTGATTGTTTTTGGATCAAGTCCCAAGAATCAGCTTTCACAGGGATTTGCTTCAGCTGTTAAGCATTTTCAAGGAGGCTGGTTTGCTTTTCACTCAGCTATTTGGAGTTTAACAAATGATCTATGATAAACACTTTTTTGCCCTCCCACCCCTTTAGTAGAGTGCTATTTTCAGAGTAGAAATCCCCAATCAGTGGACTTTATGAGGCCAATAGAAGATTTCTTTTTAAAGAAGCTGCAAGTCTCTTTAAAGAAGAGAGGAAGTTAAAGGATGTGATTGGCATTCAGGTCATGTCTGCTCAAAATTTAAACTTGGATGGCGTAATGATATGTTAGAAAGACTTTGAGAAAAGGGGTAAAGAGATACTGCCTAGGGAACATTAGAGAAGAGAGGGCATAGCCTGCAGCTGTATAATGGGCAGAGAAAAAGGTTCAGAAGAGACCCTCCCTAACATCTCAAGTTGTAAAGGAGATACTGGGAGATTTGTACTGTCAGACTTGCAAACTTTTGTTAATGTAGCCTCACAATAATGTAGAATTAGCTCATGTGGTCATGCCTATTTACCTGGGAAGGCTAACAGATGAGCATCAGCAAATCTATGTATGTGTTCTATATTGCCTTCTAAAAATGTGTTGGGTTCCCACCAAAGTAAACCCAAAGCTTTTCAAGAATGAGTGTGCATGCGCGCACGCATATACACACACACATTATTATTTCTCCATTTTTTAAAATACAAAACCCAGCTGTTATAGTCAAAATGCAGCCGCGCGGGCTGTGATGGGGGTATCCCGATACTCCCATGTTACACCCCTCCTGCGTGGCTTGCATTGGTTGCCGGTTACCTCCCGGGTCGCCTTCAAGGTATTAGTTACAACTTATAAAGCCCTTAATGGCTTGGGTCCAGGGTACTTGCGGGAACGCCTCCTGCCAGCATCACTCTCCGATCGCCCTGTTCGCTCTCATAGGAGGGGCCTCCTTGGGGTGCCGTCAGTCAGACATTGTAGGCTGGCGGTCCCCAGGGCTAGGGCCTTCTCTGTGGGAGCACCTGCCCTTTGGAATCAGCTCCCCGTGGATCTCCGTTTGGCCCCTGACCTCCGCTCCTTCTGCCGGGACCTGAAGACTTGGTTGTTCCAACGGGCCGCCTCGAATGACCCGGGGGTTGGGTTTTTATTTTTACTTTATTTGGCTTGTTTAGTTGTTTAATTCTGTTTTATTGTAAATTTTTCTCTGTTTTAATGTTCGCCGCCCTGAGTCCTTAGGGAATAGGGCGGCATACAAGTCGAATAAATAAATAAATAAATAAATAAATAAATAAATAAATAAATAAAACAGATTTTCATCCCTGTAAATAAGCACATTGTATGGCTTAAATACCAGCTACATATCCTCCCCACATCCCCCATTCCCAGTTTTAATCAAAAGTTCCTGGAATTTCCTGGAATCCTCTTTTTTTCCCTCCAAAAAAGGCTTCCCTAGTGTCAGTTTTACTTTCTTTTTTTTTTCTTTTTTGTTGAACAGCAACTGAAAGATTGAGTTCTAATCCTGACTTATGAATGAAAGTTGGCTGGGTGACTTTTGACCAGTCACTCTCAGCCCTACACACCTTACATGGTGGTTATTGTGGGGAAAACAGGAGGTTCCTTGAGTTTTGTTTTTTTTAATTCATATTTATATGCCGCCCTTTTCTGAAGACTCAGGGCGGCTTACAATTTTTGGGATACAACCCAATACGCTCAGCAATAGCCTTCATTCCATTGTATATGCCTGCTTATTACTAAGCGGCATTTTTACAAAGTCAGCTTATTGCCTCCAACAATCTTGGGTCCTCAATTTACCTACCCCGAGAGGATGGAAGGCTGAGTCAACCTTGAGCCTGGTGGGATTCGAGCCTGCACTAATTGCAGGCAGCTGGAACTAAGTGCTAGACGTTTAACAGCCTGCACCACCAAGGCCCTTATGCATGAGTTATGCATGAAGTAATAAGGGTAGGATAAAAATCAAATAAATATATAAACCAACCCCTGACATACTCACATACATGCCAGGAAGCTTGCTACAATGAGCTGTAATATTTGAATATTTGTGAATTAATACCACTAATCAAGTCGGATTCAGAACACCCAAATTCAATCATACTACTGAAAGCAAATATATTTATTTTCAAACCAAAATCTTTTAAATGACTGGATCTAATATTGCCTCTCATGGCATTTTGCCAAAATATTAAATGATGTTTGACGTCCCTCTTATATTTGAAGTGCACTGATACAAAAGATGAGAACAAGGGTTTTTGAACAGCACAAGATAAACCAAAGCCACCTTTTTTACCTGAAGTAAATTTACATTGGTTCTAGTAACAGGAACAGGTTTCTCCTACATCTGAACTAAAATATAATTGAACTATCTAACCCAGAAAATAGAGAAGAGCATAGAGAATAAGCCGCTTGCTTGTGAGTTAGCTTCATTTAACACATATTGCAGCCATTATTTGGGAGACTTCTGTCTGTCTGCAATGAATGCAATAACAGCCTTGATAAGAGATTATTTGTCAGAAATTATGGGTGAGGCAGGAGAGCTATTAGAAATCCTTCCTCTTAACTGATTGGTAACAGTTTTAGAATGGCTGGAGAAAAGTTGTAACTGGAGTTGCAATTTATTTATTTATTTATTGGATTTCTAAGCCACCCCATCTCCTGAAGGACTCGGGGTGGCGTACAATCATAAAAACAGTACAAATATACAATTAAAAAGAAATTAAATAAGAAACCCAATTACAAGCTAAGACGGCAAAACAATCGTTTAAAATTTGAACTGGGAAACTGGCAAATCTGAAAACAGCAACAATTACCTATGGAAGAGAATATTTGTAGTTCAGGGTTGAACTCTGGAAACATTGGTGTTCTCTCAGTTTGACTGTTTTCTTGCAGACAATTCATTACCATACTAAATATCAGTGCAGAAAATAACCAAGCTAGAGAGCATGAAGAAACTCTACAGTTCAAACTGAGCTGCAAATATTCTCTTCCATTGGTAATTGTTTGGTTGTTTCCTTGTAGACATTTCATAATCCAACTAGATATCATCATCATGGCCTGATGTTACCTAGTTTGGTAATAAAACACATCAAGAAAACATCCAAGCTTAGAAGCACCAAAGATTCCATGCAACAACAAATGTCAGTAACAGAAAAGGAATTGACAGTTGTTCTCATTACAAATTGGAAGATATCCCCTCAGTAGACTCAAGCAGGTGGCTTCCAGGTGTGTTCAGATTATATCTTCTTGTGCTGCTAACTAAAATGGTGGAATTGAGAATTTCAAGACGCACAGTCCCAATATTCCAGAGATTATACGTTCGGAATGCTGCATCATATATGTATTTGATACTTAACTGAGAGACCCAACATATAAATGGTTCTTAATTTATTTTAAATTTTAAATTTTAGCTTAGCTATTATTGGGCTTGTGATCTGTTTAATTCTCTTTTTAATTATTTATTGTTGTTGTTGTTTTAGTTGTGAGCCAGAGATGGGGCATACAAGTCCAAATAATAAATAAATAAATAAATAAATAAATAAATGTGAATTATGCTTTCCATTATCAATTATATTACTAATATTATCACTGCCATCACTAATGATTATAGATTTTCAAATATATCGCAGGGCTACCCTTATATTTGAAAAGACATAATAACTTTTTTCTACATAAAATTATGTGCTCAGATGTGCTCATTTATAAACCTTGGATATATTGCTTTGATCTCGAAGTGCATACTTTAGTTCTAACCACATGCTAGTGAAAGCATTGCCACATATACATAATTGATTAATCTGTTTTCCTATCCTGAATTAATTTCCAGTCTGTAGTTGTTTTGATAGTCTCTTTTAAAAAATGAATATGCCATCACAATAAATTTTACAAAGCAACAGTTCATTTTCTGAAATTCCCAGGGGAGACACACTTTGCTACAGCAACTGATTCAACAACACACACACACACAACACAACATACATAAACAAAGGGAAGTTATTACTATAATAATGAAAAATCCAGAGTTTGTAGAAGATATTATGGAAAGGCTGATGAACAATGAAGACTCAGATATCTACATACCAATGGAGCTGAATTTGGGGGAGCTAAAAATGGAATTATACAGTATCTTTCAAGACAGCATGGATATCTGCTGGAATATTGAACAGGACCCTTGCAACATTTTGCATTATACAAAAGAAGACCTTGAAACTAACTTCAGTTTCGCCTTCATTTTATAACTAATTTGTTGCAAGTTAGTCTTCAAAAAGAAGGTTTGGTATTCCATTCACTCTTGTCAGAAATCTGTGTCAAGCAGATATTATCAGCCAAGGCTGGCAAAATCAATGCACGAAGGCTGAAGCTAAGGCAATCAAAAAGCCAAGAGAAATTTAATGAACCATAGGAAAACCCCAGGAAAATACTGCAGAAGTGAGAAGGTGTTTATTTGTTCAGAGACTTGTTAAATTGTTGATACATGAGAGGAAAAAATGATAATCCTTTGATCATGTTGTCCTTTTCATGTTTACTGGCATGGCCATGCAGAGTTGAGGATACATTCACGAAGAGGACAGATAAAGTAACATTTCATTGTAAATCAAATTACTTCAACTTGATATTTTGTTTATTAATCAGACTAATACATAAATAACTATATTTTATACTGTTGGGGATTATAAATATCAGGGTTTTTTCTCCCTAAAGAGAAAAATTAAAGTATAGACTTTCTTTCTTTCTCTTTCTAACCATGCTACCTATTTTTTCTGGATTTCTAGGAATAAAATTTTATAGTGTCATTTATAGCATTTTCTATACCTGTTCTCAAATTCATTGTTAATGAAACTATTTTGATACATTGGGATAAACTGCATTTTGTGTGTGTGTGTGTGTGTGTTTATTTGGAACAACTTAATTTTCCTAATCTGGAATAAACTATTCCTATATGACACTATATTCTATTGATACATTATTAACATTTATTTATTTATTTATTTATTTATTTATTTATTTATTTAGTCAATTGCTTGCAAGATAATAAGTATAAGGATAAACATAGTTGTGAATACATGAAATGAATACATTTAAGAAAAATAAAAGAAACAATAGGACAGGGACGGTAGGCACATTGGTGCACTTATGCACACCCCCTACAGACCTCTTAGGAAAGGGATGAGGTCAATAGTAGACAGTCTAAGTTAAAGATTTTGGGGTTTGGGGAAGAAACCACAGTCAGGTAGAATATTCCAGACATTGACCACTCTGTTGCTGAAGTCGTATTTCCTGTAATCAAGTTTGGTGCAGTTAACCTTGAGTTTGTATCTACTGTATTGTTATGGTTGAAGCTGAAGTATTCATTGACCAGAAGGACATTGCAATGTATGATTTTATGTACTATACTTAGATCAGACCAAAGGCGGCGTAGTTCTAGGTTTTCTAGGTCTAGAATTTCAAGTCTGGTGGCATAAGGTATTCTGCAACAAGTAGAACTCTTCTTGTGAAATATTTCTGGACTTTCTTCACTGTGTTAATATCAGATACATGATGTGGGTTCCAGACTGATGAGCTGTATTTGAGTATTGGTCTAGCAAATGTTTTGTATGCCCTAGTTAGTAGTGTGATATTACCAGAGAAAAAGCTATGTAGGATTAGGTTAACAACTCTTAATGCCTTTTTGTAGTTGTAGTAGTATATTTCATATCACACTACTAACTACTAATAGTATATAATATATAATAATATATATTATATATGTATATTATAATATACTAATATACTATATACTAACTATATAATATATATAATATATACTACTAACTATATATTATAATTATAAACTATATAATATAGTATATTATATTATATATTTAAGTAGTGTGATATATTTGGAAGAATGGAACATTCTTCCAAATGCAACACAGGCTCATAGAATTGGAAGTTATCACAGAATCCAACTCAGTGGCCTGTGAAGGATCCACTAGAGAAAAGGATCTCTGACAGATGACCAACTGACCAATTCTCCATTGGAAGATTTCTAGCAAAGGAGAATTTACCACCTCATTCTAATGAGGCAAACCATAATATTGTTGCTTTTACTGAAATAGTGAAAAGATATATTGAGACATCTTTTGTAGATTCTGGAACTAAGAAAATGAGTATATTATGGATCTTTGGAATTTGCCATTAGCTTCACTGAGGGGTGTATTGTTGCTTCGTGTTATTACAATACTATTCCATTTTCAGAATGCATTAGTGAAAATGGTGAACACATTTAGAACGCATTAAGGAGGAAGACAATATACAATGTCTTGTCCATTTATACTGCAGGGCAGAGAACATTTATCTTTTCCTGAATATCATATAATAGGCCTGTGATACAGGCACTCTCTTTTTCTACTTCTTTTGAAAGGGAACGACACCTTCATTTGTCTGCTTTAAAGATACATACTTCTAAAAGAAGTAAATTACATGGTACTATGTGTACAATCAGACTGGTGCTGAAATGCTGTAATTACTGTTGTAAAACTGCAGAGGGACTTTGCTTGGCTTAGGCTCAGTACTCAGTTTCCGGAGACATGCTGTCAATATGGAAATAAAGCATTCTGGTTTTGCAAAGGATCGAGACATGGCTGATCTAATTTTATCAAGCACCTCAGTTTGAATTTTATCCCAGTTAAATATCAGAATTGTGTATTACAATTAGTTGCCCTTGGAAAGTATTTTGAAATTGCACCCCTTATATTTTTTAAAAGCACATAAACATTAATTTAATTAGCTTCCAATTCACCTCCAGGTTCAGTTCAAACTGCTAATTATGACAAATTGCTTGAACCTCCCCAGCCTCAGGCTGAAATAAGGAACTCATGGTCTAAGATGACATGAAGATCCTATACAGCTATTTTTGCCTCCAAAAAATAAAAATAAAATACAATAAATGTAGAGTATAATATCTTGCCTGGTATATTAAAAATTCACATGCTTTTGGGTGGCTTTGGAAAGTTAAAAAAGATGAGTTCTAATCTTCCCAAAACATAACCCTGTCTACTTGTAGGACATCATTAAATTGTTCTAAAAATCCATCTTAAAATAACAAATAAAGTGTTACCCATGCTACTAAAAGTTTATGTATCTGTTTAGTGACTACATACATCTTAACACCTGGCTCCTATGTGACCTTTCCAGTCACTTGAAACCATCTCCAGAAGCCAGATATATATAGCAACAGCAATAACACTTAAACTTATATACCACTTCACAGTGCTTTACAGCCCTCTCAAAGTGGTTTACAGAGTCAGCATATTTCCCCCAACAATCCAGATCCTCATTTTACCGACCTCAGAAGGATGGAAAGGTGAGTCAACCTGGTGAGATTTGAACTGCCAAATTGCAGGCAGCTAGCAGTAGCCTGCAGTACTGCATTCTAACCACTGCGCCACTGTGGTTCTTATATATGTTCTGTCATCAAAAAATAGTTAGGTGAGAAAGTGAGACAGTTTTCTTTTCCCCTGTGTAGAACACCAATTATGATATTCCCTTCAGCTCCATCTGTTATGGTATTGGAGCAGACAGTCACAATAATATTTTAACAATTAGTTTTATTATAGCATAATAAAGACATAAGTAATCTCTTTATGCTGCATCACCTGTAAAGTCATGGAATCAATTATTAACCAATCCATTATCCTCCACTTAGAGACAAACAACATACTTTCTAACAAACAATTTGGTTTCAGAAAAAAACTATCCTGTAATCTGCAACTCTTACACTGCAAAAACATATGGACTACACACTTGATCAGGGCAAAGCAATTGACACAATTTACATAGACTTCTGTAAAGCCTTTGATTCAGTGGTACACCACAAACTACTCCTAAAATTAAAATCTTATGATATCTCTGGACACCTGCATAACTGGATAGAAGCATTCCTGTCAAACAGGCAAATTGGGAACATCTTATCAAATTCTGTACCTGTCAACAATGGTATCCCCCAAGGCAGCGTTCTAGGACCAACTCACTTCATACTCTACATAAATGACCTCTGTAATCATATTAAGACAAATGCGTTCTTTTTGCTGATGATGTAAAGCTATTCAACACCACCGACAATGCTGCTACCTTTCAAAAAGACCTCAACTATGTGTCAGAATGGACAAAATAGTGGCAACTTAAAATCTCAACAAATAAAAGCTCTGTCTTACATATTGGCAAAAAAAAAATCAGAAAATAAAATACAAGCTGAATAGTCAAGACCTTGTTGATGACCCAAACTTTGTCAAGGACCTTGGAATACTCATCTCTAATGATCTAAGTGCTAGAGACCACTGTTAACTACATAGCCAAAAAGGCATTAAGAGTTGTTAACCTAATCATGTGTAACTTTTTCTCCGGTAATATCACACTACTAACTAGAGCATACAAAACATTTGCTAGACCAATACTTGAATACAGCTCATCAGTCTGGAACCTGCATTACATATCTGATATTAATACAATTGAGAAAGTCCAGAAATATTTCACAAGAAGAGTTCTCCACTCCTCTACTCGTAGCAGAATACCTTATGCCACCAGACTTGAAATTTTAGACAACCTAGAACTATGCCACCTTTGGTTCAATCTAAGTATAGTACATAAAATTATATACTGCAATGTCCTACCTGTCAATGAATACTTCAGCTTCAACCACAATACAAGAGCACACAATAGATACAAACTCAAGGTAAACCGCACCAAACTTGATTGCAGGAAATATGACTTCAGCCACAGAGTGGTCAATGTCTGGAATACTCTACCTGACTCTGTGGTTTCTTCCCCAAACCCCAAAAATTTTAACCTTAGACTGTCTACTATTGATCTCACCCCTTTCCTAAGAGGTCTGTAGGGGGCGTGCATAAGAGCACCAACGTGCCTACCGTCCCTGTCCTATTGTTTCTTTTTTTATTATTCGTATACATTTCATGTATTCATAACCATGTTTATACTTATACCTGTTATCTAATAATCGCTTGACAAAATAAAATAAAAAAAATATTAGTTCAGTGCTGTGGCATTTATATAGTATTAATTGGAGATTATAGTTTTACCATTGCCTTCACCTGCGCTAGTGAAATGATGACAGTACCATTGTTACTAAAGTGATTACAGGTAGTTCTCAACTTAAATCTATTCATTCAGCAACCATTTGAAGTTAGGCTAGCACTGACAAATGGTGTTTATGACTGGTTCTCAGCACCCCAATCTGGTTACAGTGCCCCATAATCACATGATCACCATTTGTGACTTTCCCTGCTGGCTTTCTCAGAAATGTAATGTGGAAGCTGGCATGGAAGATTGCAAGTAACTGGGGTAAGTCGCCCCTACCCGCAACTTTTCTTTGCACTTGTGCTGAGCCAGCCACTCACATACCCTTGACCCTCACCTTGCCTTTCTGTCAGCCTTTCCAGGTAAACCAAGCAGGAAGCAAGACTAGCTGAACTAATTCTACTTTATTTTAAAGCTACATTAACAGAATCTTTCAAGTTTGAAGGTATAAATGTTCCGTTGCCACATTTTACTACTTGATCTATTAGACCTGGCCCTTCCTAAGGTTCTTTTCCTGACCATTAAGCCACTGGGGGTTCCTGCCTCTCTTGTTTGATTGTTTCCTAGGCAGCATCTCTTTCCCTCTTTCTCCAAGGTAATTTACACATTCTATTATATCCATACACTCTTGTGCGCCGTCCCTGGGCCTCAACACATGTCCCTTGCACCTCCTCTACAACCTCAGTTGTGCTTCTCTTGCACCTTGACACCCTAATGCATTCTACCCAACCTTCCTTGTGCCTGTCTCACACCCTCACTCACCCTTCCTTAGCTGTGCTGCACCTTTCTCACACCTTCAGGCATCCCATTGCATCTCCTTGTGCACCCTCCGCAAGCCTTGTTGTGCACCTCACGGACACACATGCACACAATCTTGCCACCACTCACTCACACCCTTGTTTGCCCCCATGCAGCCTCATGAAGGCTTCCTGAGTCCTCTATGCTTCCCTCACACTCCCACCCTGTTCTCTACCCAGCAGCAGCCACTTATTTGCCTGCTGGCCTGCTTGCAAGCTGCCTGGAATTTGCAAGTTCTTGATAGCTTCTCAACAACTTGGTTACGGGAAGCTGGCAGGAAATTGCATCACCTAGCAATCATGGGATTCAATTAATAATAGCAAGTGAGTCTGCAAGGATTATAATAACTAAGCGATGCAGTCAAGCTTTATGACTGCATCACTTGCTAATGAAATTCCAATCACAACTTCTGTCATAAGTCAAGGAGTATCTACATCCCTTCCATTATCTTTCTATATTGTTCCCTTTAGCTGGGCAGATGGGATGACTTTTGCTCTTTGGGTGACCCTGCTAAAATTATATATTCATATAAACTCCAGCCATTCTCAAATAAACTATAGGTATTTTCAGAGACCCTGTTTTGAGTACTTCCCCTACTGAATTTTAAAGTGAAAGGCTATATTGGAGAGAGTGCAAGTTCTTCTTGTCTTGTGCCAACATTAATTTTAGTGGTAGTCCTGCCTAGCCTTGATGTGTCAACATTATTGTGCTATCAGTGCTAGGCAAGGACAGTTTTTTTTTAACCAGTGCTCTTCATAGCTCAATGAAGTATTCTCTTCCTATCTGTGAACCAGCAGAAAATTAAATTGGCAGACATTTTGCTGTCTCCATTATTTCAAACCTCATCTCTTCTGGTTTGCAGATATAGGATTTTTGTTGTTGTTGTTCCATTTCAAATAGGTAAAATGTAGTTTTTCCAAACCTTTTCATTATCTTAGTTGGACAGAGGAAGGGGGAACCATCAGTCAGATCACCAGTGTGATTGCTGCTATTTTTAACAGATAGCTGAAATTAAAAAAAATTAGCCATCTGTCAAATCTTGCTATTTCTTCACTTTTCACTCCACTGTGTGGGGAGCTGATACCCATGCTGGAAAGGGTGAGAGGAAAGGAGAAGTTCTTTACCTGTCAGGAGGCTAAGCCAATCCCTAGCTTAGAGATCTGAGTCAGCTGAAATACTGTAGCTACTATGAAAAAATAGCAAAGGTAGACTTCGTAGCCAGACAGAATAAAAAGGGCAGAATCAAACAACAAACCAAAAAGATTATATACAGTTCTATAGCTATGATGGTGAACCTATGGCACGTGTGCCATAGGTGGCACACAGAGCCATTTGTGCCGGCATGTAGGCTGCAAGCAAACTTACCTCACTGGGCATGCGCACACCTCACAATTGATTTTCGGCCGGTTTGAAGCCTTTTTCAGCCTCCCAAAGGCTTGAGGAAGGCTTCTGCAAGCTTTGCAGACTGAAAACTAGCTTTGTTTCGTCACTTCCAGTTTTCCGAAAATACCAGAAGTGACGAAACGGGACTAGTTTTCGGCCTGCAAAGCCTGCAGAAGCCTTCCTCAAACCTTTGGGAGGCTGAAAAAGGCCTCAAACTGGCTGAAAATCAGCTGTGAGGTACAGTGCAGGTAAGGGGGCAGTGGGGGTGGATGGGGATTGCATGTGCATGCGTAGGGGCATGGGGTGCGCACATTGCCTTCTGGGTGCTGGCACATGAGTGAGAGCATACAAGTGCGCACACAATTTTTGGCACAGGAGCTCAAAAAGGTTAGCCACCACTGTACTATAGTATGTTCATATTTTTTTTTTATTTGTTGGCCATCAAACCCGAATGTCCTCTGTGGCATACAGAATAAAACCAGTAAAAAAATGAAACCAGTAAGAAACCATGTAGGCAAATAAAGCAAATTGAGGGGAAACAGCACTCAGATATCAATCTTCTATTCTTCACCACAGGTAGTCCTCAACTTATGACCATAATTGAGCCCAAAATTTTTGTTGTTAAGCGAAACATTTGTTAAGTGAGTTTTGCCCAATTTTACAATCTTTCTTGCCACAGTTAAGTGAATCACTGCAGCTGATAAATTAGCAACCCAATTGTTAAGTGAATCTGGATTCCCTATTGACTTTGCTTGTCAGAAGGTCATATAAGAGATCACATGACCTTGGGACACAGCAACAGCCATAAATATGAACCAGTTGCCAAGCATCCACATTTTGATCAGATGATCATGGGGATGCTGCAAAGTTTGCAACTCTGAAAAATGGCCATGTCACTTTTTTCCAGTGCCGTTATAAGTTTGAATGGTCCCTATATGAAGTGTGGTAAGCCGAGGGCTAACCGAGAGTTGGAATCACAAATTCATCTGGACTTCTGGCCTGTTTGAAAAGCAATGGTTTTAGAGCTTTTCTGCAAAATAGCAAGGTTAGGCCCAGATGAATTTCCAGGGTGATGGTACTACAAAGAACAGGGCAGTAAGAGAGAATACATGGCCCACAAGATAGCATTGTTTAACTGGTGGGACTCAGAGATTGCCCGCTCTTCCTGATTAAAAGCATGACTAACGTTCAAATGTTTTCAGTTGCAATTAGAGAATGCTGACTTTGGAATGGTTCATTAGAAACCTCTAAAATTCAAAAAGCAATTCCAGAAATTCAAACAGTAGTTCTTCCACAGCTTATCTTGTCAATTGCAGATAGGATAAGATAGAAGACATATGTAGTTTAGGAGATTCATTAGGAGGGTAGGTGATGCAGCAAATAAAGTAAGCAGTTTTACCTTCAAACAAGGTGCTTTGTATTTTGAATCGAACCATGGAATTCACTGTAAAAACAACTTCTGCAGCCTCATTCCCACCTATTCCATTAATGCCACTGCATTGCAATATCATAGAAGGAGAGTAGAAATGTTAAATTTCTTCTCAGGAGTGAAATGAAAAATATTTTCTTTGAAGTGAAGTAATTAAACTCAACAATGTGTATGTGTGTGTATATATAAACTGATTCTGATTTATTTTTCTTTCAACTGGGGAACATGATGAGGACCATATTCATACAATGCACTGAACTGCAAACTAGCCAGTCATATTAGCCTTTTAGTCCAGCTTGTTGTGTGAATGTAGGGAATCACCTATGTGTTAGTTGGGTGACTATATAAATTTATTACATAAACAAACAAACAAATGCTATGTTAAATGAATCCCAGTTAAGGAAACCACAGGTTAGTGTATTGTATGAATATAGCACAGACAATTTGATTGCAGTTTTCTACGTGTGATTAACAGATTTTGGTAACAAGACACTACTTTATATAAACAGAAGAAAGTCTATGTAGTGTTTTTAGTAAAGCAATACTATGCATGACCAAGTATGAAGTTAAAGGGCTCTCCACACCATCTCTAAGTCAAGCAATGATGCCACTGTAAATTTGCTGACCCTGTTGCCAAATCTTATCCTGCCTTTGTTGTGTCTGATTCATGACACTGATCATTATACTGTATTGACCAGATTAACAAATAAGTTGCTGCTGCTTTACTATTATCACTCATGCACTCGTCGTCTCCCGTCTGGACTACTGCAATGCTCTTTACATGGGGCTGCCCTTGGGGACCACTCGGAGGCTTCAACTGGTCCAGAATGCAGCGGCGTGGGTTGTGATGGGAGGATCCCAATACTCCCATGTTACACCCCTCCTGAGTGAGCTGCACTGGTTACTGGTTGCCCTCTGGGTGAGATTCAAGGTGCTGGTGTTGACCTATAAAGCCCTTCATGGCATTGGACCGGGGTATATGCGGGAGACCATGCTGCCGATAACAGCTTCCCGGCGTCCCATGTGCTCCCATCAACAGGGCCTTCTCTGGGTGCCGTCGACTCGGTAATGTCGGCTGGAAGTTCCCAGGGGTAGGGCCTTCTCGGTGGGAGCACCCACCCTATGGAACCAGCTTCCCCTGGAGCTCCAGGTGGCCCCTGACCTCCGCTCCTTCCGCCGTGACCTAAAAACTTGGCTGTTCCAACTGGCCTACCTGGATTGATGGGGGGGGAAGGGTTTTTAGTATAGTTTTAATTGGCATATTTATGAGACACTTGGTTTAATAGTTTTTTAATATTTGTATATTTGGATTTGGATTATTTTATTTTGTAAGCTGCCCTGAGTTCTTTGGGAGATAGGGTGGCACATAAGTCTCAATAATAATAATAATAATAATAATAATAATAATAATAATAATAATAATAATAATAATGGCTTGTCACCAGCCAGTGAGGAAAACTTCCATAACCTGGTATTGCAACAGAGAGAGATAGGTGTCATTTCAAGATCCTGCCTTTTCCTCCCCTCATAATTCACACTGAGTTTTATTTTATAGTATCAGTGATAATAAATAATACAGGACATGTAAATTTCTATCCAACTTATTGAAAATAACCTTTATTCTATAAATTGTACAATCAGGGAAAAATAAGAAAAATAAGAGAAAGTAAGAAGAAAAATAAAGGAAAGATAGGAAAACAAGCAAACATAGTAAGATGCACATTATAATAAACGTTTTTCTAGTTTAGTATACCAAAAATAAAATATTAATGCAAATCATTAAGGTCACTTCCTGAAGGGCAAAGCAAGCTGTACAGAAATGTATACTGGATCTCCCCAGCAATTTAAAGTCAGTTCAAGAAAAGCCTCTGCCTATTTTCTACTAGTGTAAACATGCAAAAAAATGCTCACCTCCTCCCACATCTCATTAGGACATCTCCAAATATCTTAATCATGCAAAATAATACAAAATAAAGCAATTTAAGAAAATACCATGGCAAAAATAGGCTCAGAAATAAGAGAAGTATCATGCCATAAATATGCAGTTATCTAAGTGCTTAAAGCATGATAACTGAAAATAACAAGATGATAGGCAATTGCTATTCTAACTTCATGTGTGTAACTAAAACTAGTTCAGTGATGAAGGGAATGTAGGCTTGCCAGAGAGTTGCCTTTCCAAATTTCCAGTCCTGAAGCTGATCTGGTTGTGGTGGCCAGAAAATGCTCTGATATTGCCTGGTGTGAGTGCCTTTATATGACACTCAACTGCAGGGTGACTATTGGAGTGCTGAGCTCCTTGATCATACTGTCTGGATGATAGCAGAATATCTCAAGATGTTATCACCAAAGGTCTTTAATTTCTATGCCTTTGGGTGAGGTCCAGAGGTATTCAGAATTATTTACAATGGTTGTCACCAAATAATCATTGAACTTGCATCAGTTTATCTCAGCCCCAACTCATGTGAATGGCCAGACAATAGACCTGTTGTTAATGAAGATGGCATATGATCTGATGATACACTATATTGTCATCGATCCCTTGCTGTTATTTGATCACTTTCCAGTCAAAATGTACATTGCTGCCATTCTTAACCTCTGCAAAAGTAATGGAACTTGGTCTGCTCCAGGCACCTGATGGATTTAGATCAACCTTTTGGCCTGTCTGGGCTACACTAAGTGTAGAGGAATTGCCTTGTGGTTCATCTAATGTGATGACCCAGGGCGTGGCACAAAGCAACACAGTCAAATAAGCAAGAAGTGTCCCTTTAATACCTCCAACTTTGCCCCCAATGTCCAGTTATTCATATTTATTCATATTTTATATCCCACCCTTCTCCGGAGACTCAGGGCAGCTTACAGTTTTTTTGGGATACAACCCAATGCGCTCAGCAATAGCATTCATTCCATTGTATATGCCTGCTTATTATTACTAAGTGGCATTTTTACAAAGTCAGCTTATTGCCCCCAACAATCTTGGGTCCTCACTTTACCTACCCCGAGAGGATGGAAGGCTGAGTCAACCTTGAGCCTAGTGGGATTCAAGCCTGCAATAATTACAGGCAGCTGGAGCTAAGTGCTAGGCTATTAACAGCCTGCACCACCAAGGCCCTAGTTACCTTCGGCTGGAGAAAAACTCTCCCCAAAACAGTCTTTAAGTGGAGAAAATTGAGTCTGAAAACAAAATACATAGAAACTGTAAATAAAAATCCACATAAACCACGCTGCACCAATTAACTGGACAGGGCAGGATAAGGAATTGCAGACTTCACAGGCCAACAAAACACACACCATTGGGAAGACGCCAGGAACCCAGATAAGCCTCGACAATCAAAGATAACTCATAATTTGCTGCCAACAAGTTGCTGCGCAATGTCCCTTTTTAAACAGTGTTCCCAGCTGCAGCTAATGAAGGGAATCAGGGCCCTTTCCTCCCCTGTAAGACATGCAACTCACATTGCTCCCTTCTCTGTTACTCCCTGTGTGCCTTAGGATGAAGAGGGTGTGGGCCTGGATCTTCCTCTGTATTCCCTCTGCCTTGCTCTACCTCTCCCCTGCTCTGCTCAGGTGGACTTTGCCCTTCCCCAGTTTCTTCCACAGCCACCAGAGCCACACTCCAATCCCTGTCAGCTGCTCTGCTTCCCCCTTGGAATCAGATTCTGACAGGGGCATGACATCTAAATTAAAATATATAACTATAATTAAAAATTACATAATAATGTTAAAAATTAATCTTAATCTTTAATGATCTTTAATTATTACTAGCTGCCCAGGGCAGCACATGCAGCTCAGGGCCACAGGTTGGACACACCTGATTGCTTGGGCATGTTTGTAATATATTGTGGGCAGTTCCATCACACATCTAGTTATCTAAAAGGCGACTATTATGGCACTGAATCTGACTACTTCTCAGTTGTGTCCGTCTATTCACCATACCTCTTGGTTTACTGAGGTATATTAGGAAATGAGACAATTCAACTCTTTGCCCATTACCATTTAACATGTATATATTAAGACAGAGTTATGAGTTGCAGTGCTACTAATTGATATTTCTAGATTTTATATGTATTTTAATCTCTTGAGCTAAACCATAATGTGACAACTACAGGAAGACTATAAAAATTATCGACTACAACAACCCATAGAAAGAGAGGCAAAAAGTAGCATCATAAAGTGCTAGAAGAAAATTCAACAGAAAAGAAGGCTCTTGAAAGTTCTCAAGGAAGATACCATTACAACCAATCATATATAAATAAAAAAAGAATATAGGCACTTCTGTAATGATCTTTTTTCTTCAAAAGTAGCTACCCCCAAATACTACTGTTCAGAGAGCTAGTCATTAATGCCAAAACATGAAAACAATGGAATTAGTTTGCAGTCAGGCAATATCTTAGGACCAGACTCAATCATTTCAGAAGTTTACTAAACATATGGAGAAATACCAGCAAAACTACTGAAGCTTTTCATCAAAACAGAAGATCCCCAAAAGATTATTGCCCAATCTGCCACCTTATCTTTCATGCATGTGATTGGAAAAATACCTGAATGAGCATCAGCCTTGGGAGTAAGCTGGTTTATGCAGACTATTCAATCAACAAGCACTTATATAAGATCAGCTGGTTCATAGAATAAATGTGAGAATTCCACAAGCTTCTGTGTCTTTTGTTTGTTGACAATGTACAAGCATTTGATAGTGTAGACTAAAATGCAGTTGTACATTTTTTTTAAATCAAGGCATTGATAAACAATATACCTGGCTATTACAGGAAATAACTGAAGACTGCTTAGCCAACATTATACCATTTATCCATCCAATGAATATCGAAGGATGCAAAAAGGTGACACAATCTTCCCAAATGTTTCATAGCAGCTTTAGAAAAGGTCTTCAGAGCCTCAGAGGACATAATTGGGAAGAAAGAAACATTAATATAGATAATAAGAAGCCCACTCCCCTTTGGATCAACAATAACATTGTAATTGTTAGTGTTGAGGAAGCTGAAAAAATGCTTAAATGAGCTGAATGAGACAAGTAAAGGAATTGGAGTAAAGATCAATAGAAACAAAGCCATACTCAACCCTTTCTGCCAATACCATGAAATGAAACTTGGATGTGAGAAGCAAGAAAGTGTGAACACATATATCTTTGCCAAGAGATCAATTTAGTCAACAGAGTTGACTGAGAAATATCACACAAAAGAAAAGCAGGGTGAGTTAGCTTTAGTCACATAAAAAGAATTATCCAACAAATTGGCCACATTAAGACAGGAGCAAACATCTCCAGCACAATAATCTTCCCAGTAATGCTCTATGGATGTGTCAATCCTTTGAGGTAGTCCTTGCCTTCTTCATAGGGCTGCAATAGAACGACTGACCCAAGGTCACTCAGCTGCATTTGTGTCTAAGGCAGGACTAGAACTCACAATCATCTGGTTCTAGCTTGGTGCCTTAATTATTACACCTAACCTGCACTCATATCCTTGCTTAATCAAATTTATTTGTACTAAAGGTTGTTTTTTTAACTCAAGCTGTATCATCTCAATTATATCCCCTTTTGAGTTTTATATAGTACAGTTAGCTGTTGCTTTTAGATTTATTGAATGCTTGTTGAAAATAACATGAAATTCCTATCCGAAGTCTGAGGGTTATTATCTAATTCAGGGATGTCAAACTCATGTGGTCATGTGACATATCGGAACATTTTTCCCCTTTGCTAAACCAGGCATGGGCATGGCTAGCACTTGACACATCCGACCCATGGGCTGGGAGTTTGACAGCCCTGATCTAGTTGGTAGGTTACTATTTGACTGGAAAAATAAGTGGCTACCCATTATTCTGCAAAAACCCTTAACAATCAAAACTTGTTCTGAATATTTAAAATTTCTTTCAATTGTTTGAGTACCTACTTAATTATTAAGTGTGTAATTGTAGCTCTTTTCCCAGAATGAATCCTAATAATGCAGGTTCATTAACTATCAGGATGGGATAGAAGTTTGGCTCTACTATTTAATCAGTTTGCACATTTTTGTGTTAACTTAAAGAACATACCAATTGTTCTTCTGGCACTGAGCTGACATTTCTATTCTATTGCTCAATTGTAGACACATCTTGATCATCTGGTTCTACTAGTAAGTTTGTTGAGGCATTTTCTTGTAGCATTTGTGTGTGTGTGTGTGTTGGAATCAGATTTTAGTTAGAGATTTTAACATCTCTGTACTTTTTTGAGTCTTGGTCAAGGGTCTTCAAACTTGGTAAGTTTAAGACTTGTGGACTTCAACTCCTAGAATTCCTGAGCTAAGATGACTGACAGAGGAATTCTGGGAGTTGAAGTCCACAAGTCTTAAAGCTGTCAAGTTTGAAGACCCCTGGTTTTGGTGAACTGCATTGGTAACTTTCTTTGACTTCAGGTTGTTAGATATTCTGACATTTTGATTAACTTGAATAAAGAATTATGTAGTAACTTACATTCAATGTTCTATTTAAAGCAACTCAAAGAGACATGGCTGCAAAGTGAACTCTTATCTGTAGCAACCTTACTCATATTCCCACAGTTGTGCAAAACATGCTTCTGCATAGCCAAAAGAACAATTGTTTTCTAGAGCTAACAGAACAATCCTGTTTCAGCAGGCATTGGTGACTGATTATTAGTTCTGTTGATATTCAGTTTAGGAGGCTGTCTTCTATTTTTACAGATATTATTATGCTTCTTACAATTTATAAATGGAAATAAATCCTTCCAAATAAATATATGTGGAGTCAGAAAGGTGGAAGTTAACTGTGAACATGATGAATATGGGAAAGTGGGCAAATAAGCACAGACCCAAAGGCCTTTCTTCCCTAGAAGAAATAGTGAAAATAATTGTTCTCTTCTTTGTTGGAACTCTGGAGAGATGTTGGAGTCACAAAAAGAAAAGTGAGAGGGGTGAGGGGGGGAGAGCAAAGGGTATCAAAGAAATTGGTGAAATGAAGTGCAAATGGAAAGGAGATGTGTTAGTAGAAAAATGGTCAAGACTGGCTGGTGACCAGAGAGGGAGGAGGTATAACCGCAAATTTCATAACTGTCCCAATCTACCTCTGTTCACTACCATTACTAATCACCTGATCTGATTTTCAGTTCTAAGCAGAGTGAAACATACAACATAATGGGAAAATGCATACTTTGGGGTATGATTGCATCATCATTAGTATAAATAAGGATAGACATAGAATAACAGAGTTGGAAGGGACCTTGGAAGTCATATAGTCCTTCATGGCACTGAAGATAATTTTTAGCATTTGGTTTTTCAACATTACTTTTACTGGTTCTTAGATGGTAAATTCAAGAGATGCACAAAATACAACTGATTTACTTGCACAGTTAGGAGGCGGGAGGAACTGTTACTAGAGCAGTTTGACTATGACATGATTACTTTTAAAAGATCAGGATTCATGTAATTTAATTGACTAGTAAAATTAGTGATTTAATTAATTTAATTGAACAGTGTGATTAGTGATTGGTGTAATTAATTGATTAGGCTAATTGTTGCTTAGCAAAATTATTTGACTAGTGAGATTATTGTAATTATTGTAATTGATTAATTGGTGTGATATTGGCTATATTGATTACCCAAAATTGTTTCATTAACAATCTAATCAACGTACTATCACAACTAACCTACCATGCCAAGACAAAAATCCAATGCCAAACCACAACCTAAAGAGAAAGAATCCCCACCAATGAACCACAAGACTCCTACACATGCCCTATATGCCATGAAACTCTAAAGGATAATGAAAATTCCATCAAATGTTTGCTGTGACAATCACGCTCATCATAGCTGCTTGGGATTAACCAAGCAAATAATTCAATTCCTAAATCATCCATATAATCTGTTTCCATACTCTGAAAATGCAGACCCAAACTGACAAAATATAGCCAAATCAAAAATAATACCATAGAAACACATAATATCCCACACCATAACATCCCACTCTTTAAAAAAGATTAAATAACCTTGAATAAGCACAACACAACGCCACTATTTGGTCTAGAGGACACCAATGACAATGATGACATCACAATTGTCCGCAACATCATCAGTGACTATCAATCATCAATCATCTCCCCTGATGAAATACTTGACATTTCCCGCATTGGCCCAGAGATCAAAAACAGAGACTGCTTGATGGCCCCACGCTTCTGCAGGGTCATTTGCAAAAATGAATCAAGCAAACGTAAATTCATCTACACTATAAATTCACTTGCCAAAAGCAATACCAACCATAAGAACCTTCATTCTCACCCTGACTTAACCATACAGCAACGTGCCCGCTCCCATGTACTCCACACAGAACTCAAAAAATGTCTAGACAATGGAGAGAAGGACCTGTACATAGACTACCGTGCTGACTGTATCAAAAGTAAGTCACACAACCCACAACTGAGCATCCAACCCTACACCAATCAATCCACCATCACCCAAGACTAGGCACGCATGCCCCTAACTACCTCAATTCCAACTGCAGCTGGCCTTAAATGCAAGCTACTCAATGCAAGAAGCCTTGTGAACAAAATACCTGAATTCTCCCTCTTACTAAATATGGCTAAATTTGAAATCAATTTTGTCTGTGAAACATGGCTCAATGGCTCTACGCATCTCTCCCTGACTAAATAAATACCACAGTAAGAGACTATCATGTTTACCGATCAGATCGTGAAATCCGTAGAGGAGGTGGTGTTGCTATCTTTTTATAAAAGGACTTTTATAAAGTCCTTACATCTAAAAAACATCCAAGTCACCCAGAAGCTTGCTCTTCCTGAGACCATCGTCTGTGAACTGTCCTTAAATATCACATTTCGATTCTTACTATGTTACAGAGCCCCTGATTATGACATAGAACATGTAAACAAGCTAAATTCACTACTAACATGGGCAACATCCTGCCCACACACTTTTATCTTTCTTGGTGACTTCAATCTACCTCATATTAACTGGACCCTAAATGAATGTAATACTGAACCCATACATGCAACCTTCTACAATGCTGTAACAAATCTAGGACTGGAACAATTAGTAACCAACAATACTAGACTTAACAGCTACCTTGATCTCATCTTCTGCAATAGTTTGAACTCAATTTATGGAATACAAATTAAAGAACCCCTTTCCAACAGTGACCACAACATGGTTGCCTTTTGTCTCAACATACATCCACATAAAAATCATCACAACAACGTTATCCCCAATTATAACTTCAAAAAAGGCAACTATGATCTTATAGACAATGATCACTCATCACTTGATTGGCAATCTCTATTCACTGGATGCAATACTGTTGAAGACCATTACAATATATTTTTACTTGAAGTCAAAAGAGTCATCAAACTATATGTACCAATAACAACTCCCAAAACCAGAAAAAACAGATTACCCATAATAAGGAAACTTCAATCCAAAAAAAGATCACTTTGGCGGAAAAACAAATCTGGTCACGTGCCAACTTCAAAAGCTGATACAAAAATTTATGCCACCAGATAAAGACTGAATGCACCAATTATCACATTAAACAAGAGGAAAACCTATGCACCAATTCTACCCGCACTTTCTACAATTTTGTAAACAACAAACTAAAAGACTCAAGATCCATCCCACCCCTGAAAGGACCTAATGGTACAGACTGCAACGATGACACCATTAAAGCCAACCTCTTTAACACATTCTTTGGCTCAGTATTTGTAAACCAAGGGCCTTGGTAGCTCAGGCTGTTAAATGCCTGCATTTAAGTTCCAGCTGTCTACAATTACTGTAGGCTCGAATCCCACCAGGCTCAAGGTTGACTCAGCCTTCCATCCTCTCGGGGTAGGTAAATTGAGGACCCAAGATTGTTGGGGGAATAAGCTGATTTTGTAAAAATGCTGCTTAGTAATAAGCAGGCATATACAACGGAATGAAGGCTATTGCTGAGCACACTGGGTTGTATCCCAAAAATTGTAAGCCGCTCTGAGTCTTCGGAGAAGGGCGGCATATAAATGTAATAAATAAAAATAAAATAAAAAAAATAAAAAAAATAAACAGCAATGGCTCATGCCCAGTACTTCCTAGTCGAACCACAAACAACTACAATGATATAATACATATCGATTTTACAGAAGACAATGTTGAAAAAGCACTACGCAATCTAAAACCATCTCTATCTACTGGACCGGATGGAATATGTGCCTACTTCTTAAAAAAACTATCTGCTGCCATAGCCGAACCTCTAAGCATAATCTTTGAAAAATCTTTCAGGACCAGCTCCTTGCCAAACCTATGGTCACAAGCCACGGTCATCCCCATCTTCAAAAAGTGAGACCCTAGTCTAGTTGAAAATTACAGACCAATCTCTTTATGCTGCGTCACCTGTAAAGTAATGGAATCAATTATTAACCAATCCATTATCCTCCACTTAAAGACAAACAACCTACTCTCTAACAAACAATATGGTTTCAGAAAAAAACTATCCTGCAATCTGCAACATTACACTGCAAAAACATATGGACTACACAACTCGATCAGAGCAAAGCAATAGATGCAATCTACATAGACTTCTGTAAAGCCTTCGATTCAGTGGTACACGACAAACTACTCCTAAAACTAAAATTTTATGGTATGTCTGGACACCTGCATAACTGGATAGAAGCATTCATGTCAAACAGACAACAAATGGTCAAAATTGGGAGCGTCTTATCAAATTCTGTACCTGTCAGCAGTGGTGTCCCACAAGGCAGCGTTCTAGGCCAACTCTCTTCATACTCGACATAAATGACCTCTGTGATCATATTAAGAGCAACTGCGTTCTCTTCGCTGATGATGTAAAGCTATTCAACACCACAGACAATACTGCTACCCTTCAAAAAGATCTCAACTATGTATCAGAATGGTCAAACAAATGGCAACTTCAAATCTCAACAAATAAATGTATCT
The DNA here is from genome assembly GCA_009733165.1 of Naja naja. Taxonomy (NCBI): domain Eukaryota; kingdom Metazoa; phylum Chordata; class Lepidosauria; order Squamata; family Elapidae; genus Naja; species Naja naja. The sequence continues at coordinate 11,480,251 of CM019152.1, forward strand.
GTCTTACATATTGGCAAAAAAAAAATCAGAAAATAAAATACAAGCTGAATAGTCAAGACTTTGTTGATGATCCAAACTCTGTCAAGGACCTTGGAATACTCATTTCTAATGATTTAAGTGCTAGAGCCCACTGTAACCACATAGCCAAAAAGGCATTAAGAGCTGTTAACCTAATCCTACATAGCTTTTTCTCTGGTAATATCACACTACTAACTAGGGCATACAAAACATTTGCTAGACCAATACTCGAATACAGCTCATCAGCCTGGAACCCACATCATGTATCTGATATTAACACAGTGGAGAAAGTCCAGAAATATTTCACAAGAAGAGTTCTACACTCCTCTACTCGTTGCGGAATACCTTATGCCACCAGACTTGAAATTCTAGACCTAGAAAACCTAGAACTATGCCGCTTTCGGTCTGATCTAAGTATAGTATATAAAATCATACATTGCAATGTCCTTCCAGTCAATGAATACTTCAGCTTCAACCATAACAATACAAGAGCACACAGTAGATACAAACTCAAGGTTAACCGCACCAAACTTGATTGCAGGAAATACGACTTCAGCAACAGAGTGGTCAATGTCTGGAATACTCTACCTGACTCTGTGGTTTCTTCCCCAAACCACAAAATCTTTAACCTTAGACTGTCTACTATTGACCTCACCCCTTTCCTAAGAGGTCTGTAGGGGGTGTGCATAAGTGCACCAACGTGCCTACCGTCCCTGTCCTATTGTTTCTTTTATTTTTCTTATATGTATTCATTTCATGTATTCACAACTATCCTTATCCTTATTATCTTGTAAGCGATTGACTAAATAAATGAATGAATGAATGAATGAATGAATGTCTATGGAGATTCTCAGTCACAGGCCAAAGGTGCTTTTTGAAGAAAACGGAACTTCCTTGTTTTTCTTAGAAGACATTTCTGTTCTCATTGAAGAAGCTTCTTCTGCTCTGACCATGGATGAATGGATGAGAAGCGAAACATCCTCAAAACCAAAACAAATGAAGGAAGTCCAGTTGCCTCTTGAAAAAGCACATCTGGGACATGACACACTGTACTTTCTAGCAAGACTTACTGCTCAGCCTGGCTGAATTGTACAAGAAAGGGCTCAACTTTTGGCTTGTCGATCTGCTTTGACTTTTTTAAGAACCCAGAAGTTCTTAACCCAATCTGATCAAAGTAATACATTAAAGAACTTCTAATCCCTGGAATTGATTATCACCTCAGAACTAAACGGAGTTCATTTTAGGATCCTTCCATCTTAAAATCGAATTTCGTTTCTGCTTCAAATCCTTCTGATTTGGAGCAGGGACCATTCTGAACGCCATAAACTATGATTAAACTGAATAATGCTCGAAATCGCTCAATCCTAGCTCTAAGTCCCGCTCCATCGCCTGCTGCGCCAGAAACAAATACGAGACTGTGACCCGATGCCGCCGCACGCAGGGACGCTTCCGCTCCTCCCTTTTCGCTTTTTCCCAGCCGGGGCTTTCACGAATCAAATGATGGCAGTTACAGTTACGCAGTTCGGTCGCTAGGGGGACTCTGCGAAGGACCGGCCTGCTGCTACTGCTGCCGCCGCCGCTTTGGGCGGGTTGGAGTATCAGCTGACTCTCCTTTCTTTTTCCGAAGCTCCGCTAGCGCTGCTGCTGCTGCTGCTCTTGCAGCTCGGTTTTCATTCCTCAGCAGAGCGGGGAGGCGAAGCGCGGCGACTGGGCGGCTATCTTTCGGCTGTCTCCCTATACATTTTAAAACTAGTGCCTGAGCTCCAGCGTCCTTAAGCTGCTGCTTTTGCCCGCGATGCTGCCGCATTTAGCTTTTCTGCTCCTGGGAGCCTCTTGGACAGCGGGAGCTTTGGAGGTAAGCGACTCTCCATTACCTTCTCTCCCTGTTGCTACGACAGGAAAGTCTTTGTTCGCCGAGAACCTCCCGCAGCTTTAAGCTGGGGCTTCGACCCGACACTGGCCGAGGAAAGCGGCCTGCTGAGGCGCGGGAAGAAAGGGTGTGTTCCTCAACCCGCGCCTCTTCAGAAATGCCTGGTTCAGCCTGAACAATGGAGAGAGGAGGCTGGGCTGGCTGGGACGGGCGGCTTCCGAAAAAATGCCTCTTTTTGCTCACTTGCGGGTAGCTTTGGGCAGCCTTGGAGCGAGCGTCCGTCGACTCCGGGACGCTTCCGAAAGGGTGGGGGAGAAGGGAAGCTGGCCTCTTCTCTGTTACTCCGGACGCGGACAGTCTCTGGGATGAGAAAGAAAAAGGGGCGCGAGGGGGGGAGGGCGAGGCCCCTTGTTTCTGCCTCGCATCCGTCCTTTCTGGAATGCGCCAACTTGGCATGGGTGGATTCGATGCTTTGCTTTGCAAAGATGAAGGAGGGGAGGGGAGTTTCACGTCTGTCGCCGGCCGCCGTGCGTTTTTTTGTTGTTGTTGTTGCTGCCTTTACGCTTCTGTGTTCTCTAGTGTGGCCGATCTGGGGGCGGAAATCGAGACGGGGGCGTCGCCTGTGATGCTGGGGCCGGGAGACCCGATCCCCCAACTAGGCAATTGCTATTGCCCGCTCATCAATGCTTTCCCCCCCCCCCAGTTCCTCCTCTTCCTCGCCCTGACAGGGAATGCAAACAAGAGCCGCTCGTTTTGGGGATTGCCCCTCACTCACTCCCGCCGTGCGTGGGAGAGGGAAGGAGGAGGAGTAAGTTCTCCCGGCTGAGGTGCCTGTGGCTCGGCCAACTTCAGTAGTAAGGCATTAATGGGTTGCGGCTCCTGCGGAACAGACCCCCTCCCGCCTTTGGGCAGGGTGTGTGTGGGGGGTTGCTCCCACCAGCTGCGACCCTCTTTGTACCTCCGTGTTTCCCCGTCAGGGAGAAAAGGGGCATTATGATGGGTCCTTTCCCCCCCCCGCCCCCCGTAATAAGGTCGTGCAGTTTGTCCTGGAGCGCGTTCCAGGCTTGGGAGGCAGGACTGGGAAAGGGTGGTGGGGGCAGAAACTTGCCCAAATCCCGCAAGAGGGTTTCCTTCGGTGTGGAGATAAAGCGCTTCGTACACCGAGGGGGCTTTCCTCTAAGGAAGGGAGTTTTGGGGAAGGAGATGAAAGGAAATGGGTTGGAGCGAAGCTTAAAGAGTGAGAAGATGGCGCCTCTGCAGTGCAGTAAGGAAGCGCTGTAATGAAAGCTGCAGACCGAAGCAGCCCTCCCACCGCTAGGTGTTTAAACAACTCGACTCTTCCTTTCATTCCCCCATCAGGTAGTGAATGCCTGGTGAAATTTTCGGCTTCAGCATCCGGAGTAGAAAGAAAGTGATGTGCGAGAACGGGAGGGAACGCCAGAGAAATCTCTCCCTGAGGAGGGGGACTGTTTTCCCGCGATTTGGCTTGGGGTTTAGCTCTCTTGATCTTAACGCCCCCCCCTCCCCGTCTTTCTCGTTGCTGTAATTTTGCAGAATCAGTTGCACTCAAACCATTGGGCTGAACCTGGGCTCAGCTCTAGGTAGACTGGTTCACTTTTCCTGGCACTGGCAAAAGAGCATCTAAATATGCCACACCCTCTTTGAAAACTGTAAAAAAAAGTGGAAGGCCTTGGAATTTAATTCCTTGAGCCTGAAGGTTAAGGTATTCATTGGGATGGGTGTACTGTAGGGCCTGTAAGGGAGGTTCAAGATCTTAGCTTGCACGGAATAGCCTGAGCTTGAAATAGAACTTGGTTCTCCTGACATACTGCCCCCCAATGAGTTGGAAGTGATTAGCATTTCCTCCTTGCTACTTATAGAAAATTGAGACCAGGCTCTATGTGGTTTAAAAATGAGTCAAATTGACTCAATCCATGATGAGTGGATCAGTAGTATTCAGAGACCTTAAATTTATTTTCCATTTTGCATAATACTGGTTACTGGTTTTGCATAATACTGGTTAGGAATATTGCGGTAGGTATGGATGTAAAATATGAATTTTTAAATTTGTGAAAGCTGGTTCACTTTAATTTTTCTTTTAACTCTCAGGAGGGCAGAAGGAAGAAAAGCAATCTCCTTTACCTATTTTGCTTTCAGGCTGACTTGTCTTTCCATCAGTGCATTAGGTTCTTTATTTGTTGATGCAAATGAGTCTCATTAGGTTTAATTCCTTAATAGGTGAGTATAGGACAGCACATTAAGATTATAATCCTATTTTATGCACACTTGTTCTAGAAATCACAATTAAATGAATGTGACTCATTTTGAAGTTACAATGCATAGAATGGTGATGTTAGGATATACTGTGTGGGTGGACAATCTAAAGAAAACAAAGTCTTCAAAAGAGCAACTAGATCAGGGCTGTCAAACTTCTGGCCCAGGGGTCACATGCATCATGTGCTGGCCACGCCCATGCCCAATTTAGCGAAGGGGAAAAAAAGTCCTGATACATCATGTGATGCCGCCATGATGACATGACTTTGACATCCCTGAACTAGATGATCTGTTTGTTAAGAATTAGATTTAGTTTCATATACCAATTGTAGAATAAATACGCTTTTCAAATTGTTTGTATTTGAAGTTTGACTATCTTTTCCATAGTGGTGAACTTCATTAACAAGTCTAATACCCATTGAAAATAACTTGTTCAGACCTGCTAATGAAGTCTGTAAAAGGCTAGGATTTTTTTGTTCAGTTATAAAAAATTGGTACTTTTTTATTCCACCTTGTTGTCCAATGAATTTATGTAGATTTTCATGATATTTCTTCCAACTTCAAAGAAGATTAGAACTATTTTACATATAAATAATACATAAAATTTAGAGGAGTTAAGTAACAGGTGTCATACCATGGAGCAGACTTAGTTAATTTTACATGTTGCATTAAGCCATGCATTGGTTCACATATATTCAACCCTCATGTGCTTGATTGCATTTTTGTTTTCTGTGATATGTGAACAGTGTTTAAGGTATAAAGTCTGTATACTGTTTTTCTCTCAAGTGCTGCATATAGTAGAAGCTGCAGTCAAAGCACCTGGAATACAACAGATTAGAAATGATTGGGTTAGAGATTAGGATGATTATCCAAGTTTATATACCCACTTCATGAGAAAGACATGGCTGTTAAACTCTACCTTGTAAAGGAGCACACATGTCAGGGTACAAATGCATATATAACTTTGTATGCCCATATTTTTTTTAGTTTTATGAATAAGGTTTTTTTAAAAATGTAATATACCTTTCAATAGATATACATTTCTTCCTTCCTCTGTCCCTGTTCCCTTTTTCTGAGTGTTGCTGCACATTATCAGTTAACACACTTTGGTTTGATTTCATTGTGTTTGCAATGTTTTGACAAAAAAATATTTTATGAAGAAATTTTTTAAAACATTTTAATTATAACCTTTAGTGACATTTAAACATTGAAATTATTCTAAGGCTGGTATTGAGAAAGGAAGTTTTAGCTTTTTGAAAGTAAAGAGTTGAAAAATCAAAATGTGTTTACTATCTTAGTCTGAGCTGTCCTTTTAGAGAATTAAATATATAGTTTTATGTATAAAAGCTTAAACAGTAGTTCAGACATCTCATACCAATATGTGTCAACCTATTTATGACATATATTGGTATGGGGTTTTCGAAGAGGCAGAGGAACTAGAGATCAAATTGCCAACATATGCTGGGTCATGGAAAAAGCTAGGGAGTTCCAGAAAAACATCTACTTCTGCTTCATTGACTATGCTAAAGCCTTCGATTGTGTGGATCACAACAAATTGTGGCAAGTCCTTAAAGAGTTGGGAGTACCGGACCATCTTATTTGTCTCTTGAGAAACCTATATGCGGTCAAGAAGCAACAGTGAGAACTGGACACGGAACCGTTAATCGGTTCAAAATTGGGAAAGGAGTTTAGTAAGGCTGTATACTATCGCCCTGCCTATTTAACTTATATGCAGAGCACATCATGAGAAAGGAGGGGCTAGATGAATCACAAGTTGGAATTCAGATTGCTGGGAGAAATATCAACAACCTCAGATATGCAGATGACACCACTCTAATGGCAGAAAGTGAAGAAGAACTAAAGAGCCTCTTGATGTGGGTGAAGAAGGAGAGTACAAAAGTTGGCTTGAAACTCAACATTAAGAAAATGAAGATGATGGCATCCGGCCCTCTCAATTCCTGGCAAATAGATGGGGAAGAAATGGAGGTAGTGACAGATTTTATTTTCCTGGGCTCCAAGATCACTGCAGATTGGGACTGCAGCCAAGAAATTAAAAGATGCTTGCTCCTGGGAAGGAAAAATATGGCGAATCTAGACAGCATACTAAAAAGCAGAGACATCACTCTGCCAACAAAAGTGCATATAGTCAAGGCTATGATTTTCCCAGTTGCAATGTATGGCTGTGAAAGTTGGACCATAAGAAAGGCTGAGCGCCAAAGAATTTAAGCCTTTGAACTAAGGTGTTGGAGGAGACTCCTGCGAGTCTGTTGGACTGCAAGGCAATCAAACTGGTCAGTCCTAGAGGAGATCAATCCTGACAGCTCTTTAGAAGGCCAGATCCTGAAGATGAAACTCAAATACTTTGGCCAAGAAAGGACTCCCTGGAGAAGAGCCTAATGCTGGGAAAGATTGAGGGCAAAAGAAGAAGGGGACGACAGAGAATGAGGTGGCTGGATGAAGTCGCTGAAACAGTTGGCGTGAGCTTAAATGGACTCGGAGGATGGTAGAGGATGGCCTGGAGGAACGTTGTCTATGGGATTGTGATTGGTCGGACACGACTTCTCAACTAACAACAAATTGGTATGAGGCATATTACCTGCAGGTGATGATGAAAATTGCATTCTTCTATGTAAAAGTACATCCTTTAAATGGTTTTGTTGTTCATACTTGAGAGGTCCTGCCTATTAGATTGTTTATAGACTAGAGAGTTTGAAGTGGTACATGTTAGGAAGACATTTTATGATAACAGGATGGATTTAAATCTAAGGAAGAGTGCTGGCCAATCCATGTCTATTTGCTTCATGAAATTACCTTTAATACTACCGTGTTTCCCCGAAAATAAGACCTACCCCGAAAGTAAGACCTAGCACTATTTTCTAAACCTGCCCTAATATAAGACCTACCCTGAAAATAATACCTAGTGTAAATCTCCAGTTCCAGGAAGACTTTTCAGGGAGCAACCGTGCACCCGCGAAACACCCCCCCCCACACACTCACACACACTATTTGGCACCATAAATATATAAGACCTACCCCGAAAATAAGACCTAGTGTGTTTTTGGGAGCCAAAAAAAATATAAGACAGTGTCTTATTTTCGGGGAAACACGGTAGTATTTCAACATGTCAGTTTTCAAACTCTACTGTTAGCTGATATACTTTTGTGATGCATATATGCTAATACTCTATTTACTTAGAAAATTATTGGATTTTATATTAATTTCTCAATTCAAGATTGCCTTTGCTAATGATGATAGCAATGAAATAGTGTACTACAGTGTAAAACAGAAATGTGTGTTATGAAATGCATTGTTTCTTAAATCACTATACATGTATATCTCTTTCCTATTAGAGTCAGATGGCAAATAAGTCTTAAGAAAATCTGGTATTTTGTTTCGATCTGCCTTTCAAAATACATTTTTATGTGTCATTTATGTTACACACTTGCCTAAAGGAGAAATGGCTTTAATGGTCATTGTAAGTTATGGAGTACATAAATAGGCTATGTATCAGTTATGTAGTAAAGTTCTGGACCTCCATATTCTCTCCTTTACTTTAGAAAAAAATTGTGTCCACCATATATACGAACTTTGAGAGATAAAATTTGTCCTGTGATTATTGATTTAAAAAGGATGAAAATTGATGTTTTTATGGATTTAGTGAAATTTTTAACCTAGTAACAGTTAGCAACTACTGCTTTCAATGGAGTGATAAGATCGAAAAGTTTGAAGTAGGATCTAATAATGTTGGTTACAATAATGCTTAGCCATTAATGCATAAATGACCTTCACTCACTGCCTTGAAATAAATCCATTCTTGCTCTCTTTTCTTGAGATTTTATACTGCACAAATGTGACATAATATTTATATGCTTTAAGAATATGAATGACTGTTCTTACCATTGTAAATTCACAAGTGTCACTCTTCTGCTTTTAGTAAAGCAGTTTTCATCCCATATACTGCATAAAAAAGAGACAAATTCATATTTCCACTCATAGACATTTTCATATAGCTTTTTTTGCAAACAGAACAGTAATTCAACAATATTTAATTATTTATTCAATTTATATGGCCACACATCTCACTCTGGGAGGTACCCAATTTAATATAAATAAATAAAAACATATTGTTACTAAAATAAAGTTTAAAAATAAAACATGATTACCAGTTAAATATAAAAGGCCTTTAACATAGTCAGGAAACAGTCTATCACACACCTGGAACCCCAGATTTGGGCACAATAGAACTGAATGACAGTTTTGGTAGAGAGGTTCCTCATTATGCTACACATTTAAAAGTCAAAATGTTGGACTTCTAAGCCATTTTTTGTGGCATAGCCTGTTGTGTGAATCACCAGTTTGATTTATTCGTTAGATGAGTGTTTCTTCTTCTTAAAAAAGTATTGAAATGGGTAAGCGCCATCTCATCCTAGTACACATGGGTCAAGAAGTACATGATGCTTCTATCTGTTGTGTCAGCATTACAAATGAATAATACATCAAATAATGCCTTAGTCGCTTCCTGTTTGACTTGTTACAACATTCTCTACATAGGATTGTCCTTAAAGGGAATTGAGAAGCCTCATACGATTCAGAATGCAGTAATATGGGCAATATTGATGCTTCATGTTGTGCCCAAGTAACACTGCTGCTCCCTCAGCTGCAGGCTTTCATCCAGTTTCTCAATTTAAGATGCTGGTTGACACTTTAGAAGCCTTTGTTGGCGTGTGACTGGGTTTCCTGTAAACCACCTCTCCACTGGTTTATATCCAGATCACCTGAGAGGTAAAGTGGGCATGCTGTAGGTCCCATTCATGAAATAGTGTCACTTGATAGGTCCTGGAAAGCATGCCTTCTATGGCACGATGCCTGTCTTATGGAAGAGCCTCAGTTTAAAACATAGATGACCCTGACACTGCCAGTCTTCCAGAATCTGGGACCAGGATGCTAACTGAACATATGCTAACTGAAGATAGGGGTGCAGGTGTATCAGTAGCTAGAGAGGGCTTTTTTTAGTGACCTCTATTTTCTATTTGAGAGTCAGTTTGGTTAATGGTTAAGCATCAGGATAGAAAGTGGAAAACTGTGAGTTCTAGTTACATCTTAGGCACAAAGCCAACTGGATAACCTTGGGCTAGTTGTTGTTTCTCAGAAAACAAACAATGCACTTCTGAAATCTTACCAAGAAAACTGCAGCAATTGGGAGTCAACACTGACTAGAAGCAGCACGAAATATATATTGCAGTGCAAATTGCAGTAATCTGCACATGTGAAGCTTACTGCTAGACACTGCACTAAATAGAATAAGTGGTGTCTGAATGTATATGCTGCATCAGACTTCATCCATATTTGAGGACCATCTTTATGGAGCAACAGAAGCATATGAACTAGTGCTAAGATAACTAAAATATCACTGAGCAAGCTTAGGTTATTTAATATGTGTTTCAAAATAGCTGTGCTGTCTCCTAGCATGTTTTAATATATTCCTTTTCCTAGTTAAAAATATACTAAATGTGCCTAATGATTCTTCTACTTATGTGAGTAACACAGTTATGAAGGTGTTTCATTTCCGAATTGCCACGAATGCTATGTTTATGTATCAAAATAAACCAGAGTTGATAATTTGGGAATCCCAGAATCAAAATTTCCATTTGAACTTTCAAACTATTCTTTAGAGTGTTTTTGCAATTCTCATTGAGCAGATAAATACTGTGCTGACAGTAGTTTGCTGAATTGAATGCCATAGTAACTTATGGTTACAATTCATGTGCATTCCTAGGGATAATTTTTTCCCCTGTACAATCTTGCTGTTTACTGCTTCTTAGAATTTCTAAGAACTGCAGAAATCTTCCTATTCTATTTTTCATTGTAATTTCCATTTTTGTTGTTTTGGAAAAAATATATTTTTCATGTTACTGCTTTTAATGCTGTAAGCTGCTTAGAGATGGGTGGCTAATACATTTAATAAATAAATACATTGCAACAGTTACAGAGTCTTTCAGACTTGTCTTTTTTCAATCCCTCAGTAGTTTCTGTGAACTAGGGAGGATTGTCTGTCATTCCTCCTAGGTAAATCAGACCAAAAAATTCTACTAAATGAGCTGATTCTACTTTATTGTCAGGCTACATTGACAGAATCTTGTAAGTCTGAAACTACAAACATCCCACTTAGTTTTTACTGCTTGGTCCAGTGGTGGGATTCAAATTCTTTTACTACCAGTTCTGTGGGCGTGGCTTGATGGGTGTGGCAGGGGAAGGATACTATAAAATCTCCAGTCAGGGTGGTATTTGCTGATTCTCTGAACTACTCAAATTTTCTGCTACCAGTTCTCCAGAACTGGTCAGAACCTGCTGAATGCCACCTCTGGCTTGGTCCCTTCCTAAGTTTGCTTCTCTAACTGTGAAGCCACGGTGGGTTCCTGCCTCTCTTCCCTTCTTTCCCCAGGATCATCTACATAGTTCCAGACAGTCTGAGACATTTTTTCAAATTATTTTCTTGGCTTTGGTTCAAGCCCTGCTTATCTGGCTATTGTCTTGGTAGCAACACTCCCTCATGCCTCTCATGTTCTTCTTTATTCCCTCTACAGCTTCTCATTGAGAAAGACCTGACTTCAGAAAAGCTATAGCTCATTAATGTCCTAATATGCATTACCTTTCCACTGAAGAAAAACCTCTGAATTGTACCATATCGTTCTGTTAATTGTAAGACTCTGTTTTGACCACTGTAGTTGGATAGTGTAGCATTCAGATCAGTTGTGTGGATCGATTTTTTTCATGTGAAGCAGATTTGTTTTTTCTTCAAAATGTACTCCCATGCTCCCACTTATAGACTTACTTTATGAGTGGTGTTAATGTAGACTGAAGACAGTCTGGTCTGTGGATTTATTCTGAACTGCTAATGACCCCTCCAGCCTATGTCTTCCTTCTGAAGCCCTGATATGCTCTTAAGGAAAATATACATTCGGAATTGGATAGTGGTTTATAGAAAGTATGGTTTGTTGAAGGAGTCCTGGGGAACAATCCAATTGATAACCCCTTACTAAGACAAATACTGATTTATTGTAATATTTGATTGCCCAGTTCAGGCTTTGAAAGCTATGAACCAATGACACCAAGCCTTGTTTCTAGAAACTAGTAGCTCTGAAATAATATATTGGGTTTCCACACTGGTACCTTCAAGGACTATTGCTTATCTGGGTTCCACAGAATGTTTCCTTGTTTAATCATTTACATCATAATTAAACTGACATGAAGTTGTCTTGATTCATTAAAAGATCTTGAGTACAGAAATGTTTATATTGGTTTGTCTAATCTATTGCTCATTGTCTAAGCTTTCTTATGTTTCCACTGGCTCAGGTACTAGCCTTTGCAAAAGCAGAATTATGGTAGAACTGAACCTGTGACTTTTGACTGGAGACGTAGGATATTTTTACAGAATTCAAAATAACAAAATAAATACTGGAAGAATCAAAAAGAGTGAAAGGTACACTAAGATTGAATTTTTGGGTTTGTTCACTTGCTTTGCATGCCACCAGAATATTATGGCTTGTTCAATAGGCTATAGTTTAAAAAAATTCCTGCCATAACACAGTGTGATTAAAAAAAACTTCGTAAGGTTACTACTACAGAAATGGCTGACTGAAGTCAAGACGGGACAAGATGTACTTTTTGAGGAATGTGGAATAACCACTTAAAAATGCAGTAACTTTACTCCAATGACTAGAAAGCCAAAAGAAAAAAATGCCTTGTAAAATTTAAATTATTTTATAAGGAAATGTGATACAGAAAACACTATTTGTAGTCTGATTTTTTTCCCTCTTCCTAGAAATCTTATCTTGTAATTTCCTTAATAGCCAAAATCTTTTGTCACCTTGCATGCTGGATACAGTGTCAGTATCATTTTTAGCTGAACTCTATCTACTCAATTGGTATACATTAGAAGTACCCTGATGGTAACATTTTGGCACAATCACAATATGCTTCTTCTGTTAAAACCAGAATTGTTTTACTGGATCCTGTTTCAATAATATAATTTTATATTTAATTGAACATTTCATTTAATGAATGTTAGTAGGAAGACTTGTTCAGCAGTTCCTTTCCATAAAGGGATATGTGTTATAAGGCATCTATTTTTCAGCAAATTAGTTCATCATCTTTATTATAAAATTAGTTTAGCTGAAGATACAAAGAGAAGTTATATAAATAGAACAGAGAAATTATGAAAGTGAAGTAATTGCATTAGCCAAGGAAGCCTGCAATTATCACCTGTGTGCAAGAACAGTCTTAAATTGTTAACATAACAAGCCCACATGGTCTGGTGCTCACACATTATCTTATAAACTATTTATCCCCTGTAAGCCACTTATTTGTCTCCCCACCTTCTTTCTGAGTTAAAGCTGCTGAATCCAAACACTGCCTAAGATTATTGAATCAGTGGTAGTATTCGACCGATTACCTCACCTGGGCCATGGGATAATTTTAAGTATTTTAATTTGGTTTTATTGGGCTTAAATTGTTTAATTCTTTTTTAAATAATTACTGTATTGTATGTTTTAATTGTGAGCCACCCCGAGTCTTCGGAGATGGGGCGGCATATAAGTCCAATAAAATAAATAAATAAATAAATAAATAATTCTGCCCGGTTCTGGAGAGCTAGTAGGAGTGATGGGCAATGGAGATCGAACCAGTTCTCTCCGCTGCTCTGCTGTTGGGCCCACCTGCCCGCCTGGGCTCCCATACTCATTTTGATTGGATGGGCATGGCCAGCTTGATGCCAGTCACTGGGTGTGGCTGACTGAATGGGCGTGGCTTGCTTGATGCCATTCCCCAAACTGTTGGCATGTTTCCTCTTCGCATTAGGTAGACTGGGCCAAAGTCATGCTGGCCCGATGTTTCCTCTTTGCATGACCAGGCCAAAGTGACACAGGTAGACTAGGCCAAAGCAACATGGGCTGGCCCCTTACATTTTCCAGGACGGCCCCACAGGCCAGATCCAACCACTTCACGGGCTGGATCTAGCCTGCGGGCCTTGAGTTTGACACCCTGACTTACATTATGTTCAGTTAGGAGTCGGTTGGAGGCTTAAGCTAGCAATAGAAACAGTTTGCTGCAGGGCAGATAAGTGGCTCCAAGTCTTCAAGACTCAGCTACAGCACAACTGCTACAGACCTGGGTGTCAAACTCAATTTCATTGAGGGCCTCATCAGGGTTATGTTTGACCTTGGGGAGCCGGGTGGGGGGCAGGATGATCATGGGCATGGCCAGGGGTGGGCATGGCCATGGTGAGCATGACACAGGACTCATTGGAGGCCCTCTGGTGGCCAAGAGCTAATGCAGAACTTCCCTGAGACTGTTCCTCAGTCATAATCTTCCTTCCTTCCTTCCTCCTTCCTTCCTTCCTTCCTTCCTTCCTTCCTTCCTCCCTTCCTCCCCCTTCCCTCCCTCCCTCCCTCCCTTTTTCCTTCCCTCTTCATTCTCCTTTCTTCTTCCCGTTTCCTTATTTTTCCTTCTTTGCTCTCTTCCCATCTTTCCTTCTTTTTCTTTTTCTTTCCCTTTCTTCTTTCCTGCCCCTTTTTGCATGCTCAACTGCAAAAGGGGAAACATTTCTCCTTTTGTTTTGTTTTTAGTTTGTTTCAATAGCCCACTGCCTGCGAAAATGGAGCCCAGTAGGGCTGCGGTGGCCTCCCCGAGCTCCGTTTTTGCTGGTGGAGGCACCGTGGGCCGGTCCTTTGCTGTTTCCCAGCCAGCTCCATGGGCCGGATTCGGCCTGCGGACCTTGAATTTGACACCCCTGTTATATAATAAAATAAATCTATGCCAAGGTATCTTTGGTTTCAGAGAATTCCTATGAGAAAATAGTTCACAAGCTAATGATGATCAGCATATTTAAATGTGTTGGCGTTTGACTCTCCCAGCTTTTGATTTCTTTCTAAATAGCTTATAAATGAATACTATGTTTCTCAGTTATACGGGTCGGAGAATCTCTGCTTCCTTGCTTGAAGACTGAGTCAATCAAAGCTTGGTTCAGCCCCCTTCCATTGCAGATGCCCAGTTTTTGACTCATTCTTCTTGCAAAGAGGACACGAGAAAACGCTCAAGGAAAGACATCAACATTCATGCTTTGGATTCTTCAAATTAGGAGAGAAAATCAACGAACTGTGAGTAGAAAGTGAAGGAGGCAGAAAGTTGCTAGAATAGAGATTGGCTTAATTGGCCTTTCTTCCAGGTATGATTGCCCAGTTTGGAATGTCCACTAAGTCTATATATATATGTGTGCATCTTTCCCTCATGGAAGAGGTGGATATTCTTGTAAATGCCCATAATGACCAGTAAACTGTTGTTTGCCCTTCTAATCTTATTTCAGTCTCCACTTGTAGTATGGTATCAGGTATCCATTTCCTTCTTCAATAGTGTTAAGTGTCTATGAGGTAACATTTCCAAATATTTCAAGTTTCAGATATCTTAACTGGCAGCATAGTTTGGCATGTGGATCACTTTTTAGTTGACATTGGTTTCTGATTTTAAGATAGTATGAAGAAAAATTAAAATTTGCCCAATAAAAAAATAGTATGATGTGTTATTACAAAATTGCAAGAAATGAGGGTTTTCTTCAAGGGTTCATTCATGCACATATATTGTATGTAATTATTCCTTTATGAACACAGAAACATAAAAATGTAGTGCATCATTGCTTGCCATTAAAAAAATCTGCCGTTTTCCATTTTATTAATGCCATAATTTCAAAATAATTTATGAAGATAATACAGACATTGATTCATTCTTGAGGTGCATTCTAGTTTTGTAAAAAAAAAAGGTATGGTGTGTTGAAAGATTATAGCTTTGTTCACTGAATATAGGAAATTTTGTCCTCTTTTTATATCTGAGGTGCATGAAGTCTAAACTCTTTGGATACATAAACTGTTTAGCCCAGATTTGCAATGTCTGAACAAATTACTTGATTAAACTTGCAAATATATTGTTAATATAATAAAATATTCTTCACTTGGAAGTAAAAAGAATATTTCAAGTGGAGGCATATGCATACTTGTTTTTATTACAGAATATAGTAATGCCTCGAAGAAACCATCTGCTTGAGAATGGCACTTCAAGGGAGAAAAAAACTCTTCCTGCTGTTTTTGCACCTGGTCAGGTATAATTGTAATGTAAAGCATCTTCAGCTAACATTTTCAGGTCAGATACAGACCTGAAACAAGCTGTTTCTTAGTACTTACTTTTTTATGCACAAAAGAATTTTCAATAAAATACACTTGTATGTTAATACTTACATGTACAATTATTGCTTTCCTAAACTTAATAGCCATCCTTGTCTGAATTTCTCCTCCGAAATAAAGGAGTTCTGTGATGTTACATATGGTGCAGACTGATAATTAGACAGGATTGAGGGGGGAAATCCACTTTGTATGGTAATGCTAACTATATTTAAAGGGGTTTCTTATGCTTTGGTATTTCTTATGCTTTGTCATTTAAATCTTAGTATCTTCAGAATGCTTAGTTTCTCTTTAAAAAGTAGAATTAAATAATGCATATATTTTTTGATTTCTACATGGCATAATCAAGTGTCGTGCGAGTGGATCTGGGGGAAGGAGTTGTATTGGAATTAGGGTTATTTTATGGAAGGTAGTATGTTTGGACTGGAGGTATATGCTCTGGATTGAATATAGATTGAATTAAAATTGGATTCTTTGAATTCATTATTAGTTGGTCATGATATCTCATCACTTTCAATTGTCAGAAAATATATGATGTTCATCCTTTTATATTGTCATATTATTCATATTTAATAAAAGGCATAGTCTTCTATGATGGAAATTAAGCAACAAAATCCTGGAGGAAGGAAATGACAAACAACTGCAGCTTCAGTATTGCTATCAAGAAAATGTCCACATCCACATAATCATCAGTAGTTGTGTTTCAGTCAGGAGAATCTTTATCTTTTTAATATTGTGTATCAAACAGGAAAACCATTTACATTGTCAAAGGTGTAGTGAGCGTATTACACATGCAGACTAACACAATCTAAGGCGTTATATTTCTAATATCCTTTTAATCATGCTGTACTCAATGTTAGTTGTTTAATATAATGGTTAAAACTTTACATTTCCGTACTAGCTCTTTTTTTTTCTAAGAAGGCTTATTATACTTGCCTGCATTGCTGCTTCAGTAGAAGAGAGAGAATTGTCATGTAAGAATTTATCCTATGTGGTGTGGTCTGGTAAATTCTACAGACAATCCCATTTGTTTAAGATTCCTGAAAATTTTATTATGTCATGTTCCAGGAATTTGGACATGGAAAAAATGTTTGATGATTTTGTAATTCCTGTTACCGAGTCATTAATTTTAGAGGCCATAGAATCTGGAAGTAATTGTTTTAGAGTTTTGCCTGCATTTGATACTACAAGTGTAACTTTTGGTTATTTTGTTTTTCAATTAAAATTTGAAGAATAAATGATGGCTGTCCATCTCTAGCTCATTTTTAATACTGTTTATATGCTAATTAGTAGCTTCTTTAATACAGTGTTTAAACATTGATGAGAGATAAATCACAGTATCTACCTTTTTAAATAAGGGGAATTATACTTCGTTTTTGGGGTTCTGCTTCAAGACCTAGGAGTGGTATTGATGGCAATACAGTAATCACTGCACTACGTGAGGTTGGTGGCCTTGGTGGCTCAGGCTGTTAATTGCCTGCACTTAAGTTCCAGCTGCCTACAACTGCTGTAGGCTCGAATCCCACCAGGCTCAAGGTTGACTCAGCCTTCCATCCTCTCGGGGTAGGTAAATTGAGGACCCAAGATTGTTGGGGGCAATTAGCTGACCTTGTAAAAATGCCACTTAGTAATAAGCAGGCATATACAATGGAATGAAGGCTATTGCTGAGCACACTGGGTTGTGCTCCAAACATTGTAAGCTGCCCTGAGTCTCCGGAGAACGGAGGCATATAAATGTAATTAAAAAAAAAGGAGGTTTTGGTGTTAAAAACACAGTACTGGATACTGAATGCTATCAATAGGTTATGGTTTATAATACTTCTTTCCTTCATTTTTATCACTATAATCCGAGGAGATCAGCAGAAAATAAACTTGAGTTCCAGATAGGAAGCTGAAGGCCAGAGAGGAAAATGGAAAAAGACACAAAGCTTTCTACTTTGTTTCTAATAAATGTATTCTTAAGAGATCTTAAATGAAAAAAATAAATAAAAGAAATTTGGAGAACCAATGGGGAGAACCATTTTTAAAACAAAAATTGATTCATTCAAAACATGGGGTACAATTGATAGTAGCCTTACCAATGAGTTTTCTACCAAAGTTGGAGTGTTGGAATGTGTCTTCCACAGTTCCTAGAGATATATAAAAAAGTAGAAGAGCTGGAATTAGATGCAAATGATATAACTTCTTACAGACTTTTTGCCCTTGTTTATTCTCTAGAACAAATGACCAGAGAGTATGTGACTTTTTCCAGAGTATTATTAAGTTGCTCTGCTAAAAGTCTTGATTAATCCTTATTGTGAGAAAGAATATACAAACTTAATTTTTGAATAGTATGCTCCATTTGCCAGAAAAAAATGGATTTTTCAAGGAATGTGGGAGTAAGTTATATGTTTCATTACTAATAAAGGAGAATATTTGTAGCTCAGGGTTGAAATAAGGGGTCCTTGGTGCTTTCTTGCAAACGTTTCATTACCCTAGCTAGGTAACATCGTCACTGCTAGTAAAGAGTGCTTTTGCTGTTTGCTATATGTTGCATTTCTATCCTGTTCCCAAGTTTAATCCTCAATTCAAAGTGACCTCTAAAATGACATTTTTAGTCATTTGAGAAAAACTGAGTTGTGTGAAACAGCTTTAATGTTATTTAATCAGTTTGGCAAGATGTATACAATATACCCTAATTTTGAACATTGATTAATGCCTAATGAAATTCATAACCTTCTGGAAGGACTTGGCAGACATTAAAAAATTGTGTTCTGCTGATAAAGGACAGATCATATCTTAAAAGCTGTCTTGACTACCCAACTGCCTTAAGACAGCTAATAAGAAGTAGAGTTGGCCTTTCATTTGGTACTCACTTCTGTTGACTTGATATTTTATTCTGATATTAATCCAAAATCTGACCTAGATATCTAGAGTGCCTATAAAAAGAGTAGAGTTGTTTCAAATTAAGCATGCATTATGTGTAATTAATCAATCAATTCAATAAAAATGCTATAAAAATAAAAGTTAAAATCAGTTGCGTTTCTTATACTTTTTATTGCTCTTTCTGGTAATTGTAGTTATCTAATTTTGCTTTTTATTATTGCTGGTGCTTAAAATTGTTGTCAGTTGCCAAGAGTCATGTTCTGAGAAGGGGTATGGATAATAAGTCTTTCGTATAAATAAATTTGAACTTGTGGTAGCTATCACATAGCCCCAACTCCCTCTGGAACCATATTCTACATATGAATTTAAACTGCTCTAATATTCTCTCTGATCCTTTCCCTTTATATAATCTTACAAAAGTGTCAACATCACAAAGCTTACATAGTTGGACATAACATTCATTGTTGCATTCGATAATGCCGGTTTATCTGCAATGCAGATGTCTTTTGAAATAATAGCAGGAGAAAATATTAAGCTATTGTTCTCCATTATAAGAATGAGCTGAAGTAAGGCAAGTTTCTGAGAAAAAGATTGAAAATGTTACATTTTAAATTAATCACAATTTAGTGCAAGGGCAGGCTACTTGATGCCCTTAATTTAATTTGTTAAGAATTTGGCCTAATTTCACAAGGTCTGTGCAAGCAGGTTAATTCAGACCACAGGCTACAATTGTTTCTCTTTTCTCTACAACATGCTGTTTGGGAGTGACAAAAGACAGTGTTAGGAAGAAAAACAGTATGCGGAAGACAGTTTTAAAAGAGAAGGAAAAGTATATCAGAAAACAGATTTCTGTTCCTTGTTAAGCTCCATCCTACATGTATTTCTTGTAGCACACCTTGCTAGTTACCAGGGTGCTTATTCTTATTTACTGCATTATATTAACTGTGACAAATAATATAAACAAACTCATTTCATCACTCATTGTTTTAACATGGCTATATAATTAAGATTAACCGTAGTTTGTATAGCAAGATAACTGGCAGCTAAATGGAAATGAAAGTTTCTCACCTTTGTGGTCATACCAAAAGGGAAGAACAAAAAGATACAAACTTAGGACTCATTTTGATTCCCTTCTATAAAGCAAAACAATAGTTTAGCATTACAGGTCCTAACATGGCACCTGTCACATCGCGTCCTATAGCATCCATGGACAGCATCCCTTGTTTCTTTAAAGATACTTTTGATGAGGAAATTAAATGGAAAGTTTGTTGCAAGGCACTGTATTTAGCTCAACCATAATAGCTACCGTGTTTCCCCGAAAATAAGACACTGTCTTATATTTTTTTTGGCTCCCAAAAACACACTAGGTCTTATTTTTGGGTAGGTCTTATATATTTTTTAATGAAAAAACACCATATTCATGTAGAACAATGTACATTTATTCATGTACGAAACCATGAACAAATCGCATACCGTGTTTCCCCTAACATAAGACACTGTCTTATATTTTTTTTGGCTCCCAAAACCACACTAGGTCTTATTTTCGGGGTAGGTCTTATTTTCGGGGTAGGTCTTATTTTCGGGGAAACACGGTATTTTGAAGAAAGCTTTTGAACTCTACATATATCTCAGAGATTTCCCTGCGACAACAAGTTTCCAAAGTTTAGGGAGCCCAGATTTATCATTCCTTCTAAACTAGCCTACTGCTTGACCTACCTTCCATCTGGGTACTACAAGCTGCCAGCATGGAAACAGGTGGTGTGAACTATGTTGTAGTTAGTGAGCATTTTTTTGTGAAAGGAATGAAAACTTCCTTTAAAGAGGCACTTTAAGAAGCTAGCCTTAGACCTAGATCAGGGGTGTCAAACTCGCGTTGTCACGACAGCATCACGTAACATAGCGGGACATTTTTCCCCTTTGCTAAACTGGATGAGGGCATGGCCAGCGTGTGACGCATCCACCTGCAGGCCACAAGTTTGACAGCCCTGGCCTAGATGATCATTGCCCTGCCTACATCTATTGTTTGGGGGAGAAGATGATCAAAATAGTGATGGGTAGTGGCTACAAAGGGCTGTGGAAGTAGTGGATTATCTGGATTCTTTTTGGTTAGCATTCAGCCCCAAACAGGGAACTGAAATTACGTATATCATTTCAGTGGTTGGTTTATGGCAGGATTTAGACAACCCTCTTTGTCTTGCTAGTTATCTCAGGACATCTATCAATCATGATAGCTTTCTTGCAGATACCAGGTTGAGAGTAAAAAATAATGTTTTCTGGTGGTTCCAGTTTTTCCTAATTAAGTGGTTCTAGCCAGAAGGAATACGAGAGGGCAGGCAGGGATTTTAGACAAAGGGGAGGGGTGTTAAAACCTGTACATTGGTATCATATTAAGTCTGCTCATCAGTTATTTTAATACAAAAACCAAAATGCAGATAAGCCTTGCACTTACTTGCAACAATGAAGGTTATACAGGAGTGTTGTATAAAGTAATTCTGCTATATCCTTAAGCAGTAGATACCTTTAAAGCAGAAGTGCGTAACCAGTGCATAACCAGTCCACTATTAGGCAGAGGGGTATATTGGATTTTGAGTTGTAATTTGGATATCACAGACAGTAAGGCACATTCAAAACAAACATAGCATTGGATTTAAGTTATAGTGTAATGTAGAAAATAAATAGAAGTGGTTATTTGTATCTAATTATACAGTTGTACATTTCTATCCCAGGCTGTGAGGTAGATACTGTGAGGTACTAATACCACTCTGTAAAGCCTTAGTAAGACCACACCTAAGAGTACTGCCTCCAATTTTGGTCACCATATTATAAAAAAGATGTTGAGACTCTAGAAAAAGTACAGAGAAGAGCAACCAGGATGATTAGAGACTGGAGACTAAAACATATGAAGAATGGTTACAGGAACTGGGACTGGCAAGTCTAGGGACGAGAAGGACCAGGGGAGACATGATAGCAGTCTTCCAATATCTGAGGGGCTGCCACAGAGAGGAAGGGGTCAAGCTATTTTCTAAAGCGCCTGTAGGCCAGACAAGGAATAATGGATGGAAACTGAACAAGGAAAGATTTAACCTGGAAATAAGGAGAAACTTTCTGACAGTGAGAACAATCAACCAATGGAACAGCTTGCCTTCGGAAGTTGTGGGAGCACCATCACTGGAGACTTTCAAGAAGAGATTGGACTGCCATTTGTCAGAAATGGTGTAGGGTTCCCGCTTGGGCGGGGTTTTGGACTAGATGACCTACAAGGTCCCTTCCAACTCTGATTATCTGTTATCTGAGATTGTGTTGATGCCTTCTTAGGGCTTCCTGGCTGTTGGACTAAATGGGAGAGAACAGCTGAACTTGAACCCTCATAGGTTGAAGTTACTGTTGATTCATTAGGACTCTGTGGTCTTCACAGTTACCCACAGTTACGGGTAGTGCTTACCTATCAAGGAGTAGGTTTCTTGGGAGCGGGGAGGTCCCTCATAGTTCTTGTTCCTAAGCCCTAGCTAGAGGAGCAACATTTGGCTTAGGCTGGTGTAGCAGGTATTGCTTTACATAGAGCAGGACAACTTTGCATCAGTATCTTTGGAACACTACCCAGCTAGGGTACTTAATGCACTTTAGTTGAAATTGCAGTTAAACACTATTTAGAAATTACATTTGGATTGCCAGCATTGTGAGCATGTTATATTGAGTAGTTACTGATTGTTTTCTAGGCCTAATTTAAGGTGTTGGATTTCTTTTGTAAAGCCATTTTTTATATTGATACCTGAATGCCTTCAGGACTGATTAACTCAGTCACTATCAACTAATTAAGTTGATCAACCAGGGAAAACCTTCTATTAATCCACTACTTCAGAGAGATTCCAGGGTCTGAAGTGAGGTAATGCTGCCTTTCTGTATATGTGCCAACACTGTAGAGTGTAGAACAAATACCCTGAAGATGTTCATTTTTTTTGAATTTTTAAAGTCTGAGCTGTTTCAGATAACCTTCCTCTGATTTGTTGTTGCCACCTTTATCTTCACTATGTTTATTTTTTAAAAAAATACAGTATTTTTTATCTGTGTACTCTGCATGTTTTAAATTGTATTTTCTCTATGTAAGCCACTAGAATAATTTTGATTATGGCAACATAGAAATATATTTAATAATAAGCAATAAAATAATTTACATACATTGAAAGAAAATATTGCTCAAGGATGGATGTAACTGTTCCTGGTTGATTTTTTTAAAATGTCTACTGTAAAATGAAGAAAATGGAACATTATTTTTCTACTGAAACAGTATATGGTCTACAGTTAATAACATGTTAAGCCAATATTTCTTAATCTAGCAGCTTTAAATTCTTTTAAGACTTTAATTCCTAGGATTCCCCAGACAGCATTATTCTTAAAAAGTTAAAGAAGGCTGAATTATATATGAAAGCTGAAAACCCATGTGGTTTTTTTATTGAAAAAAAAATTAAATCCAAAATATCCACTAGAAAGCCTTTATTTTCTCTAGAAGGGAAGCATATTTCGGAGGGAAATGATTTCATCTTCCTAAAACACACAAAATGAGTGCATAATGGTTCCTTATTTTACACCAGTTATTTCAGTAAAAGGCCCAAGTGAAACTAATTACAATCCACAAAAGTATGGTTATTGCAGTATGAAAAGTTCGTTTTATTATCCTAGCTTTGTACAGGAAAATTTATGGGACTTGAGAAGGTAACAGCAATATAATCAAATTCTATTTAGTTAACTGATGATTTAACAATATACAAATGCATGTGTACCCATGCACACAAATGTATTCCTCATCATTTTTCAGATAGCTGATTTCATTGTTTGTTTAAGATGGGGCAGAGTTCCAAGATAATGCTACCCATATTATATGTGGTCTTGAATTAAATCCCTAGAAACTCTTGTTGGAGAACTTAAGTAAGTAGCTCAGAAAACCAAGATTATATTCTTCCTTCCATCTATGTTCTCCACTTTTAAGTATGAATTCTGTTTATGAAGATAATAGAAATAACAATTCTAAGAGGCAACTGGAAGTATGTTGAAAGAAAAATCTGTTGTGAACATATGAGCTAATCATTCCTGCCTTCTTTAGGCTGACATAGTACAACACCAAGCTTGCAACATTTCATTTTCCCCTCTTTTACTGGCACTGGGCTTAATTAATCGAAACCTCACTCACCCATATGGAGAGTTAAATACTGATTGTGCTCTAAAGAGAAATAAAAAGGCAACCAGGTTTAGCAAAATAAGCTCTCTTGGATGAATGAATGAATGAATGAATAGGATAGCATTACATGAAAAATAGCTTAAAATAATTTAACCTTCTCCAGTGAAAGCATGTGGATTGTGGTAATCAATGAAGTTATACATTTAATAAAGGAAAAGACTATTCTTGGTCTAGAAACTTAAATGTAACCTAACTTCTTTCTCAAAAGAACTGTTAGTTGAATCCAATATGACAAAGCATGCTTCCTGGTTTTAGGCAGGAGGCGATCTTTGTAAAAACTGCCCACCATTTTATTAGTCTGTCATAAGCAAAACTACGGGACAGCTGTTTAAATGTGTTGTATCAAATGGGCAACAAAATATTTGGCATAAGCTACAGGATGTGCGTGTTATATGATCATGCAGTTCAACATCTGATCTGGATGTATCCATATCATGAACAGGACCTCTGCAACTCTTCAAATGTGCAGTGTTAATATAGCCTTAGAAAAATACTGAAAACATGTTGAAAGAGAACAGTGTTGCATGAGAATGATGTTAATATTAAACTTATATCCATGAGTCAGTAGCAATCAACTTTTCCACCTTCCAGTGGTGCATGCCTACTAGTATCAAATTAGTGGGAGGGAATATATCAGTCTGAAGTTATATATACCATCAAAATAAGATGCAGACTCCCATGAGGATATTAAATGGAAAGTTTGTATTCTGTTATTTTGAAGAGAATAAAGACATACAGAGTCCCCAGCCGCTATGGGGCTTGACTCTTTTGTATAGGAGCAGATCTGAATATGTGCATAATATTGTCAGAACAATATTATTCAAATACCTAATGTGAGTTAAGACAACGTAAACAACATCCAGGGTATTATATTTATACTTACTGGGTTGAATGATAAATTAAGATTTAGAACCTTAAAATACTTTTAAACGAAAACAATTCATTTCTCTTTAATTCATCCGTGTCTTCTTTTTTGTCTTCTTTAATCAGCCTGCTTTATTTATGACATTTCTCCATTCCCAATTAACAAAATGGTACACTCTTCCTTATCCTCAGGTTTCCCTTTCCCTGTTGAATCTGTCATTTGAAATATTAACTAACTCTATGTAGAATACTTTTAACTGATCTTCCAATTTTTCATTTTTAATAGAGTTCTTCAAAAACATTAAAATTTTATTCCAGATACCCACTGTAAAGAGGAACACTATACAACACAACAAAATCATCACAATATATTGCTTTTTTTGTAATAGAATAGTCAAAGGACACTTCAGATTTCATCCGGAAAAACAGTGATAAATGACACCCACCATTGAAAGTAGAAAGTAATTTTCTTAGTGAAGTTTGGGTTGTCAATCAATTCATCATTTCAGTGTGTTTTTTACCCACACAAAGGCATAGCAGCCAGCCACACATAATTGTGCAGTTCTAAAAATGGTAGTAGGTGAAATAGTTACAGTAAAGACAACAGAGTCTTGTGGCAGCTTAAAAACAGATTTGGTATTACAGGTAAACAGGTATTACACATCTTTTTAGGATCAGTAGAGATTCTCATCCATTAATCAGGACTTGTACACCTTTCCCTGGTTCTCTATTGCTATTTTCAATTTGGACCAAGTAATATCTTTGTTTAATAGTTATTTCATCTCTTCCCCAATTGCTTTATCTTTCATTTTATCTAAATAGTTTCTTATCCTTTCCTCCTTAACCTCCTCCTTTTTATATAAATCTTCAAAATACTTATGGGCAATTTCTTTTTTCTGTTCTGTCCCCTGTTGTGTATCCCCATTTCCATCTATTAGTTGGTAAATCAATCTTTTTTCTTTCCCTTTTTTAAGTCTGTAGGACAGCCATCTCCCTGGCTTGTTGGCATGCTCAAAATAAGTTTGTCTAGTTGTATTCAAATTTATAATCATTCTCTCTTGTTCAATTAAATTCAGTTTATGTTTAGTTATTGTCATCTGATTTTGCAATCTTGAATCCTTTGGGGTACTTTGTAATTGGGTTTCTAATTCCTTAATTTTTTGTTGTAATTTGTTTTGCTGGGCATATTTTTCTTTATTCCTCTTGGCATTATAAGAGATTGTTATACCTCTTATTACTGCCTTCATTATGTCCCAGATGTTTTGTTTCTTAGTTACTGCATTATTATTTTCCTTTAAGAAATAGTTTAATTCCTCCTTAAGCTTATTCAGATATTCTTTTCTCTAATTAACTAGGTATTTAACATCCACCTTTTCTTTGGTTTTTTCCTACCTTTCCAGATTATCTGAATTGGATTGTGATCTGCCCATTCATTGGGTAAGATTTCAATCCCTTTTATTTCATTTGCTATTTCCCCATTCATCCATGCCATGTCAATTCGTGTGCATATTTGGTGAGGGTTTGAGTAGAATGTAAATTATTTTTTCTCAGGATTTAACTTTCTCCATATATCAATCAAATTTAACTCCATCATTTCCATAAATATTTTTGGTAGCTCTCTTTTTTTTTCCCCTGTTCCTCCCCCCATTACTGTGATCTTTTTGGTAATCAGCAATAGCATTGAAATCCCCTATGATACAAATATTTCTTTTTTCCAATCCTACTATTTTTTCATATAGATACTTAAAAAATTTTCTGATCTCCATTCGGGGCGTAAATTACCACTAAAAGAATTGGGATAGCATTGATCCAGATCTACAAAACCAGAGTTCTTCCATCAGGATCTGACCATATTAAATCTACTTTCATACTCTCTTTAACGTACACTGCGATCCCTTTCTTTTTCCCATCATCTGCCAGTGCAGTGAATAACTTCCCTAATTTCGGGCATTCTAAATATTTTTCATCTGATTTCTTTATATGGGTTTCTTGTAGGCAAACTATATCAGCATTTTGTTTGATTAATTTGGCTATTGTCCTTTTCCTTTTTATCATAGAGTTTAGACTATTTATGTTGACTGATAATATTTTCTTTTCTTTTTCCATTATTTAGTTATGTTTTGCTTTTTGTCTTGTGACTGCTCTGGTATCTCTTTGTGCCTGAAGATGTATACTATCTTCTTCTCTCTCCTGTTGTAATTGATTATTTTCTTGATTTCCTAAAGTTCCATCACCATTCTTGTGTTGATCTTGATCTTCTTGGGAGTTCGTTTCCAATTCATCCTTACTGCTGTGTTCTTCCGGGCCTACCAACTTAAAATTAAAATTATTAATATTATTAATATTAATATTATTAATATTTCCCATATTTTTTCTATATATATAACTGGCAAGAATATAACTATCAATATTACTAATAAATCAACTAGATCAGGCAAATTACATCACAGTTGCAATAATCAATTTCCCTTTCTACCACATATATAAACTTATATAGCACTATGTAAAAAAAAATTGAAAGAGGAACATTAACTAATCAAAATGCCAAAAAGTAAGAGGAAAAGTAGAAAAAGAGAGAAAGGGGAAAGAATCTTAAAGTAGCTATTCAGCTTTCAGTCTCTAAAGTTACACGCTTGCAATCCAAATGCACCGGAAATGGAGAGTTGCTGAGTAATAGCAATGTCCTCACAAAGTCTCAGCTCACTCAGTGATATCCAGTTCTCTTTTTGTCTTGGAATTCTTAAGTTCGGTTTTTCTGTATTTCTTCAATTAAAGCAGACCATTCAATTGAACCTATGCACCCTCAGATCAGCGGCCAAAGGACTTTTGAAAGTTTCAAAAGTATCTAGATATCTCCTTTTGCACCTCGTTATCTCCGCCGATTTCACTCGCTCTGATCTTCTTCTCATCTCGAATTTATTACAATCGTTCAAAATAGAAGTGATCTGAATTCCCCAGACCTTCCAGCGGCTAAATTTTCTTCCATTAATAACAGTGTGGCAAACCTCACCAGCCTCCCAGTCTTCTTCGCTTTATTTATTACTGTCCTTATTTTCTATCTGTCAAGACTTTTCACTTTCACCCACCTCATCTCCGTTCCTTAGCCGCTTCCTTTTAGGGCTCCGATCAGGTTCTTTCAACAGCACTCAGAGTTCTATCACCATTGCAAACTTCCTCGCCCACACCTTTCACAGTTAATCACCACAATCTGTCACTCGCTTCCTTTCATCAGTGGCAGACTGGACTTCGGGGCCATCATTAGCAAAATGGCAGTCTCTTGCTCTTTGTGCTCTGGAGGGTTTCTCTTCGCTGCAATGGGAGTTGCCTTCCCACACAGCTCGAGTTTCCCACACTGGCATGCTTTCTCCGTTTGTCACCCCAAGGGATCGCACCAACAGCAAGAAGAGTAAGAAGAACTGCAAGCAGACTTCAGCACCTCTGTTCGTCCCTACCTCACCACCGGAAGTCTGTACACCTTTCCCTAAAGACTTGAAAATATCCTTAGGCTTAGTCACTTTCTTGGGGCTGTAATAGTCCCACTTAGTTGAAATTGATCAGTAGTCCAATTAATTGATCTCTCTCTCTCTTAGATATCTAAACTCTATTTTAATTTAATAGGGTAGTGTCTCTTATGAATAAAAATATTAACCCAATATACTTTCAAGTCTGATTTCTATATCACATATATAGTTTATATATAACCTAACATTAGTTACTGAGTCTATATGCGTAAGTTCAAAGTAATCCTAATAAGCAATATTTTATCCTATCTCTAGTCTGAATCTTATTTACCAATACTTTGCCTAAATCCAAATATATATAGATACTATAAGATACTTTGTCAATGGAATATTTTATCTAAGTAAGTGTCTTATCAGACCTTATTTTAAATATCCTTAAACATAAGCAACAGTGCAATAGCTACAAAGTAAATCAATTAAATATTTAAGGTAATCATCCCAGTAAATACAACTATTAATATATAAAAATTAATTGTAATTATTAATTAATACTTAAAATTATTATTATTTCCCTTATTTTTTCTGTTTATATAACTGGCAAGAATATAACTATCAATATTACTAATAAATCAACTAGATTAGGCAAATTACATCACAATTGCAATAATCAATTTCCCTTTCTACCACATATATAAACTTATATAGCACTATGTAAAAAAAAATTGAAAGAGGAACATTAACTAATCAAAATGCCAAAAAGTAAGAGGAAAAGTAGAAAAAGAGAGAAAGGGGAAAGAATCTTAAAGTAGCTATTCAGCTTTCAGTCTCTAAAGTTACACGCTTGCAATCCAAATGCACCGGAAATGGAGAGTTGCTGAGTAATAGCAATGTCCTCACAAAGTCTCAGCTCACTCAGTGATATCCAGTTCTCTTTTTGTCTTGGAATTCTTAAGTTCGGTTTTTCTGTATTTCTTCAATTAAAGCAGACCATTCAATTGAACCTATGCACCCTCAGATCAGCGGCCAAAGGACTTTAAAGTTTCAAAAGTATCTAGATATCTCCTTTTGCACTCGTTATCTCCACCGATTTCACTCGCTCTGATCTTCTTCTCATCTCAATTTATTACAATCATTCAAAATAGAAGTGATCTGAATTCCCCAGACCTTCCAGCGGCTAAATTTTCCATTAATAACAGTGTGCAAACCTCACCAGCCTCCCAGTCTTCTTCGCTTTATTTATTACTGTCCTTATTTTCTATCTGTCAAGACTTTTCACTTTCACCCACCTCATCTCCGTTCCTTAGCCGCTTCCTTTTAGGGCTCTGATCAGGTTCTTTCAACAGCACTCAGAGTTCTATCACCATTGCAAACTTCCTCGGCCGCACCTTTCACAATTAATCACCACAATCTGTCACTCGCTTCCTTTCATCAGTGGCAGACTGGACTTCGGGGCCATCATTAGCAAAATGGCAGTCTCTTGCTCTTTGGGCTCTAGAGGGTTTCTCTTCACTGCAATGGGAGTTGCCTTCCCCACACCGCAGCTCGAGTTTCCCCACACTGGCACGCTTCTCTCCGGGATTCGTGCACCCCAAGGGATCGCACCAACAGCAAGAAGAGGTAAGAAGAACTGCAAGCAGACTTCAGCACCTCTGTTCGTCCTACCTCACCACCGGAAGTCTGTACACCTTTCCCTAAAGACTTGAAAATATCCTTAGGCTTAGTCACTTTCTTGGGCTGTAATAGTCCCACTTAGGGAAAAACATTTGCATATTTTTGTATTGTTGTGCAGCTATTACAAAGATAAATTAATGGATGCCCTGGGTTCATAATGTTAGTTGGTATAAAAATAAAGCATTATGGTTATTGACATCTGTATTGGTAACCTCTATTTATATGAATGCAAATGAGTGGTGTTCAACATATCTCAGTAGATTTATCCACAAAATAAATCCATGGCCTCCTACAGCACTCTTAACAGCCAAAATGGGCTGCAGGGGACCTGCTTGGGGCCCCCTCATGGCCAGTTTTCAGCCCGCAGAATGTTACAGGAGGCCGTGGGGGTTGAAAATGGGCCGTGGGCCCCCTGAAAATGGGCCATGGGTCAGTCCTTTGATATATCCAGGCTGGCCCCATGGGTCATATTTAAGCAGCCAGTGGGCCTTGAGTTTGACACCCCTGGCATAGAAAAATAAGTTTGCTGCCTTTCCTTGTCTTCTTTTAGTCCTTGGACAGAATGTGTGCCAAATTTAAGCAATGTACAATAAATGTATATTATTGAACTGGTCTACAGTTGTTCTAAGAAAAATTATAAATCCAGATTGGAAATTATCTGATTTAATCAAAGTTACTATAATGAACAGAATTCCTGGAACTAATATTATTGGAAATGTGGAGATTTATTTATAAATATAGGTAGTCCTTGTTTAGTGTTGATGATTAGGACTGGCAATTCCATTGCTACGTGAAATGATTGCTAAGTAGGAAAATAGATGACTATAGGTGACTCTACTTTCCTTTTCTCTACTCCCCCACCTTTTGGATTGGTCACCGCAGCGAGGCTGAGATAGCCATGTTAAACTAGACAAGACCCAATTTCACACCTCTTTTTTTTTGCCTCTAAAGCACTCCTCCGGCCCTTCGCAACACTTACATGGATGCTGGGATAATTAACAAGGATATTTAATATTTGTATTTACATTTATTGAAGAAGGAACTACAAGAGAGTAAGCAAGCACCCATTGGAGAACATACATTGAAAGCAATGCACTGGCTCTGGCAGATGCAAACATACCACTGTATTCTCTATTATGTGTCTGCTTACTCTCTTGTAATACCTTCTTCTGAAATCTCTGTTCTGCAAAGTGGGGAGCAGGAGTCAGAAACAGGGAGATTGTCTAAAAAAGTCACTTCCTGTTTTTCCTTCTTCAATAGAATTATACCACTACTTACTATATCCTGAATATCAAGACTGACTGATTCATGCAATTAGAAAGACCAAGAAAACGAAGAAGAAAAAAGAAAAGGAGGCCAGTTCCATGTAAAAAGTGAATTAAAGAATGTTAACAGTTAATTAAAAGGACTGTGAAAATGCACATTCTGATATTCAGAAGTGCCTATGTGCAATAGAAGTATGCACTTATTAAAGCCATGAGTTGTGAAGTTGTGCTAAGCAATATGTATCATATGCCGCCTCCTGGACCTGTATTATAATGGACCTGGGTTTTTATATGATGAGACCTGAACCACTGGAGCTAAAACCGGCATTTTCTTTCTCTCAGCAATAACTGGATCAAGTGATTCCTTTTGGACTATAACTGCTTACTCATTAGATCCTAATGAGAGCATAGGAAAACATGATTGGTGATTTAGGCACTGGAGCAATTTTTTTCTGTTCATATCTTTGCTATCAAAAGTTTCAATGAAACATTACATAGTTTACAACAAACACATACAGTCCATCTCTTTCAGTAACAACTTTTTCTTAATTTCTTCTGTGTATCCTCTTGTCCCACCTATCCTTTTTTATATATAATTGGAAGTGGTCTTTTTCAATAAAGGCATTTTATCAGACAAGGCTATATTATGGTATTCTTTAAATGCTGTTGGTTTCTTTTGCATATTAAATGAATGGCTGTGTGGCAATATCCTTTCAGCATCTAAACTAAGGAAATACAGCTGCATGTTTTGACAGATAAGGTATGAAAAGCAAACAATGGTAAGGAAGTGAAATCTCTACAGAAAATAAATGAACATCTATCAACAGAGTGATCAGTGCCTGGAATACTGTACCTGACTCTGTGGTTTCTTCCTCAAACCCCAAAAACTTTAACCTTAGACTGTCTACTGATTTCCTCACCCCATTCCTAAGAGGTCTTTAAGGGGTTCATAAGCGTACCAAAGTGCGTACCGTCCCTGTCCTAAAGTTCTCTTTATTCGTATCCATTTCATTTATTAATAATCATGTTTACACTTCTATCTGTTATCCAATACTGGGGTCGCCAACCTTTTGGACCTTAGGGATCACCAAACTCATAATTTTAAATCCCGCGGACTACTAATATGAATTTTGACTGACGGTAGCTTGCTGACGTTGGTGGGAAAGTCAGTCCCATATTCCAGAGCTGCAATAGTCACAGGACTGGCCCTTTGGTCATCCCGGAGCAGTTGCTCTTCCGCCCAGGTGCACCGGCCTGCCATGGACTGGAGCAGCTGCTCTGGGATGACCAAAGGGCCAGTCTTGTGACTATTGTAGCTCTGGAATATGGGACTGACTTTTCCACCAATGTCAGCAAGCTACCCTGGGGTGAATTTCCCTCCCCCGCTGTTGGTCTTACCTTCTAGTTCCAGCTCGCGTGGCTCTACTCAAGGTAAGGTTTGCACTTGGCCAAAGGGGATGGGGGCCAGCGGGTGGGTAGGCCATGTGGGTTGAAGAGGAATTGTGTTCTTGCACAGCCTGGATTAATTGCTTTGGGGGGAGTACTTTTGGGGGGGGACATTTCTTTGAGGAACACCAACACTTTGAGGACCAGTGGTCCCCGGCCCACCATTGGCGACCACTGATCTAATACATGCTTGACAAAATAAATAAAAAACCTAAAGAAACAAAATTTATCAAGGATTACAGAGGAGCAGAGACAGAAGTTTCTAAAACCATATAAAAGGTTAAAATAGGAAAGGAACCTATACCAGATGGAGTATCAAAAATGCTATTTTTGCTGTATTCCTTGCTAGCCATTGAGGATGTGCACAATATGGAAGAACTGTTTAATTTGAGCTTGGAAAAAAACATATTCCAGAAACGGCTGGTCTGTTTTAGATCAACCATGGATTTGCAGAATAGAAACTTCAAACATTTTTGTTGATGGCAATTTGGGGGTGAAACAAAATTCAGTCAAGGTGAATATTGTAAGGCTGGTGCATGTTCCACCCTTTGTCCCTCCTTTAATCAGCAGCTCCCAGTATGAACACATTGTATTGACTCACCAGCTGAGAAAAAGATGCACTCATCTTCTGATGCATCCTTTTTCTCTTTTGCTTCAGTGGTGAGGACCTGATATCTCATCAGCCCATCTGCTGTCCCTTCTTCCTGCATTGGGAATAGGCCACATTCCAGAATGAATTGATTAATCATTCACATCGGGCAGCAAGAAAATCCAACCAGCTAAGGGAAGGAAAGGCACTGGGAAGGGCGGGGAGGAAGTCACTGGAAAGAAACTCTTTTACTTGACTACTTGCTGGAATTAAAGCCCATTTGTTTGTTTAAGTGAATCTCAATATCATTTCTTTATAGAACATGTTTTGAAGAAAAGTATTTATTTTAACATGCTATTTTCTGTGTGCAAAGGGGAGTGGTTCAGGAAAAATGTGAGATGTGAAATTCAAAATATATTGCACAGGCTTGAGACTTTTTCCAGCTACAGAATAACGGCTCAGTAAAATATAACCCATATACAATTCAGTGTCTCTGAGGCATACTGACATTGTGTTAATGGTCATCCATAGGATAGTCCTTAACTTATGACAATTTGTTGAGCGACCATTTGAAGTTACGATGGCTTTTAATGAAAGACATAGAACCCATGACCAAAGTCACTCCTGTTGTAGTGCCCCCACAGGTACTTGTTTTGTTTTATTTGGACTTACTTGGACTTATAAGCCGCCCTCTCTCCTGAAGGACTTAGGGCGGCGTACATAAAAGACAGAAAGTACAAATGTTAAAAGAAATTAAAAAGATATTAAATTATGCCAAATAAACAATCAAATTAAAAACCCCGATCCCCTGTCAGTCCAGGCCAGATTGCAAAAAATAGCCATGTTTTGAGGTCGTGGCGGAAGGAGCGGAGATCAGGGGCCAAGCGCAACTCAAGGGGTAGTTGATTATCAATAAGTTGATACTTATTGCGATCTGGGTACATGACAGCCCATTTGTACTTGCAACTGGTTGGCAGGTGCCCTGCAATTATGTGACCACATCTTGGAATCTTCCCTACCAGTTTCCCTAGAAAGTCAATGGTCCTAGGGAAGGTTGCAAGCTTCTAATACTGCCTTGCAAACTTCTACTGTCTGCCAAGAGAATACCCTCTAGTCTCAGAGGCTGGCTAGAAAAAGTCTAGCAAAACAGTTGGATTTTATGATGGCATCACTTAGCAACAAAAATTCCACTCCCAGTTTTGGTCAAAAGTTAAAGACTATTTGTAATGCAGTTGCCTATGGTGGGGAATTTTGGCATATAGACAAAACCTTCATATGGTAGTACAGAGAGTAATCCTACTACTAAAGACTGGCTCAAAGAGTAATCTACTACTATTCTACTATGCAGTATTCTACTATTGAAGACTGGCTCTTCAATAATACTTCCAGAACAAGTTGTAGAAATTCATTGTTCTTTCCATGCTAAATTTTATACAGGAGCATCATTGGACTAGGGAGTTGTAAAACAAAGTTCGTAGTTCTGTGTATGAAATAGGTTATTGTTTCTGGCTGGTTTTACACATTGTTCTAAGTCATAATGTAATTGGTTTGGTTTTGTCTTGGATTAGAAACTTGTGTGAAATCAACTATTGTGGCTTGCAATGGTGGTTTTTATTCTATATCGAATACCGATCGCCCTGTGTGCGCGCACAGACAGGGACTCCTCGGGGTGCCGTCTGCGAGACAATGTCGGCTGGTGGTGCCTCGGGGAAGGGCCTACTCTGTTGCAGCTCCCGCCTTGTGGAACCAACTACCTTTGGAGCTCTGTTTGGCTCCTGATCTCCGCTCTTTCCGCCGCGATTTGAAAACCTGGCTATTTGAACAGGCCGGACTGGACTGACCTCTTGGGGGGGGGGTTTAAATTAATTTTAAATTAATTTTAGTGATTGGGCTTGCTTAGTTTAATTCTTTTTAAAATATTTATTTTAATTGTGAGCCGCCCGAGTCCTTGGAGAGGGGGCGGCATACAAGTCCAATTATAAATAAATAAATAAATATGCACATTGAAGATTCTTGATTTGGTTCTTTGGAATGCTGCTTTCAGGCTTGCAAAAAATACCTTCATTTTCATCCTACATAATTTATTTATACATTGTATTGCTATCTTCATTTGTATTGATTTTAATTCGGTGTTCAACACAATAATTCCTCAGCATTTGGTGAAGAAACTGGACCTATTAGTTTTTAATACACCTTTATGTAATTGGATATTGGATTTCCTTATTGATAGGACCCAGTTTGTGTGAGTTGGAAGAAAAGTTTCCAACTCCATCTCCTTGAGGTTGTGTCTTGAGTCCGCTACTGTTCACCTTGATGACCCATGACTGCTGTGCCAAATCTGCTACAAATCATATTGTGAAGTATGTGAATGACACGGCAGTGGTGGATCTTATCTGGGATGACAATGATGATACATATAGGGAAGAGTTGAAGGCTCTGGTGGACTGGTGCAATAAAAGTAACCTGGTTCTAACTGTTAATAAAACAAAGGAGATCATCGTAGATTCTAGAAAGAGCCAGCATAGTCATACTCCATTCAGCATCAAGGATGCAGCTGTAGAGGTGTCAACAGTATTAAGTACCTGGACGTGCAGATAACTAATAATCTGAACTGGTCTCTCCACATGTCATATTTGGGGGCAATAAGCTGACTTTGTAAAAAATGCCGCTTAGTAATAAGCAGGCATATAGAATGGAAAGAAGGCTATTGCTGAGCGCATTGGGTTTTATCCCAAAAATTGTAAGCCGCCCTGTGTCTCCGGAGAAGGGCGGGATATAAATATGAATAAAAACATAAAAAAATAAAATATTTAGTGAAGCATGCAAACCAGTGTCTGTATTTCCTGCGTTGGATGAGGAGAGCACATCTTTCTCTTTCTCTCCTGGCTACTTTTTACAGAGACACAAGTGAGAGCATTTTAACTAACAGCATCACTGTTTGGTTTGGTGGCTGTAGTGCCTCAGGGAGAAAGTCCACTCAGAGAGTGGTAAGGATAGCCGAGAAGATTATAGGCAGCTTGCTTTCTGTCATTCAGGATGCTGCTTATAGATGCTATGTGCTTAGAACTCAAAGCATTGTTAGAGACCCTACAGTTTCAGTAGCTCCCCTCTGGGAGGAGGTTTCGAAGTATTTCTAGCAGGACTACCAGATTCTGTAACAGCTTTGTTCCCGATGCCAGCTGTCTGGTAAACTTGCAAGATTTGTTTCTCTCACCATGTACATGTATACATCCAAACTAAACTGTGTTGTTACTCTGTGTCATATAATATTTGTGGATATATTTGTATTTATTCGTTCGTTTGTTTTGTCATGTTTGTGTAGTGTGATGTTCCTCTATCATGTTCGAAGAGGACCTTCACATCTAATGGGTTGTGGGCTGTGTAGTGTATGTTAGAGGTGGAGACCCTTTGAAAGCTGTATGTAATGAAATTTCATTTTAATGTATGCCTATTAGAGTACATTCAAAGTGACAATAAAGTTATTCTATGTCTCTAAGTTCTAAGTATTCTTGGATAAATCTGTTTGAAATCCTTTTAACAAGTCATCTGGAAGAAAAGTTGTGACTTTCTCTTGATTCTGCTGTTGCTGCACAGGAAACAAGTGATACAATTTTTCCTTTTGCTATTCTAATAGGGTTATGTTAAGAAGTGCACAACTAATCTCTTTTAAAGCAGCCTTATAGATTGTTTGCCTGCTGAATACAAACCAGTTCTTCATTAACAAATAAGATATAAATTTGCATAACCATTTTTTAAAATAATCTGTTCTCTAATGGAATTGCTATCTTTAGCAATCTTGCTCAAGGGGATAAGGATAAGAAATTCCTACATCATAACATAATTCTTCAGCTAGGGCAGATATGAATACATTCATTGTTCTCCAATTTATATATCTTGTTCTCTGGTAATAATATTGGGAGGAAGTCAAATAACCTTTATCATTTTGCTTATTTTTAACATACTTTATAGTTAATGTACTGCTTGGGGAAATTGATATGTAGCTTATTTATGATGAAAACCTAAGCAGGTAAGAGTGAGGCTGTGAAACTCATAAGCAATTACATTCAAGTAAATATGTGTAGTAATACATCACAAAATTACACATTTTAGATGGAAGTATAATAATTATAAGGGTAACATACATATTTCTCAATTAATTTGGATGTTAATCATCAAATAATCATTGACAGCTAAATGGTTATGTCAGGATTCCGACCATGCTTTAATTAATTCATCTTGAGCCAAGTTTCAAAAGAAATCCAATTATTTATTAGGAGCAACATGTCGGCACTTTCCCCAAGTGCAGTTGGCTATGCCCTATGTAATTTACTGTTCACCTATGACCCTGTTTTCCCCATCCTCCCAGGGTGTGTCATAAATCACATTCTCCAACAAAGCATTTTTGCGGGCTGTGGAAAACACGCCTCTCTGGCTGGGCTTGGTAACTTGAGACACAATCTGGCAAAAGGTATGCATGGAATGTGCTTCTGATCATAGCAATGAACTGCTCCATCAGGTCCCCCCCCCTTTTATGGCAACTCAAGAGCAAGCCAGGAATGCTTTACAAGTTGACAGGTTACTTGTTATAACAGCAGTATTATTTTTCTTTTGGTTAATTGAATTATTAAATCAAGTCTTGAACACAGAGTGGCTATTTCATAGCACTAAGAACTGGCTGTCATTTCCTAATTAAGTATTCAGTATATTTACTATTCCACATTAGCTATCAGTTGCGTTGAGTTAAATGTTTGCTGTCATGTGGTTATCTGAATGCAATTACTGGAGATTTTAAGTTGTGCAGAAGAGGTGTATTTGCGCATCTTAATGTGCAAATATTTCCTTATGTGACTCTTATATTCCAGTTTTCTATGTTTACAGGTATTGATACCCGATGACAGTGTAACATTTCAGTTTTAATCTCATTACAGAATGAAAGAGCATTTCACTATCAATATTTCTATGTCATGCAGGAAAAAAACCCACATTAGCTGCTGTCTTTAAAGAAGGCCTGAATGTAATTTAACTCTGTAAATTGATAACAGAAATGCTTTCTCATAGGCATATTTCCCCCTAGTTTATATACTGAACTTTATTTCCTTACTCTGAGGTGATTATAGGTATAAGCATTTTTCTTATTATATTCTTAACAATTTAGCAATCATTCTACCATTTGATTTCTCTGCTTAAC
This sequence comes from Naja naja, assembly GCA_009733165.1. Lineage (NCBI taxonomy): Eukaryota > Metazoa > Chordata > Lepidosauria > Squamata > Elapidae > Naja > Naja naja. The sequence continues at coordinate 11,518,220 of CM019152.1, forward strand.
CACATAAATAGATATCTTGAATTGGTTATATTTATTATACATGTCCTTGTATACTGGTGTTTACTGGAATTTAATATCTGATAATATGTATGTGAGAGAAAACAATGGCATCAAGTATATTAGTGCCTTCCACTGGTGCATGATCAGTTATCACTCATTAACTGTGTATATGAGATAAAAAGTTCTGTGAGGTTTTTCTTTTTAAAAATTAAAGTGATGTTTTAATATCTGTTTTATGCATTGTTGACATAGATCCAAATCTGTAATAGTATGTGGGAATGACCTTGAGGAAGGAGAGGAAGAGATTCTGCTTAGGCAACAATCGGACAAAAGAGGGAGGAGCCTGCAATTGCTTAACAGTCAGAGGAAAAAAAAACTTAGAAAGGACCTGCCCTAAATAATTACACTGATAAGAGACAGTGGGAGGTTTGCACTTTCAGATTTTCAAGTTTCTGTTAATGAAGCCTTTCAATAAAGTAGGTCATCTGGTCATACTTCCTTTCTGGTTTGCCTGGGAGGTCTGACAAGAACAAACCATACATATCTATTACTTTCAATGTATTGTTGTATTACTGGGTACAAGACAAAGCATGACTTGTTAGGTGGGTGTCTTCTGAATGTTTCAAGCTACAATTTGAGTATGCTCCAATCAGTAGAACTACCAGTGATGCGGTATGAGCATTGGAGACCAAAATATCTGAAATGTATCAAGTTGCTGTAAGGAGTCTTTTTAGCAGTTTTTAATATTAGAAATTGGAGATAGCATAGGGATAATATTAAAATAGTCCGCTTATTTTTTTGTTATCTATATATCTCGTCTGTCTGTCTGTCTATTTATCATATTTATATAGCTGCTCATCTCATGTGGGCAGCTTACAATCAACAATTAAAACAATACCACAGATGTTTACTTTAAAAATATGTATAAACAAGATAATTAAAATAAGATTGTGGGAGTACATTAATCTAAATGTAACCATTGCATAGACTTTCTAAGGGATAACAGGGATGGAGTAACCTCATCTCTGGGTTCATTTGTAGAGAAAGAAATCTAACAAATAAAATCGCAGGTGTGAACACTATGTATGAATGCTAACTATTTGTGTATCGAAAAGCAGGGCATACAAACATATTTGTGCAGTGACAATTTTATTGCTAATAATATGCACACATATACATAATTAGATACAATATAGGGTAAGTCTTACATGTTATAGAAATTGTTTTCCATCAATCTTTACTTTTTTATGACAGCAACTTAATATAGACCCTCCATCCACACTGCACACTCTTTTGGGGTGGTGTAGTAGTTAATCAAAGAAAAATGTTTATGTACATTAAAGAAAACTATTAATCACGCTTTTTTCTTTGGTGTTCCATTTCATTGTTTTCATAACGCATGTGTCTAGCGTATGCCCAAGTCATTTTTTTCTCAGTGATGGGTCTCCCAAAAGTAGAACAGCTTAGCCCCAACTATTTATTCTTGCGTAAATATGGTTCTTTAGGAAAGCATTTAGAGAAGCTTGGGCATACTTTTTGTTTTATTTTCCATAAAATACACAAAAAGGCAGAAAGATTGTTTCCATTTCCTAATATTATCAATTTTAGAATAAGAAGTTATTAGCAAACTAGGATATTTCTGCCCTCCATTAGCTGCCAGAATGCCCTTTTCCACTAATTCTACATCTGAACATAGTGTTCATGTTTGGAGAGCCATTTTGGTTCTGGGTATATAAACATGTTTTTGTCAGCTTTGGAAGCCATATTAGTACCAGACGCTTCCACACTGCCACATTCTTGAGCCTGGGAAAATAGCGTTTCCTTTTACTAAGTTATAAATGGATGAACTTTTATAACATTCCCAGGGCTCCTGAAGGCTTCCTGACAGGATCAGATACAGCGTACAAGAAAAAAACAAAAACAAAATGCTGCCTTTTAAATGCTTGAAGTATTAAGTACCGGACATCTCGATAATAATCAGTGTTTTAAGAAGATTAAAGATAAGTTGATAAAGATCTAGGTGTCATAGGCCAACTCTGATTAGACAAATTGATGTGAAACCAGGAATAAAAAAAAATCAACATTTTAAAATGTGATTTTAACTTGGATAAATGATAAATAATATGTAAACAAAATTTAAAAACACATAAAATGGACTTGATGGGAACTAGAAGTGGTTTTTGTGTTTTGATTTTTGAAAAAACAGTTTTGACTCACATTGTGAAATAATATTGAGGGCACATTGAAGGAAATTGTAAGGAAATAGGCTATAGAAATTTGCTTTTTTATGTATACTGCAGTTTAATTCCAGACAAGTATTAATGAAATTAATATTTTTCCTGTCCTACTGCCAATAAATATACTATTTGAAATATTTTTAAAGATGCCATTACAAAACCAAATACAGCCTGGTCGTTGTTTCCACACAGTATGCTAATCAAACAATAAACAAACTGTAAGGGTACTGTTGATATACCCTTATCAATTTGATAAATAAACTTTATGCTTGTGTGCCCTTATCTACTAGAGTAGGCAAATAGTAATAGTTACAAGGTTACGAGTCTGTATCTAACCCCTATACACAAAGGGAGTAATATTTTGCCTTTACGTTTTTTTAAAAAAAGAACACTGAACATTTCAGTTATATGGAAGTGCTGTACGATGTCAGCCCACAGATTTTTTTTTCTCAGTCTAATCTAGTTTCCTCTGCGGTGTAAATTCTACTAGGAAATTATCTTTACAACGTAACTCAGAAGGAGCATATGTGCTTCACAGCAAATACACTCCACAATTCACAATCTGAAATTTGCTCTTGCTTAAAATCTCTTAATATGAATTTTATACCCTGTCAGTTGTGTTCACTTAAGATTGTGATTGAAAATAATAATATTATCTATCTCTGCTTCCAGGTGCCTACCGATGGAAATGCTGGCCTGTTGGCGGAACCTCAAGTAGCCATGTTTTGTGGCAAATCGAATATGCATATGAATGTTCAAAATGGAAAATGGGAATCTGATCCTTCTGGAACTAAGAGCTGCATTGCGACAAAAGAAGGGATTTTACAGTATTGCCAGCAAGTAAGATTCTTTTTTAACATGCACTTTTAAACTCATTTTTAGTATCAGATATCAAGGATGCAAATCTTCCTCCAGCTTTTAAAGTGAAATATTCTGATATCTTGTCTCTCAGAATAAGATTTGATGATAATGGTACTCATATCTCTTCTAAAGAGTGTGTTTGTCTTTAATCTTGTTTCCACATTATGTCCTGTATCACTAAGGGACTAGGAGAAACATTTCTCATTATTATAATAGATGCTGCATTTCCTCAGTTTCTCTGCGAATAATTGATTGGCTCTGCAATACTTACTTTTGGTAGAAAAGATAAAAGAAAAAGTGAATTATTGTCACATATATATCTGTGATGCTTGGTTGTGGCATTGAAATAGCAAATGATTTTGATGGCCATTTACACACCACTTTCAAAGAAGAACAATTATTTGTCTTATGAAATTTGTCTTATGAAATAGTTGCTTGGCTTATTAGAATGTTAAAATGTTTCTCCTTAGAAGAATTCTGATATTCAGATCATTGTTTTAACACTGACTTTTGTCATAACATGTAACCAAGCTCTTTTGATTATATGAAGCAGCCAAAGTATTTGATGAATACTTCTTAAAAGTAAAGCTGAAAAACAGCAAGATATCTCCAGCCTTGCAGAATAGGCAGAATATGAATATGTTACCATTGAGTTCAAAATCCATATCCTTTCCCTTCTCTCCACCCCATCACAATCCACATCATCTTATAAATACATATGATACAGAAGCTGTGGTATAGCTTAAAGGCCTAGTTAGAACTGGTCAGAGACAAACTCTTTAATTGATGAAGAATCTGTTGGAAAAATAAATATAGTGTTATCTTTTGTTACAGATCAGTCTGTAATTCATTTTTGTTTCATTCCTTCTGATCTCTTTTCTCCTTTTTTGGGGTGGGGGGGAGAAGACACCCAAGAGGCCAGGTATATAGAAAGTCTAAAAAAAAGTTGTATGTTCCATTTTAAAATGAAACAATATGTCAAATAATGAAAATGGATGCATTTGGAAAGCATCAATATGGTTGATATGCAAAATGCAGAGCAGTCTTCAGTTTGATGACTTAAAAGTAATTTAGACCTTTCAACCGATATCTCATTATGCAGGGGCCTATGGCACCTAGAATGATAGTTAAATCCTACTTTATTATTAATGTAACAAGTTGATTCTGCCCATCAAAATCTATGCCGCAGATTAGTATAAGTCTTCATATTTCTCCTCCATGCTGCTGTGAGAGCCCAGGATGGGTTAGACTCCTCCTGATGACAACATCAAGCTGAGTCTGCCTTGTATAAAAGGAGCAGCCTGTGGGAGTGACCCCAGCTTTGACTCACCTTCTTTCTATGACAGTTGAGCTGGTGTCTCTGAAAGCAGTTTTAGTCAGCAGCAAAAATCAAACAGCAATCTGAGATCATTGGCACAGCTCCCGGGGACCCGGTGCAGCTCTGCCTTCAGGAGAGTGGGGCTCACTCTCCTACAATGCCGAGGATTCGATGTTTCCAACCCAAGGGAGACTGTAAGTAAGGGAGAAGCCCTTGGCCTTCCCCTACAGCTCTCCCTCTGCGATTTTGGCCACCGTAATTGTAAAGATCGTATTGGCGATAACCGTGCCTCACAGCTGATCAAAAAACCCACCATTTTTCCCTTTCTAGCCGATTTCGCCGCTCGAGGGTGTTTCCAGCCTAGGGAGCTACTAACAGCCATTGTAACCTGCAATTCATGCGAGAGGCCATTTTGAAAGCTTCCTCTTCCAATGTACGTGACGAATGGCCATTTTAGGTGGCCTCATCTACCAATAGCCTGCTCCTATCCCCAAAACGGGCCCTAATTCAGGCTACTGCATAGGCAACACATAGCGAGGGTCCTCCCAGCACCTCTTGTGTCTGCTTATCCCAACTATGGATCAAGACAAGATCCACGCAGAGCTTTTGGGCCTGGACACCCAAGGCCTCTAGACTGCCAAAAGAAAAAGAAGGGAACAACACTCAATCTGTTCAAAGGGAGGTAGCGGCCAAGATCAGGGCCAAAGCCTTGGGCCCCAAGAAAACATCCCAGGCCAAACTAAAAACAGAGAAACGAAGGCATGCAGCCTTGGAGAGACAGTTCAATAAGACTATTGAACAAATGAGGGGACAACTGCAACAGGCTTCCCAGCCAGCCAATCCTCTGGTGGTTCAGGCAGGTACTTCCAGGGGGTTGGGGAAACTCCAGTCCCTCTTAGCCACCTCCAATCCTGGTCGCCAGAGAGGCTTGAGGACCAAGTTGGGCCTCAAGACTTGAGCAGATCAGGTCCTAACTTCATATAGGCCCTTTGGGACCTCTCTTGTTTTCTGCTATCTGTAGCCCAAAGTAGCTCTTGACCAAGACCAGAGGCTACTTTTACCCCAACAGTGGCAGGCCTTCGGCCCCCAGATCCTCCATTGAGTGGCAGACCCTCTGACATCCACAATGTAGTCTCCATAGCCATCAGACAGGGCCTAGTAGAAGGGCTTCAACACATCTTTAGGCCCTCAGACAGGTCCCAGCCCACTTTTCCGGCCTACTCTCAGGCCCAGATCCCCAAAAGGGGACTACCTCACCTTGTGGAGCACATGGCCCCTCCTACCCACGCAGAATGGGTTGATTTCGAGTAGGGAGACTATGCAGAACCATCTGAGCATAGCCCCTCCCCTGCATCTGAATGGGAAGAGGGAGAAATCTGGGACCCCAACCTCTTGGAGGAAGAGGAGGATCTGAGGCCTGATCAACCTCCCTCAGATGCAGTATTCAAACCTGTCTTATTTAAACCTCTCCTCCACAGGCACTGGTCACAGCCCAGTTGTCCTCGGAGGAAGCTGCCCCAAACCTCAAGTGGTGCAGTCGGGGCATGGGGATTCCCTCTTCTCCAAACCCGTTCACTCGGAGGTCCTTCCATCCCCCATCATTTTTCTGGACTTAGTCAAGGAGCAATTTGGCTCTCCCTCTGCAGGCCCCCACCCATCGTCCCCTGATAGGCGGTTTTACAACGTGGGCGCTTTACAACATGGGCCCTACTGCTCTTGCAGTTCCCTTGGTAGACGCCCCAGTCATGGCTTCCTTCTCGAGCACTCCAACTGAGCCCGAGGACGTACTAAAGGCAGAAGACAAACACTCTGAACAAACATTAAAGCGTAACCATCAAGCCTCTGCTTGGGCCGTCTGGGCCTCAACTGCTGCATCGTTTTTTACAAGGTCTTCTTCTGCTGGCTGCACCAACTACAAGCCTGCATACCTTCATCAGACTTTAGATTGCATCAAGGTCTCAACAAAATTATAGCAGCAGAGTTCACAGTGGACGCTACCCTTAACGCTGCCAAGTTCTCCTCCAGGGCCATGGTGTCATCCGTGGCAGCGAGGAAACTGCTATGGTTATGAAATTGGCAAGTGGAACCTCGGCGCAAGTGGAAACTGGCTTCGGCCCCCTGCACCAGTGAGAAGCTGTTCGGCAATGCTCTCGATCAATTCGTCGTTGAAACAGGACAAAAGAAAAGTTCTTTCCTCGACAGGGAAGAGGGCAGACTTCTGCCCGGCCCCATACCAGCCACCTCCATTCAGGCCTGAAAATACTTCTCGCTTCTCCAGGCCACAGAGAGCATATTCCCAGCACCAAGAGCAACGCCCTGAGGCACCCGGCAGACAACAGCAAACTGCGGGTAAATGGCCCTTTCGTGGGGGAGGGGGTCACTCCTTCCATCACTCTAAATAATCCCTCGTTCTCCCCTCCCATCAGAGGTTGTTTGGCCTCCTTCACTTCCAGATGGGAGGAGTCAACGACGGATGCCTGGGTACTCAATACAGTAAGGTCGGGGTTACAACTAGAATTTCTATCGTCACCCCCAGAAAATTTTGAGTTCTGCCCTGTTTCCCGGGACAGTTCACGAAGGGCCCCTATGGAATCAGCCATTCAATACCTGGTTGACATAAGGGCCATTCAACTAGTCCCTGAACTCCAACAGGGACGTGGTTTTTATTCTCAGCTTTTCATGGTCCCTAAGGCCTTAGGGGGGTGGCAAGCCATTCTCAAACTAAAATTTCTCAATGAGTTTATCCCATACAGGCGCTTTAAAATGCAGACTCTGCATTCTATTCTAGAGAGCGTTCGGGAGGGCGATCTCCTCTCTTCCATGATCTCACAGAGGCTTACCGCCACATTCCCATCTGTCCTCAATATCGCCAGTTTCTCTGTTTCTGTTACCAGAATTCTCACTACCAGTATCGAGCCCTTCCCTTCAGGCTCTTGTCAGCCTCACAAAGATACTAGCGGTCAAGAGATCTGACCCTGTAGCCCCAGCCCACCGGCCCTCCAATTAGGATCAGTAGCAATTCTGAGGATCATAGAAAGTGTACATAGACATAGCTTTCCTACCTAAATCATGTTTATTCACAGAAATCCAGTAATCTAACCTGGATCTCAAACATTTGAGGATAAAAATTGTATTTATTTTATCTTTATATAATAAACTGCATTTTATTCTATACAGAGTTTGTAAGTATGACCAAGTAGTTAGTGGGGGCAGGATGGAAATTTTAAAAACCATTTGTAAGTATAATCTCAACTGCAGTAGTAGAAACTTACTTAATAATACTCACATTTATAATAATAAACTGTACACATACTTTATTTTGTATGTTACAATGTATACATATATGAACATACAGTACATATAGTATTGTACAGTGTTACATACGTTATATGTACAGTATGTGTTATATATACATATACATTACATACATACATATATATATATATATTATAATATATATATTATATATGTAGGTCTTGGTGTACATTGGGTCTTGTCCGTGTACATTGTACCTTGGCAGCAACGAACTCATCTGTCATCTTCAGTATGTATATATATACATATACATACATATATATATACATATACATACATATATATATATACTATATATATATATATATGTAGGTCTTGGGTATTCGGGTTTGTCCGTGTAGATTGAGAATAACTTGGCAACGTTTCAACGAAATCTCATCTGTCATCTTCAGGGTGGTGTCTTCAGCTTCGTTTCCAGAGAGGAACGGGCTGAAGACACCAGCCTGAAGATGACGGATGAGATTTCATCGAAACGTTGCCAAGTATCTCAATCCTACACGGCAAGACCAACACAAGGACCTACAAAACATATATATATATATATATTGTTTTCTGATTTTCACGGGTAAAGGTATGTAGGTCTTGGTGTATTCGGGTCTTGTCTCAGTCTTACACGGGACAAGACCCGAATACACCAAGACCTACATACCTTTACCCGTGAAAATCTACGGAAACAGATAGATAGATAGATAGATAGATAGATAGATAGATAGATAGATAAGCCTCTGTGGCGTAGTGGTTAGAGTGCAGTACTGCAAGCTATTTCCACAGCCAGCTGCCTACAATTTGGCAGTTCAAATAGCACCAGGCTCAAGGTTGACTTAGCCTTCCATCCTTCCGAGGTGGGTAAAATGAGGACCCAAATTGTTGGAGACAATATGCTGACTCTGTAACCGCTTAGAGAGGGCTGTAAAACACTATAAAGCAGTATATAAGCCTAAGTGCTATTGCTATTGCTATATTATGCATTATACATCCATGTTACATTATACATTTATTATAATCCACATATTATACATACATTGTTGCATTATAATACTTTAAACACCCATTCATTATATGTTACATTATATATAATACATTATGTACACGTACTTTTTTTAACAACCCTGTAATCCCCTTCATCAGGGTGGAGTTGGGGTGACTGAATGAAGCTGAGTGTTGCATATTTACCTTATGTATTTTTTTTAATATTCATATTTATATGCCGCCCTTCTCCGGAGACTCAGGGCGGCTTACAATGTTTGGAGCACAACCCAATGCGCTCAGCAATAGCCTTCATTCCATTGTATATGCCTGTTTATACCACTGCCCGTTCCTAAAATAGCTGACACAGTGTCATAGCCAAGAATAATTAAAAAATAATAACAATAAAATTGGGTTGTGTGTATGTCCTGGAGATTTGAAGGGAGAAACCGTGTTAGTCCCAGACCTAATTAGTATCAACTTTATACAGCCAGCTGATGAAGGAGCTGTAGGCACATGCTTTGTTGCACTCCTGTGTATTCCAGAGCATTGCTTTTCAGTCAAATTGAAAACAGTGCACATCCTTTCATTTTATTTATTGTATGACCAATATATTACTATAATATAAGCATGGTATTAACATAATGTAAATATGGCCCAGTAGAACTGATTACAAATAAAAGAGAAGTTCTGAAAGTTAATTCTGAGAAACAAAATATTGGATAGAATATTTGTATGTGTCCAGACCACTTCTATAACTTCTGTGCATTTTATTACCAATAGTTATAATTAACAATGTACACAGGAGAGCACTGAGATTGCCAATAATTAGTCTGTATGACTAATGGGAACTGTTTAAAGCACCATAAACTCAACAAATTACTTAGTAGTATAGCATTAATTACTGTTACAGAGTGAGCTATGTTTGATGTTAATCCTAAACCATTGTTAAAAGACTATCTACCTATCCAAATGGTTATACAGAGTGATAAATATTATTTCAGTGTATTTCTGTTGAAATTTGATGTAGCTCTGTATACATTTCCACAGTCCTGAATGGGAGAAGAAACTTTGAATTACAGGTTGCCAATTGTTTTGCATTTCTCCAAATTCCTTTGAGGTAATTTCTAAAATAATTTAAGTTATGCAAATTCTTTATTTTCCAATTCTTTGTTTGTGCAGCAAGTTTTAGAGAAGAATGAAGAATTTAGAATTCCTGTATGTTCTTAGACTATATATCTTCAATCTGTAGCTTTTTGGTATCACTTCTCTTCCTTTGTCCAGAATTCCAGATGTCATAGATACTTATAAGCCTTAGCAAAAATCTAGACCAAAATTATCAAGTCCCCCACCAGTTTCCAGGTTAAAACTCTATGTGATTAATAGGCAACAACTAGCAGTATGGGTTTAGCAATATCTTGGAAGGATATAGACAACAGAATGAATAATAAAAGCATGCAGTTGGTAGGACAATATGTCCTTCTGTCCAGCTCCTGGCTAGCTGTTCTTATCGGTTGTCCTTTTGCCTATAAAGCAGTTCTACAATTGTTGTGTTGCTACTTTGGTGAAGAAGTTTTAATAAAATTGCTGTCAAGACAATGGATTCTTTCAAGTGTGTGTGTGTGTGTATTTGTCGGTGGGGTGGATGGGTAGGAATGTATATACATAAATATACTCTCCCTCCCTCCTTTCCTCTCACATGTGTACACATACATAACGATAGCAATAGCACATAGACTTATATACTACCTCATAGTGCTTTACTGTAAGTCAGCATATTTCCCCCAATAATTTGGGTCCTCATTTTACTGATCTCAGAAGGATGGAAGGCTGAGTCAACCTTAAGCCAGTCAGGATTGAACTCCTGGCAGTGGGCAGAATCAGCTTGCAGTACTGCATTCTAACCACTCCACCATCATGGCTATTATATGCATGCACAAACATTATGTGTAACATGCATCAGTTAACATATATCATTTACAGCAGAGATGTTAAACTCAAGTCCTGTGGGCTGAATCCATTCTGTGGGGTGCTTAGATCTGGTCCATGGGACTGACCTGGAAACAGCGAAGGACCGGCCCGCAATGCCTCTACCAGTGAAAATGGGGCTTGGGAAGGTTGCATCTAGCCCTCCCAAGCTTTGTTTTCACCGGCAGAAGGTTGCAGGAAGCCATCGTTGCTGAAATGGAGTTCACGAGGGCCATGCACAGTCTTCCCAAGTTCTGTTTTCGCTGGCAGAGAGTTGCAGGAAGTCATCACAGCCCAAAATGGAGCCCATTTTCGCTGGCAGAGCACTTGGGCTGCCACAGGCACCCCTGACATGAGTGATATTGAGCTGGCCACACTGACCCTGGCCACTCCCCACACGTCCCTAGGTCAAACACAACCCTGATGCAGCCCTCAGTGAAATAGAGTTTGACACAGACAGAGTTGCTTAAGATGCGTTTGCTGCATAAAGATAAAATGTTAGGCTACCACACATATATCAAAATTATTTCTCCAAATGCTGAAGAGGTTGTCCAAAAAAGCATAATTGTTTTCATTTGTGGTAATCATGTGGTATACTTATTACCTTTTGGCAAAAAAATAAATAAAATTGAGAGTTAAATACCATCACTAAACTAAATAAAGAATTGAAAGTTCTCTGGAGTTGGATTTATTGCACTTACCATGAGTATAAGACACACTTTTTTCACCTCCAAATGTGGTTGGAAATTTCTGTGCAAATATTGCCGAAGCCCTGGCCACCTGCTGGCTCCCACCCTTCGGTCTCTGTCTCCCAGCAATTTGCCTCCTTGCAGCAAACAGCCTGTTTCAGTTTCAGCACAGCCTGTTTAGCACAAGCAGCTGATTGTCGATTGGATCAGCCTCCTGATGATCAGCTGTTTCAGGCTGCAGGGATTGCCATTGCCTATTGCCCCCTCCGTGTGCCCCATTTTTGGTGTCTGCATCCCATTTTTGGCCTCTGCGCACCCTGTTTTTGGCCTCCGCATGCCCCATTTTCTGCCCATTCTGATCCCCGCCGCCCGGAAGAGGCAGAAAATGGGGTGTATGGAGGCCGAAAACGGGGCATGCGGAGGCTGAAAATGGCACACACGGAGGCAGCAATAGGCTATGGCAATCCCTACAGCCTGAAACAGCTGATCATTGGGAGGCCGATCCAACTGACAATCAGCTGCTTGTGCTAATCAAGCTGTACTGAAACAGGCTGTTTGCTGCAAGGAGGCAAATTGCTGGGAGGCAGAGCCAGGTGCGTCTTATACTTCGGAACGTCTTATATTCTGAAAAATACGGTATTTACAGAACCAAACCATAAGCTTAAAAATGATAAATTTATGATAAATTTTTACCTGTATAGTAGCTGACTTTTTATTTACAAGATGGTCAATTTTTTATATTTTCTACATTTCCTTTTTTAATATGTATCTTGGAATTATTTTAATGCAGTTGTCTGATATTGTAAAGCAGAAATAAGTAAACGACTTTAAAAATAAATAAGAAAAATTGCAGCTTTATTTGTTGCCTACAATATATTTAATATTCAAACTAATAGTTCACATTAATAAATTGCTTTGGGCTAGTTTTGTAAGTAGTAATATCAATGTGCACATTAATTAAATTATTAAAATTGATGCTCATTTAGAACAGTCTAGACAACACCCAGGAGGAAAAATTGACATAAAATAGGTTGTAGTATAAAATTGTAGAAATTAGAACAACTTTTGAGTAAATTATTATTGTTCTTTCTTGACAGGAAAATCAGTCAAATTGTTGTCATTCGGCAAAGAGAAGTTTCGTTCAGTTCTAACTTAACGTGTTTAATAATATTAACTTTGATATTTTAAAATCAAAGTACATCCACTTAAGTGGCTGCAGAAAGAGAGATCTAGAATATATCAGAACAGTATATGCAGTTCACTTTCCTTTAAGCTCCCCAGAAAGATACTGATGTTATAGATGGCAGTCTTAGTAGAAATCATATATAACCCACATACAGGGGCCATGACATAATGTAACGTTTGTATCTCTTTCTGTTCTGACAGCTTAAAGAACAATAGTCTGTAAATACTATAATAGATTCTAGAGGCACCTTTCTGCAGCTGCTGAGCACCAGGCATCTAAAGCTAATGTGCCATGTGTTGTTATTCTTGTTAAGATTTTTTTATCCTGCTTTCCTGTAATCATCTACAGCACAAAGGTCCATGAGATTCTTTGTAGAAGGTTTGAACTCCATAGAACCGTGAAGTGGCACCCCGGCCATCGTCTGTTGGTCTTCTGGGTTCTGGCGGACGCATATACATTGGCCAGCTGGTCTTCGCGTGCTCAGGAGCACCGGAAACTGGAAGAGCAGCTCCCCAGCACATGCATGTGTGCCAGGGAGCTGTTCTTCTGGTTTCTGACGCTCCCACTGGAGAGCTGCTCTTAGTTTAGTTTAGTTTACTTTATTGTCATTGCACCTCATACAATGAAATCAAACATCATCTTCAGTGCACATCATGACCATGAAAATAAACACAAACACACATCCTTCACACTACACACATTGACTTGAAAGCTCCAACACTACACCAACATGCACTATACAGTAGAATTCAACAGAGCTATGTCAGCTTTGGAAGTCCTGGGATAGAAGCTGTTTTTCAGCCTATTTGTCCTTGTTTTATTATTCTGTACCATCTGCCAGATGGTAATAGTTCAAAAAAAGGGTGCCAGGATGAGATGGATCTTTGAGAATGTTTTGAACTTTCTTAAGGCAGCAGGAGCTATAAAGCTCTTCCAAAGAGGGGAGAGGGCAACCAATGATCTTCTGGGCAATGACATTAACCCTCTGGAGTGCTGTCCTATCTGCCACTGTGCAATTGGCAAACCATACAGAGGTGCAGTAAGTTAAGATACTCTCTATGGTGCTGCGGTAGAAGATCACCAACAGTTTTTCATTCAGTTGTTGTTTTCTGAGAAGTCTCAGGTAGTCTCTGATTGTCTCTGTTGGGTCCTATTGACCAGTGCTGTAATGTGAGCCCTCCAGGTCAGGTCCTCTTTCAGTTTCCCACGCTCCCCCTCAGTGCCGAAAAGATTTGCCAACATTGCCATAGAAGAATATCTAGATATCTATATTTTATGTCCCAAATAGGGTAAAACTGATCATGTAGTGCCTGTAAATTCTGCATTACGTTATTATAAACCACTGTAAGTGATTACAGGATCGTAAGTTTGAAAAGTATATTTAAATTATATTCAAAATTATATCAAATTAAAATTATGGATTTTAAAAATATGTATTTAAAATATTTGTATTGATGATCTTTCTGCTTATAAGGCTGTTACAGTAAAGTGATAGCATACAATTATTTATGTATACATAAATAAGATCCTAGAAAATAGACCTAGATCTTACATTTTATTAATTAATAAAATTTATATACTAATCATCTCACTATTGCAGTGACTCTAGATGGTTTACAAATAAAAACTAAAATCCATATAAAAAGAGAGAAAAATGAAAAGACAAAGTAAAAATAAAAACAATTAAAAAGACAGATGAAGCATCCTCTAGCCACCAAACATCCCCAGGCACCATGCTAAGACATGGCATATAGCTTATTTAAAAAGCCATAATTGACTTAGTTCACATAATGGACTTGGGAAGCACTTTCAGTTCTTCATAGGAATATGTTGTGTTAGTCATGCTTTGATGAAGTACTTCTTTGACATGACACTCCACTTAGGGATTTGCATCTGAGCTGCTATGGTGCATCAAATCAGCCACTTCAATGATTTCATCAGTCTTGTGTGAAGTACCCTAACCAAGACAAAGGTGTCTGTGACCCTAAAATTACAGTGTGTGCAAGTTGTTGTACAGTATTCATAAATGCACATGTCAGCAAAATAACATTTCAATGCAGATTAGAGCTCTATATGGATAAGAATATGGCAGATGTTAAAGCTGGTTTTGGAAAAGATGTAGCAAGCTGGTTCATGCTGTAAAATTGAGAAAGCTAAAGAATAGAAAACAGTAGTTACATTCATAATTGATTATAGAAAGCCCTTTACTTGTATTGACCATGTCAAGTTATATAATATAAATCCCAGAACATTTCATTTTTGTCAGGATACATCTACAAGGAATGATACAAGGCTATGTATTCCCTCCTTTTTTTAAAAATAATTTTTTATTGAATTTTACAGTGTTAAAAACAACACATATACAAAACAGCACAAGAAAACAACGCAAATATAATTTTAACGATGTTGTGACATCTACTTTCCCTATTTCTGTTAATTATCTTCCAATATATTGATATATATATTTATTTGTTTGTACTATTTTTTATTCTTGCTGTCCTATCATCTAACCAATTGTACCATTTTTTCCAGACTGTATAGTATTCTCTCCTTATTTATTCAGCCTGTATGCTTAACATATATTGAGCAGCTGGGTTGGAAGGTTACAAAATAATAATAATAATGGTTTTAAAACTGGAGGAAGAAACATTAATAAATTGAATTATGTTGATGACATTGTTCTGATAACTGAAAATACAAATGATCTGGAAGTTCTAGTAATGAAAGTCAAGGAACACAGTGAAAAAAGGAGGCTATTAATAAGACTGAATTAATGAATTAATGAACAGGTACATCAAGCAGCCGTAGAACTTTACTTTACTTTATTGGGATTTCTATGCCGCCCTATCTCCCGAGGGACTCAGGGTGGCTCACAACAATAAAAAACAGAAATACAAAATTTTAAAAACTATTAAATTGAAGAACCCCAATTGTAAACCTTAAAACATTAAAAGCCAACACACAGATTAAAACAATTAAAATCCCCTTCAGACTAGGTTGGCTGATCAAAAAAGCCAAGTCTTCAGGTCATGACGGAAGGATCGAAGGTCAGGAGCCACCTGCAGCTCCATGGGTAATTGGTTCCAGAAGGCGGGCGCACCCACAGAAAAGGCTCTCCCACTGGGGGTCTCCAGCTGACATTGTCTGGCCGATGGCACCCTGAGGAGACCCTGTCTGTGGGAGCACACAGGGCGATGGGAAATCATTGCTGGCAGCAGGTGCTCCCGCAAATACCCCAGACCTAAGCCATGAAGGGCTTTATAGATGATTACTAGCACCTTGAATCTCACTCAGAGGGCAACCGGCAGCCAGTGCACCTCACACAGGAGGGGTGTAACATGGGAGTATCGGGACACTCCCATCACAACCCACGCGGCTGCATTTTGCACCAGTTGAAGCCTCCGAGTGGTCCTCAAGGGCAGCCCCATGCAGAGAGCATTGCAGTAGTCTACACAGGAGCTTACAAGCACATGAGTAACCATATTCAAGGCATCTCAATCCAGATAGGGGTGCAACTAGCACACAAGGTGAACTTGTGCAAATGCCCCCCTGGCGGCAGCTCCTACATGATCTTCCAAATCGAGCTGTGCATTCAGGAGGATGCCTAAATTGCGCACCCTTTCCACGGGGGGTAACACCTCTCCCCCCATGACCAAAGTTGGAACATCCTGGACAATCCAAGATGCCGGTACGTACAGCCACTCGGTCTTGGCCGGATTGAGCTGAAGCCTGTTCCTTCCCATCCAGACCCGTACCGCTTCCAGGCACCGGGACATCACGTCGAGGGCATCACTGGGTTGGTTTGGGGTAGAGATAAAAAGCTGGGTATCATCAGCATACTGATGATACCTCACCCCAAAACCATGGATAATCTCACCCAGCAGCTTCATATAGATGTTGAACAGGAGTGGGGAGAGGACCGACCCCTGAGGCACCCCACAAGTGAGGGGCCTCGGGGTCGACCTCGATCCTCCTGCCAACACCATCTGCGAACAGCCTGAGAGGTACGAGGAAAGCACTGTAAAACAGTGCCTCCCACTCCCAACCTCCCGAGGCGTCGCAGTAAGATACCATGGTCGATGGTATCAAAAGCTGACAGTGAAAATGCTGAAATGGTGGATAGTTTCTGCCTTTTAGGATTGACTTATCAAATTCAAGGGAATCACCAGTCAAGAAATACCTTGCAGACTAGCATGTGGTAGGCATCAATGAGGTCTTCAGAAAAGAAATGTCATGAAGTATTTTTGCACTTATATTATTCAGTGGATGGTTTTTACCTTTGACAAGCAATGAAAGCAAAACTTGGATTTTAAAGAAGTAGGATAGAAAAAGCATTGATGCTTTTGACCTTTGGTGTTAGACAAGACTCTGAGAATGCCGAAGCTTACCAAGAAAACAAATAAAGTTGTAGATCTTTTGAAAGGTTCATGTAAATTTGGGGGAAGTGGAAGGAAGGAGATGAAGAGAATCAGCAGCAGCAAAGTTGATGGATTTAATCACAGTGGCAGTGGGGTCACCTTTGGATGAATTGAAGAGCTGGATTGGGGACTGGCCAATCAACACTGACTGATGGCATATAATCAGTCAGTCACTATTTATAAGCCATTTGGGTTTTGTAATCAAAACCCTTATAAATCATACTGTGACTTAGCAAGATTTCCTTAAGTAATGAAAAACTCAATTTATTTGAATTTCTATGGTGCATACATGGGTGACTGAATCTCTAGCAAAACTACATGGACTGATGTGTCAGGTAACTGAACTACATGGACTGATGTGTCAGGCAACACATGCTAAAATATTTAAGTCAGTACAAAATAATGTTTTAATATAATTACTTTTAAAATAATTACATTATAAGGAGAAAGAGTAGTTGGTAAATAGTTAAACACCTATTCCAAATATACAAGATGAACAAGTTCATTAAAAGCAGCATTGAATGTGCTGTATAATTAATTAAACTGTATGCTGATGTTACGATAGGTGATTAATTTTTTATTACATTGCCTACATTCCTAGCCAATTATTTATAAATAAATAATAAGTTCTATAAATAAATAAATAGATCAATAGTAAGGTGGTTGATGAGACCCACTAACTTTGTTTGTTTGTTGTACTCCTGCCTTCATTCCATCCCATTTGAATGAAGCTACTATATGAAGTTTTACTTGCACAGCAGGAGTGAAGTAATTTTGTGTTTGTTTCATTGTACAGTATATATTTCAGTACTCTAACAGTCTCTCTTTATTGATGTAATTATTAATTGAATAGCATTCAAAGGAAACTGCCACCATGAGATCAAGTGTTTCAGTTACCTTGCATCATGCAGGTTTCTGATTCATGCTAATATGAAAAGCAAATGCTGGATGAGCAGCCTGTAGGGATTTGTTGTCAGATTGGTAATATTCCAGGTGCTGCCTTGCCTCTTGGTATAAAAATGCAAAGATAATAAATGTTGGGGGAGGCGGAGAGGTTCGCTTAAATTTGGTTTTTATTTATGTAGAAACCATGTAAATGGTAAGATTACACAGGAAGAGTAATTCACACGGAAGACTAAATTAAACATCTGAAACAAGATTGGAAGAGCAATATTTTAAAAATGAACATTTAATATAATGTACAACATTAGGATGTAGAAACCATGTAAATGGTAAGATTACACAGGAAGAGTAATTCACACCGGAAGACTAAATTAAACATCTGAAACAAGATTGGAAGAGCAATATTTCACAATAGAT
Source organism: Naja naja (assembly GCA_009733165.1). Classification (NCBI taxonomy): domain Eukaryota; kingdom Metazoa; phylum Chordata; class Lepidosauria; order Squamata; family Elapidae; genus Naja; species Naja naja. The sequence continues at coordinate 11,536,498 of CM019152.1, forward strand.
TTAATTTTCTATATCATAATATGAATTTTAGGAGAATTTTACAAATTCAGCTTTTATCATATATACCCAACAATGTAGTTGAATAAATAAATCTACTAAATAGATATAAATAATATAAATAGATAAATAAAAAAATTATTTACTTTTACCAGCCTGATAGATTGTTGTGTTTTCATACAAATTAATCTTCACTATTTGAAGAATGAAATTAAAATATTTCTTCACAGATTGTTTAAAAATTAAAGATTTTAAGAGAAAAAATATACTGTGCTGTATAAGGAAAACAGAATATCTGATTCTAATCTACTGTTCCCAAAACTTCTTTCCCCTTGAAGATTTAGCATCCCAATTCTTGACACAAATTAATTATAAAAGAGCTTGAAAATGTGCATAAATTATTCGACAGTTTTTAAATCATAACTCTAGTATTAATTTGAAAAGTCCTGAACTGCTTCATTTCAGGATAGATGAAAACACTTTTTGTATACTTCCGAAAGAGATGCCATTTGCAATTTCTGAGTATATGTTTTATGATTATTCTCTCTCATAGTCACTTCTAATACATGATCAGTGGCAGAACAGCTAATGATAATTTCTATAACTGCAAGCCTGATTTCTAATGTTTGTATATAAAATTGGCCTGCACAATCAAAATTTCTTGGGGACCCAAGATTGTTGGGGGCAATAAGCTGACTTTGTAAAAATGCCGCTTAGTAATAAGCAGGCATATACAATGGAATGAAGGCTATTGCTGAGCACATTGGGTTGTATCCCAAAAATTGTAAGCCACCCTGAGTCTTCAGAGAAGGGCAGCATATAAATGTAATTAAAAAAAAATTCACATAGGTTTCTACTTATTATATATACTTTATGAAGCTCTCCAATCATAATGATTATGCATATCATATGCATCTACAGTAATATTTTATCTCTATTTCACTATTTTATGTTTTCAATAATAGGTTTATCCTGAACTGCAAATCACAAATGTTGTTGAAGCTAATCAACCAGTAACAATCCGGAACTGGTGCAAGCAGGGAAGGAAGCAGTGTAAGAGTCATCCATATATTGTTGTTCCATATAGATGCTTGGGTAAGTATAATTATAAATGTTGTCAAGATAGCCTGTGAATGTAACTACATATTTGTGTGTGTGTATATATATATAATATGTGAGTGGATGTGTACACATATATGTATAGTTACACTTATGTATAGTTACACTTTATTTATTATTTATTTATTTTATTAGACTTCTATGCCGCCCTCTCTCTCTAAGGACTCAGGGTGGCTAACAATAAAACCCAGTACAAAATTTACAATAGAAAACAATTAAACAGTTACAAGCCTAATGAGAGTAAAATAATAAATTAAAATTAATTAAAATAACTCTAAAACAAGCCCTCCCCGGTCAGTCCAGACCAGCCTGTTGAAAGAGCCAGGTCTTCAGGTCATGGCAGAAAGAGCCATGAAGGCCCAAGGGGAGCTGATTCCACAGGGTGGGTGCTCCCACAGAGAAGGCTCTACCCCTCGGCACCGCCAATAGACAATGTCTAACCAACGGTACCCCAAGGAGGCCCTGCCTGTGGGAGCGCATCGGCACAAATCGATGATGCCGGCAGGAGACGCCCCAGTACCCCGGACCCAAGCCATGTAGGACTTTGTATGTTGTTACCAATACCTTGAATCTCACCCGGAAGGCAACCAGCAACCAATGCAGTTCACGCAGGAGGGGTGTAACATGGGAGTATCGGGACACCCCCATCACAACCTGTGTAGCCGCAGTCTGCACCAGCTGCAACCTCCTGGTGGTCCGCAAGGGCAGTCCCATGTCGAGAGCGTTGCAGTAGTTGATCCGGGAAGTGATGAGTTTAAATTAATAGTTAAAATAAAATTAATTAGTTTAATAAAATTAGTTGATTAGTTAAAACAAAATAAATAAAATAAAAATTACATATATGTAAATAGTTACATATAGTTACACTTAAAATGTATTTTTAATTAATTTATTTTATTTCTTAAGAAAATGTCTATATATAATAATTATTGTTTTCCTATTAAGTATGACATTACGAAGCTTTAAGGAAATTAAGTTAATGTTTTTTAAAGTCTAAATAGGAAAAAAATAAATATATATGTTTATGCCATTACAGTAGTAATGGAATATATTCTACTTCTTGCATTTTATACATTTATAAGTTTCGTGTATAATGACAGAAACAAGTTATTGTCATGTTATAGATATTTTCTCAAATATCTTATTTGCTTTTCTCCCAGATATAAAATGTATTTAAAACTTATTCCTAAGATAGTGCATGTTCCTTCTTCAGTGTAGTCACCAAAAAGAATAGGAAAAATTTTGCTTTTTTTTTTTAATTAACACTATCTTGCTCTATCTGGACAAAGAACAGTTAGTTTTAGTTATGATTACTTGAAATAAACCAGTTTATTGAATTATCTAAGCCAGCTTCTTACATAGTCTAATATTGCTGTTAATATAGTATTAGCCTTAATTTGTTTATGAAGCATGCACAATTAATTGCTCAAAAAATACCATTGAAAGCTTTTCAATCTTTCAAAATCTTTGATTTATTTTTGTAAGTCTAGATTATCCAAAGATATAACACAGCTTGGAAATCAGAAAAACTCCATATTATGTATCAGATTTCAAATAAGAGAGGCTTGAGTCACTGTTCTTTAGATACTTTATTTCCTCACATTCTGTAACTAGCTTAGTTTATACCAGGGATGTCAAACTGGATTTCTTCAAGGGCCAGATCAGTATTGTAGTTCTCCGCAGGCTGGTGGGGGGCAGAGAGTGGAGGGAGATGGGATGGACAGCTCTTGCAACACCCAGCTGGCCAAAATGGGATGCTGGAGGAGGGGGCCACGAGGCCCCTATGTGATCCATTTTCGGCCTCCATGACTTTCAGAAGCATGGCCCAGTTTTGGCCAGTAGATAGTTCCTGGAGGCCGGGGAGGCCAAAAACAGGCCTTGTGTGGCCTCAGCATGGCCTGTTTTTAGCCAACAGAGTGCTGCTGGAGGCTGGGGAGGCCAAAAATAGGCCAGGGGGGGCGCTTGTGGGCCCCCGTGGTCTGTTTTGGCCAGCAGAGGTACCCTGGGCTGGTCCAATACAAGTATTTCCAATACTTTAAAAGTTTGTAAATGAATAGGTTTTGTCTGATGCTGTTGCTGAAGTAGTTTGACCAATTTGAGTTAATAAAGTCTAGTTTTCAATATCAAGTATTTATATATGAGGTAACTGTTTAATTCAATAATATTATTCCCTAAGCATGTATTTGCTTATAAACCATTTATTCAAGCTTATAATAAAATGGGCATGTTCAAATATTTTTTCTTTCAGTTGGAGAATTTGTGAGTGATGCCCTTTTAGTGCCAGATAAATGCAAGTTCCTTCACCAGGAAAGGATGGATATTTGTGAAACTCACCTGCATTGGCACACAGTTGCTAAGGAGGTATGCTGAAGTTCCTAGACCTCTTTAAACTGAACATTTCTCTTGTGATGTTTAAAAATAAATAGAACATTGACCCAGAAAAATTTCAGCAACATTCTCAGGTCTGAGTTTAGAACAATTTATTGCCATTTCATTAAAACAGAAACATTATCTTCATTCCAGTAGTTCCTTTTTTGTTTTCAGATTCATTCATCAATGTGTATTTTCTTATTCTGTGAATACGTAAAGCACAGATTTTTAAAAATAATGTAGTCTAATGTCTTTTAAATGCTTGTTTTCCTGTCCCAGGCCAAACAACATGCTTGGAATGTAAGACTTTGGTTTAGATGAAGGGTCTTCAAACTTGGCAAGTTTAAGACTTCTGGACTTCAACTCCCAGAACTCCTGAACTAACATGACTGGAGGAAGAATTCTGGGAGTTGAAGTCCACAAGCCTTAAAGCTGTCAAGTTTGAAGACCCCTGGTTTAGATGAACAATTATAAGTGGCAACAAGCAGGGCATGTGCACAAACACATGTATGCTTTATAACATCCCTAAATTTGCCAGAAGCTTGCCTGTAAGAAGTTTTCATGGCCAAAAACCAAAGCAGCAAGAAGAAAGGTACTCAGATCTGGCCCAAAGCTCTAAGCATCATGGGTGAGTCAGCTGGTCTCGGTTTAGGGTGAGGGGTTTGCACATCACTGACATCACTCTAATTTCCAACTAGGAATGCTAGGCTAGCAATGGCTCTTGAATAGAGATGAAGTCAGTAAATGTAATCAAGACTGGGATTGCCCCAGATGTACAAGGAGATACACTGAATGCTGTTGCTCTGCTCCGTTGCACACAATGCACTCTGAGGGTGGTCAAAGTGTTCAGTTTCTTATTCTCTGACTTCAGGTGCAGTTGCTTTTGAGGATGACTGGGTAGATGAGCCTCAGGTGACTGAGTTCTCAAGGGTTACTCAGGCTGAAGTCATTTAGATAGAGCCAGTGTAGTCTCTTGGTATTAGAATCCTGTCTTGGAGCTGGCCATGACACCTATAAACAACAGTGCAAAATTATATGTGTAATGCTAAACGTATTGTTCAGAAAACAAAAATGCAAAATATTTTATATTCTATTTAATTATGCCCAATTTATATTAAAAATTTAATTTTATCTAATGAAATCAATTTGCATTAACATTCACAAGATAGGCTTCCCTTGTTCTTTAAACCTATAGCCAAATGATACTATTAGCAGTAGTTCTGTCATACATAACTAGCTACTTTCCATGTCTTCTGTGAACATACAGAAATATGTAATTCATTGAACCCACTAGAAGTGAGTTCTAAAAATTATATATTATGTAAAACGTAATGTATATCTACTTACACAGGCTTTCTTTGCTATTTCTTCAAGTTATTTAATTTTCAAGACATCAAGTTATTTAATTTTCAAGACATCAAATTATTTAATTTTCTTGCTTCCTCTATATTATTTGTGATTTTACTACTGTATACAATAGTCCACCTGGTTACCTTTTGACTTTTAAGCTCCTTTGTTAATATTTTATTTTTATTTATTTATATACCACCTTTATTATTTTTACAACTAATTCAAGGTGGCAAACATATCTACTATAACTTTCTCTTATTCTGGGTTATCTTACATTTCATTTTTAAGATTTTGTATATATTGTTATTTAAAGGAGAATATTTGTGGCTTAGGGTTGAAATGTTTCATTATCCAAACTAGGCAATATCACCAATGCTATCTTGCTGTTTGCATAACTGTGGTGATTTCAGATTTTCAGTAAGCTTTCTGTTGTGACCTTACCTGAATTTGTTTGTGATTTTTTTCAGACTATGATAAGTTTTTGACAAATACATTTTTCCATGATGTAAATTATTTTCATTTTCAAACTAATAATTTAATCTGGAACCAATGAGAACTAAATAATGTTTTCTTGATTGCCATTGGATGTTACAATCATGAAGATTTAAATGTTATTCAAGCCCTGTTTTGAGTTTGATATAAACGTTTAAAAGGTTGTGAGATAAAAGCTCATTTTAATATGTTCCTAATAGAGCAAATGCTGAAACTACATAAATCAGATCCAGAAATATAAGGTGAATTACAGGTTATCTTCAGTTATGATCACAATTGGGACTGGATTTGGCAATTAGGACCCAATTTTATGATAGATTTTGTGGGGTCATTAAGCAGATTACTGCTGTCATTAGGCAAATCTGTGGTCACTAAGCAAACACTGTAAGTGTGAACCCATTTCCTAAACATACAAAAAATGTTTCGAATCAGAGTTATGTGATTGCAGGATGCTGCAACTGGTTGTAAATGCAAGCCAGTTGCTAAGCACCTGAAATGTCATATGACCGCAGATGTGTGTATGGCACACATTTTACGATGGCCAGAAGTTCTATGCCTATTGTAATTTTGAACAGTCATTAAGTACCAATTGTAATTCGAGGACTGCCTGTATGTTCCAGGAGGAAAATCTTGCTTTCATTTGTTCTGTATCCTAAAGCGACGATAGTTAAAAAGCTGTGACAAATAATAGGCAAGGGATTGATTTTAATTATTTTTCTCAATAGTCAGAATTACAGGAAAGAAAAAGAAAAGAAATATAAATGTAGAATATATTTAGAACATTTACATACCATAATGACTAGAAATATAACATATAAGATATAGCTATATAGTATTCCTAAATGTAGCATGATTTGTAAACATACATTTTACTGTAGCTCAACTAAAGCAATCCTAAAATTCAACTCCACAGAAGTAGATGGCATATTGCCTTTTGTTAGGCAAACCTGCCTTGATAACTTTGTATCTTAGAGTTTCTACCCCAAAGAATTTTTTTAAGCATTAAACTACTATATCATGTTGATTTTATTCTTACAAAGAATTACACTATTCTCTTTTATTAATATACGAAATAAAGTAATACAGCAAGCTTAATGTCACAGCAACCTCTACAGGACATATTGTGTTTTGCATGTCTTAATAAATCACTTTATCCTTACAAATATGAGCTTAGTTTCTCCCAGACTGAGGTAAGGAACATTTCCTCATGAGGAAATCCAAATAAGAATAGAATAGAATAGAATAGAATAGAATAGAATAGAATAGAATTCTTTATTGGCCAAGTGTGAAGGAATTTGTCTTCGGTGCATAAGCTTTCAGTGTATATAAAGATATAAGTAATGAGTCATGATCAAGAAAATAAGTCTGCTTAAAATAATTTCTGAATAAAACTCATTCATCATGCTGCAGCAAAACTGTATGCATGTAGCAGTGTATTTCACTCTTTCTCATGTTGAATTACTACCTTGTGAAGACTATTACAAAGGACTCTGGCTGTATAGCAGTGGTCCCCAACTTTTCTGGCCTGGCGGGGGTGGCACTGGGCTGTGGGGAGATGGGATGGTGGCATGTGCACATGTACCACTTTCACAAATGCACCTTCACACGCACGCACTCGCCCACCACTTCCGCGTCCCGGTTCAAATAGGCTGTGGACCGCCACTGGACAGTGGACTGGGGGTTGGGGACCGCTACTGTGTAGAGTTTGAATTAGCACTAAGACAACAATTGACTCACCAACCTAGTCTGTACCAGTTTTTAAAAGCTAGTTTTTGGTGACTGTATATGTTGTGTCTCTTTTTGGCTTTCTTTTTAGTCCTGCAGTGAAAAGGGAATGAATCTGCATGACTATGGCATGCTCTTACCCTGTGGAATTGACAAATTCCGTGGTGTGGAGTTTGTTTGCTGCCTAGTAGCAGATGAGAGTGACAATGTTGATTCAGCTGAGGCTGAGGAAGATGATTCTGACGTTTGGTGGGGAGGTGCAGATGCAGACTATGCAGATGGCAGGTAAGACTGATCTTCATACCATCTTTAGATGGGGGTGGGACTGGGAGGAGTTAAAAACTTAATAGGGGATATGTATCTCCCAGTGAAAGACTGCAGTGAAGAAGATTGTGATATTGTAACAGTAACAAACATAGTCTAGTTAAGACCATGTTTATTTGAAAGTACTGTACATCCCAGTGAATTCAGGGGGATTTGCTAATCAGGCTGTTTCCACTCATCTCATTAACCTAACCATAATGGGTACAAGTAGGAGTGTTTTCTCTGGTTTGATTGCTTAGTCACATTGTATAACTAGTGCTATATAAATTCTACAAGTGAAATTCTGCCACAGATTTCCTATGAGGTTTAGAAACACAATTTCTAAAGCTCTAAATAATGTGGAAACATAAGATTAGCACAATCCCCTATTAAAAATCTTGGCAATGAAAGATCTACTCTGACAAATAAGCTTTTACTCTACTCACTCTTTGTGTATGTAAGGAGAAATATCTGACTAAAGCTTAAGAGTTGCATCATCTGCTACTTTTAAAGTAAATTTAAATAATATACCATTTATGAATCATTTCAGCAGCTTATCAACTGGTTGCAGGGAAACATTTTTTCTGTTTGTTAGATGTTCTGTATAGGATTATGTATTTAGAGGTAGAATAATTGATTCTAGCTACTTTCTCACTACTTTCAGCTAAATTGCTATTGCCAACTGTATATCATATTGAAATGCCTTTATTTGGTTGTGTTCTGTGGTGTTATGCAGCATATAAGGATACAATGATGGTTATATGTACTGAAGACTAGTAGAAAATATGTGTTAGAAATTTACAGCAATCTTGTGAAGACACATAACAGTGGAACAATAAGGAAAGAGTAGATACAAAACTTATTTTTTTAAGTTTTAAAGTTTAAGTTTTAAAACTTGTTTCAGGTTTTATATACTCCTAGCTGTTTTTAGGGATATTTCCACATTTAATATAAAGGTATCAGAATTTTGTTTGCATTTTTGACTAAAACCCTTTAAAAGTCCACATGTTTGAGATTCATATGGAAATGTTAGGTAGATGCCTTTTCAATGTAATCTCTCTCATATCATAAACAGTTGACTGTCTAAAATTTAACTTGGGGCTGTGTTTCTTTCCAAATAAAAAAAAATATTAAAATCAGTTCTTTGCAACTCTTGTTTACATATCCAGATATCGGGGTTTGTTCTTGTGTGAAATATTAACAATTGCCCCCTGAAGGAAAATTTGACATTAATAAACCAAATATGCGTCCATTATCATATATACAATGAAAAGTGACCCTGTAATATTAAACTCAAATTATTTTTTGGGGGGGGGGGAGAATCTAGGACTGTGGAAAATTATTTGAGAGGTATTTTTTGAAATCCTTTTTGAACTTAACAGCTCAAAGCACTGTGAGGTCATGCACTTTTGAAAGCTTAGCTCAGTTACTTTGGAAGTTTCCCATGTATTCTGATCCTACACATGTAAGCATAGACTAGCCGTGTTCCAGTAATGCCAAAGAAATAAAGTTTGCACTTGTCTATGCCTGTATCAAATGAAAATGCCCTGAAAATGGTAACACTGAACTTTCTAGTGCACTTCAGTCTTCTGTAAAGAAATTAAAGTATTGAATACAATTTGCCTGTATTTCATTTTTTTTTAAATGTTAAAATTGCATTCATGGAAGAAATATCTTGTCAAACTTGGAATACTTCAGAATAGTAACTAATTTCAATTAACATAATTACCTATTGTAGTTTGGAGAAATTTTAACTTTTTCTAATTATTATTTGTTTATCTAGTTTATCATGATGTGATCACCATTAAATTCAAGGCTTTGTTCTGTCCATCCAACGGAATCAAATATTGTAAACTCTGATGCCTGAGGGAATAATTGAAACCTTTTTTATTATCTCTTAACAGAAGAGTATAATGAGTATCTAAATTTCAGGTAGAGAATAAATTATTTCTTAAAAAAAAAAGAAATGGGAATTTATTTCATTGTCAGCATGACTTCATTATATACATATTTTAATGGAGAAACATTTTTCATGTGGTGATGATATTAATCCACTACTACAAAGATAAATTATTTCAATTGAAGAATAAGAATAGTGAGAAATAAAGTAATTGGTCAAAATGGAAAAATTTCACAATTGTAATTTGCTGTTGTAATTAAAATCCCTAATTAAGATTATATAGAAAAATATTAAACTAAGGAAATACTACTATTTGAACTAGACATAAGCTACAAAGAACCCTAGTGGACTTGAAGATCTATCTAATTGATGGTAAGATATAATTAGCCTAAAGAACTAAATCAGAGAGAGGTAGATGTTAAAAAAAACTTTTAAGATTTTGGAAACACATCTTGCTCAGTTTGAGATCGAATTATTATTTTGCACAGATCTTTTTTTTTTTAATCAAGCCACTAGACTTAGTCATATATCTGTTTTTGTAGCAATAACATATATAGCTCAAGTGGATTTTTTAATTTATAAATGCGATCTTCTGAATTCTGATTTCTGTTTGATAACACGACATTGCTTGTTCTGCCCTCATCAGAAAGATGGGGGAGGGGCAAATTCTCCTTTAAAATATAAGGAAATGCCATATTTTAGAGTTTTCTGTGCAGAAGGGTCTATATTCGGACTCCTAAATGTTTTAAGTATCAGCTATAGCAGATATATTGAGGAATATATACTACTAATTCTATTCACTGAATTTGCTGTAAAATTCAAAATTAAATCTAGAGGAAGAAATGCTTTAACATGTTTCTGAAAGAAGACAGTACTAAATTTAATGTTTTGCAACTCAATATTGTTCATACTTGGAAATAAATTCCATTATGTCCAGGTAGTTTGCTGCTATGTATATAAGCAGGGTTAATATAATGTGAATATGCCCACATCAGAATGAGCCTCGTTTTATCACAGACATTTCTAATATGAAACTGAGTGTACCATACCAGAATATCCTGTAATGGCACATTTTAAATGATGTAAGTTTTTTTTTACTAAGAATAACACCATATGCTGTCCTTAATGAGTATTCCACCTACAGGTAGTTTACCTCATATTGAACTATAATCAAACGTAGAATGGATGTAAAGCAATAATTTAAAATTCAAATGTAATTTCCCTCAAACTATAGACAGCTATAGTAGTAATTGTAGTAATTATGTAAAACTTTGTCCTTTGAAATATCAACTATTAGTGTAAAATATAAAAGTAGGACAATATATTCTTATATATTGATGCTTGTCAAACATTCAAGAGGTCAGAGACTAAACTTTGAACAAAATTACATACATTATGAAATTTATGTCATACTATTGTTTATTCAGGAACAAATTGATTCTGTTTCTTTTTATCTTCTTGAAAACATCCACATCCATAAATGTCCAGTCCTTCTTTTGATGACCAATTTAAGTAAGGCCATGCTTGTTCCATGCTGTGATGGAATTAGCAATATCAAAAATTTGACTAAATTTGTTGTTTGCAGTTATGACAAAGTAACAGAAGAGCAGCTAGCGGAAGGGGATACTACAGATGTAGAAGATGAAAATACTGATGATGATGATGATGACGAAGATGGTGATGAAGCTGAAGAAGTTACAGAAGATCAGTACCAGGAAGCCACTGAAAGAACAACCAGCATTGCTACTACCACTACCACTACTGAGTCTGTGGAAGAGGTTGTTCGAGGTAAGATGTTTTAGGCATTAGGTCTGAGAAACTGTTGTTCACAATGCACATTCATCCTTTACTACTGTACTAAAAGTGTACAGCAAAGTGTTCTATGTTGTCTTTTATATCATGTATTTCTTCTATGATGTAAAAATTGAGTGTTCCATTTATATTTTTGCCATCTCAGGCTTTCCAAAAGCAAAGAAAAATGGAATCATCAGGATTTTCACCTTTCGGTACATTGGTATATAGAGAATTAAAATAGATGTGAACTTTTAATTCAAAATAGAATCAAGCATGTGACAAACATATTTAGTAAGGTATGAAATAGGAAGGATTCATATCAGTAAGGTCATCATTTTAAATAAAGCTGAAAAAATAGTCGGTGTGTAACAAAAATAGACTAGGAGATTTAATATGTTGCCTTTTTTCCTTGTAGATTCTCAGTTGACGTATAGGACATAAATGTCAATTCAATAAAATTTTAAAATCAGTGATTTGACCATTATATATTTACATAAGCTGCTTCTGTAACAATGCTTTCCCTAATCTGATTTGCTTCAAATGTATTGAGATTGCTTTTCAAGAATTCTTAGAAAGTATGATTGGTGTTACTGGAAAATATATTGAATCTGTGTGTTTTGCAAGACTTCAGTCAAGATCCTGCATTTTTTGTTATTTATACATTTATTTTAAATGGGAGACTCTGAGACTTTTAAGTCAGTATTACTGCAGATAAATATATATGTTTTACGTTCTATTTTTAAATAGAAATATTAAGTTTTGTAATAATGATAATTTTACTATTTTATCACAAAAATCTAATAAAATGAATGAATGGTTTTTCCTTTCAGTACATCTACACATGTACTGAAATACCTATCAATCAAACATTAACATCTGTTTTAACTTTTTCCTTCATGAAAATTGCTACATCCTATTTTTTGAAAATTTCAGGTTTTGGATATTTTTGTCTGATGAATTTGGAAAAATTCATAATAGATTCTTGTTTTGAAATCATATAGCTATGAAAATCTATGAAATGAAGCATAGAGAAAATATAGCAGGATTCAAGTCAAAAATAGTTTTTGGAAAGCATAGTTGGTGGTATACCTTCACAAGAGTAAACATAATAAATTTCTTGTGCCCAGCATTTTAAAAAGGTGGTTTATTATTTCCACATATAATGATCAAAAAGTGGATGAATATTTTATGGAATTCTGTATTCTGTTTGAAGGAGAAACCTGTATTTCTTCTCTCTTCTATGACTAGAACAAAACTTTAGTTTGGGTTTAATCATTCACAGAGGGAGGGCAATCAATACATTTCCTGGAGATTGAATATCATTAACCAGAGATGCCACAGTAACCATGGTCTTTACCCTCATTTCTTTGTCCAGCATACCTAAAGGATTTGCTCTACTAACCACAGTCAAGATGTGCAAAACATATTGAAAGTGCCTTGTAATTATCATCCCAAACCTGTAATCATAATAACAGCAAAGGAAATAACTCTTTCCCCTTTGCATTGGTTCTGAATTCAGACATGGACAGCCTGGGTACTGTCCCAAAGAATAACATAATTTGAGATTTTTTGAAGAATTGTAAAATTGGGTTATAAAGTGGTGATCCATTCCCTATAAAGTTCTAGATTTGACCTTGTTTCCTTAGGCACAATTGAGTAGGGTGGTCATCCAGGGAAATAAAAAGTTGGTATATTTTTATTTATCATAATTTCTTGAAACATTAATATTTAGGAAATGGCAGCCAGATTATTCTTGATAGAACAAATATGCTTCCATTTTAAAGAACATAACAGTGTTACCCATGCATGAAAGATGACAGGTGGCAGCCTGTTATTTTTTGCCCATTGATAAGAAATAAATGAAAGTTGTTTTTAGCAATTACTCTTTTTCAGAAAAACAAGAGCGGAGAAAGAAGGCGCCATAACAACTTAGTTGGATTTAATTCCTGTTAAAGTAATGCAACTTTATAATGAGATATATCCCTGTATGACATGTATTTTTTTATTTTTATTTTTGTAAAGCTGTGTTTAATGTTTTTTTTTTGGCAGTGGCAGCAAATCAGAGCCTCTTTGATTCATTGTTTCTTCTGAGGCCTGTAATTATTAGTGAGCTATAGTACCTCTGTTGACTGCTTATGACTTCATAGCGATGCCTGGACCTTATTGTGGTGTTTGAGAAGAAACTGATAATAAAGGGATAGTGAAACATACCACATTTAAAATTGCAAATTATGCTTGTATTATATTTGAATGGGTTTTGAAAAGACTGTCTTTCATGTTAGATTACTTTCTTTATGTTAAATCCAATAGTTCTGTATATTTTTCTATTCTATTTTTTGTTTTAATAACTTTTATTGAAGGTTTTAATAACAATAGTAAAAAAACACCATGAAACACAGAAAGAGTGGGAGTAAAGAAAAAAAGAGAATTAAAAGTGTGTCAAAAAAATAAAGGAAAAGAATAAGAGAAAGAAAAATAAATAAAGAAGTAGCTTCCAGTCTTCAATCATAAGGGTTAGGATTAGGGTTAGGGTTGTACATGTAAGTACAATTAGTCCTCAACTTACAACAGTTCTTTTAGTGACCAGAGTTAAAGTGACACTGAAAAAAGTGACTTATGACCTTTTTTTCTCATTTAAGACTGTTGCAGCATCCCCATGGTCACATGATCAAAATTCAGATGTATTTATGATGATTGCCCTGTCCTAGGTCATGCAATCACCTTTTGTGGCTTTCTAACAAACAGAATCAATGGGAAAGCCAGATTCACTTAACAACCGTGTTACTAATTCAACAACTGCAGTGATTCACTTAACAATTGTGGGAAGAAAAGTCACAAAACGGGGCAAAAATCACTTAAATGTCTCATTTAGCAACAGAAAGTTTTGACTTAATTGTGGTCATAAGTTGAGGACTTCTTCTATCTCTTCTTCCCATAACTCATCCTTTATCTATTCACAAAACCATTAATAATTAACATTTCAAACCTATTGTCAGCAAAAAGTTAATAAAGGGATCCCATATTTATACAGACGTCTTATTTTAACCATGATGAAAAAATATTTGTACTTCTTTCTTTTGCTTCTAAGAATCTTAATTTTGAGTTCATGCAAATTCTATCATAAGATTTGATCTATTTTCAGTTTTTCTTTTTCTAATATCAAAGATTGCCTCAAGGCTTATCTAGGTCAATCATCTTGACTTCTACTTTATATTTCCACTTTAGTTATTGACTCGGTCTTACAGTCCATAATTTTCTAATTTCCTGATATTTCTGCAAATTTTTTACATTTTGATATTTCTGCATCAAGCAAAATTTGTTTCCTTTCTTTATCTTGTGTGTTTTCCAAGATGTTTTCTTTCTCATTAATAATTTCTTCTTTAATATTCCTGGAGATAAACTATTCATAAAACATTCCTGAGAATGAAGCTGCTGTTTTTTGACCTCATTATTCAAGAATCTTCTGAAGCATTTTCTGTTATTCTTCAAGTTCCAGTGTTGACCAAGAGGGGGGGCTTTCTGCCTGGAATCTTTAGTCTCCACTAGTATTCAGTTTCTGAAATTATAAAAGTTTCAAATTTCTATTTTGATTTAGGATAGACGAAACAAATTGGTTCACATGAAAATGCTATTTATTTATATAATTATTTCCAATATCTTGTAGCAAATGTCCCACTATCCCATCAACCAACCCATTGGTAAGAAAGAAGGGAGACACAAAACAGGGGACATAGGAAGCAAACAGAGGGTTGGTCAAATTGGATTCAGATGCTTCTACATTAACTCTCAAAGTATGAGGAACAGTGTGAACTTGAAGTCTTAGTAAATTAGGGCAGATACAACATTGTTGCCTTTACTGAAACTTGGTGGAATGAAACCATGACTGGAAAATGATGCTAGAAGGATTTAAATTGTTCAAAACAAATAGACCTAACAAAAGAGAAGTTGGAGTCACATAATATGTAACAAATAACTATACAGAAATGTAAAAAACCAAGGATGAAAACCTTCATGAATGTATTTGCGTTAATAGGAAAAAGAAATGAGATTACCATAGGTGTACATTACAGACTACACAGCCAAAAAGAGGGATTTGAAGTGGTGGGAGCTTTGGGGGAGAATTCAACGTAATGCAAGCACAAGTAATAGAACAGAGTGAAACCAGTGTCTTAAGATGTTAAGTGAACTGATATCCACAAGCTTAGAGATGAGTTTAGGAAGGATTACATAGATGAAAATCTTAAAGAGGAAAACAACTCAAGAAGCTTGGGAAACTCTGAAAACTGAGATCATAAAAGTCTAGTCCAGCACAGTACCACCAAGAAAGAAAAATAAGAGACCTCCAATGAAACCAGCATGCTTGCATAAAGAACTCTCTGATAAACAGAGACAAAAAGGACAACAATAAAAAATGGAAAGATGGATACATAGCAAACAGAATACTAACACATAGCCCAAATCTGCAAAGATAAAATCAGGAAAGTTAAGATTCAGAATGAAGTAAGACTTTAACAAACGTCAAAAATAATGAAGTTGCTTTCAGCATGGAAAAACAAGATTAATGTCAACGAAATGATTGGTTGGCTAATGGGAGAAGATGGCAAGGAGGTGACAGCAGAGAGAAAGTGGAACTGCTTAATTAATTCTTTGCATCCGTCTTTAGTATCAAAAGCAGTACTGTAAAAGACAAAATAAGACTACAAGTCAACATAGGTAAGAAAATGGTAAAAGAGCACCAATCCACTACCGATGAGTTCAAATCACCAGGACCAGATTGATTACAGTACATCTCAGGGTTCTGAAGGAGCTGGCAGATGTGAATCAAAATCACTGAACCAAATGTTTCAAAGCTCCTAAAGAACCAGGAACTACCAGAGACCTAGAAAACAGCTGATGTGGTCTTCAAAAAGGGAAAAAAATAGATCCAGGAAACTACAGACCAATCAGCTTAATGTCAATGCCTGGGAAAATCCTGGAAAAGATAGTTAAACAATGAATATGCAACACCTAGAAATAAGAAAATGAGTGTCAAAACAGATCATGCCAGAAGTCTTATTACATTTTTTGGACAAAGTGACTAAATTAGTGGATCAGGAAAATGATGCTGTCATAGTTTATTTAGACTTCAGTAAGGCATCTGATGAAATAGACTGCAGCCCACTTCTTGTTAAGATAGAAAAATTTGGGATAGACAGCATTACCACGAAAAGGATTTGCAACTGGCTGATCACGTGCACCCAACATGTAATCCTCAACAGAACTACATGTATATGGAGGGCAGCATGCATTGGAGTACCTCAAGGTTCTATCTTGGGCCCAAATTTGCAGACATCAAGCTAGAGTGAATAACTAGACTCAAGATACAGAGGGATCTTCTTGATAGACCTGATTTAACATTGGACCAACAAAGTTAAATTCAGTGGTAAGAAAAGTAAGCTCTTACACTTAGGCAAGAAAAGCCAAATACACGGGTATAGAATAGGTGGTACCTTGCTCATCAGCAGTAACTGTGAAAGAGATCTAGATGCCCTAGTGGACAACCACTTATATGTGAGCCAGCATTGTGCTGCAGCTGCCAAAAAAGCCAACACAGTCCTAGGCTTCATCAACAGAGAGATAGCATCAAAATCACAAGTATAGTCCTGCTCTATACTTCACTAGTGAGGCCACACTATTGCACTCAGTTCTGGTCACTACAATATAAAAAAGCTGTTGAGACTGTAGTAAGAGTGTAGAGAAGAATAAACAAAGATGATTAGGGGACTGGAGACTAAATCATAAAACAAATGATTGCAGTTACTGGATTTGTCTAATCTAACAAAGAACTATGGTGACATGATAGCAGTCTTCCAATATTTGAGGGGCTGCCACAAAGAAGAGGAGGTCAATCTATTCTCCAAAGTACCTGAGGACAGGACAAGAAGTAGCAGATAGAAGATTACCAAAGAGAGATCCAATCTAGAATTTAGGAGAAATTTCCTGATACTGCAAATGATCAGTGGAAACATTTGCCTCCAGTCATTATGGGTGCTCTGCAGTGGTGGGTTGCAACGGTTTAACACTGCATGCACAGCATTAAAAAACACCCATTTTAAGCTTAAAGGGTTACCTTCTATGTCAGCGCTGGTGAGTAAAACAGCTGAGGTGCGGCAGTCCACTGTGCCGCACGAATCAGCTGAGCTAAAAACCAGGGAAATATAGGACAGGAAAGGGCAGGAGCGGGTGGGTGGGCCAACCGCTCACCGGAAGTACGGGTTCTAGTGAACCAGTCCAAACTGGCTGAATACCACCTCTGGTGCTTTGTCATTGGAAGTTTTCAAGAAGAGATTGAACAGCCATTTGTTGGAGCAGAAGACTTCCAAGGTCTCTTCCAATTCTGTTATTTTGAGTTCTAAGATAATTTCAAAAAGTGCTTGGAAAATGAGCTAGCACACACAAATGAACTTTAAAAGGTTTAATTGCAGTTTACAGCCTGATGATTTCTTTCATCTACTGACATTCACACTCACAGGAAATTGTTATCTTGTTGTTTCCTTGTGAGGAACAACCATCCAGGGCACAAGTGGGTGATCTATCTTTATTCTGAGGTGATCTGTTGGATAGTCTACTTGCCAGTTTTTGGTCTTAACCACCATCATAATCTCTTCTCATTCTTCACCTGGAAGCTCAAAATCACATTTCAGTTACAAAAGAGCTCTAATAGTTGAAGTGTCATTAGTTCTTCACCTTATTGTAATACAAAGGGTTTTTCCCCACCTTCATTTATTGACTTTTTTTATCGTTCTGGGAAGCTTCATTGCAATGTTTTAATAAAAATTAAGAAATAGTCTTTTAAGACTCAGTTATTTCTAAAAGAACAAATAATAAAGAACTGTTTTAAAACTTGTTTAAATACTTGTAAATTATTTATGAATGTTCACAAATTTTAATATGCTTTTTATTTAAATCATTTCTTTTAATATTTAGTCTAGATGGACACAAACACAAATACCTACACTGAATTAGGTGTCAAATCTTTTATGAAATTTATTTGGAGGCATAGGCCTCCACAATGGTCAATATGATTAAAAAGATAAAAAGATAAGAAAAACCATAATATGTCTGGAGCCGTTGATTTAATTTGAACAGTTTTGTATTCACAAGTAGTTCTCAAAACATTATAGCAGGTAGAAAATGGTTCCTGGATTCAGTAATCTTGCTCAGGAGTCTTTATTGCATGTGCTCTATTCATTGCTAGTGCTGCAATGCAGAGATAACTATTTGGGATCCTTAAATTATATAAAGTAATATGTTACACTATATAGCTCAAGGAAGCAAAAAGCTTTTAAAGTTTGAAAAAGTTCTTGAAAATATGTAAAGGAGATTATTTTTCCTCTTTGGTTTGACATGAAGCAATAATGGTTAATTCTGTATTTCTTGTAGAGTTACCATTTTGTGGAAAATGTTTATTTCTTGTTAGAAATGGAATGTGTCCTAGTTTTCTAAAGGCCAAACATCTTATAAAACAATAAGTGGTTTTGTTTTGTTTACATTTTTAAAATTTATTTTTTCATTTCAGCCTTATATTTAAGTCAACTGAATATGAAGTAGTTCTGCATGACATCTCTTGAGTCGTTTGTTATCCATATGTGTGTATGATACTTTATGAGAGACCTTTTATTTCACATTGCTATTAAAATGTATTTAATCTGTGCCTGTATCATTGAAATTGGTGTAGATATGAAATTAGGAAAAAAGGCAAGTTTTAATCTGTCTGAAAAAAAATGAAAATTAATTTATTCTATAAATGTCTTAGGTTACATATATATATATCATCTTCTCAAGCATCTGCCCAATGCTGGGATATTTGTAATTTGTAATTGAAAGATAGTTGGCAAAACCTTTATTTTGAGAATAGGAGTAGTTTTTTTAAGGATTACTTTATTGGCCATGATACACTATTTTCTAAATAATTTTCTGCCAGAATTCTGTTGTTTTTATTTTTCCAGTTTCGGTCTTGTGACAACATATCTGTTAATACACTACAAAGTGGAATAGATTTACTTAAATGAAGTGATTCAAGTCATGCAAGCTATTTGATTTCTTCACCATATCCAAAAGACCACCTCCTTTGCACTGATTTGGGTATCCTCTAAACTTTTTGTTCTAGAAATATAAGGAAAGGTTCTTTTTAGCTGCCTTCTCCTGCAGCACTGATCAAAGTTTTATAGGCTGATGAGTTTGGGGATTACCCACAATGGTTTGGCATAGCTACTCAGTGTAAAAAAAACTTGAGTGCCAACTGAGGCAGGTCTAGGATGGGTACCTTTAGTGCAGGGGCCTCCAACCTTGGCAACTTTAAGCCTAGTAGACTTCAGCTCCCAGAATTCCCTAGCCAGCAAAGCAAAGCTGGCTGGGGAATTCTGGGAGTTGAAATCCTCCAGGCTTAAAATTGCCAAGGTTGGAGACTCCTGCTTTAGTGTAGAGTGTGAGCAATCCCAGTGTTAGCCCAAACAGCCCAGATTGGAGTCCTTCAACCGATGCTGTGGGGGCAAAAGTAGCCTCTTCTGGAGCTCTTTCCAAAGTGGGTAAATTTGCCCTTTCAAAGAGCATTGCCTCTTTTAACTCAAGAGAAAGCAAGAGTTATCTATGTTAAAAGACAGTGATAAGTTATTAATGTTGACTATACTTGCTGAGGGTGAAAAGCAAAGTTCTTTTTTCTTTTGCTTTGATTTTTCTCTGCACTACACATACGTACACACACAATTTCTGTATTAGGTTGTTGTATTACTTTCATTTGCTTAATATACTCCTCAAAAAATATTAGGAAAAAAGGCAAGAGGCATGCGGCTAACTCTCAACTGCCCATGAAGTGTCTAGAAGAGCCTAAAGGATGCCATATCTTGTGAGCTAATATGCAGCTCTTGCCGCAGCACAACACTTGAACTAGGCCTGGCCGGCCTAGTTGTCAGCCATTTCTCTTAACACATTTTGTGGGAGAAACCAAAGGAAAAAAAAAGAAGAAATGATTGGAACAAATATAAGATCAACAGTATGATTCAAATACTTAAAAACTAAACATTAATTTTGCAGATATAGTTTAACTCAAAAAAAGTCTTTGTTTATTCTTTAAATATAAATATTACAGATAATTTTTAGTTCGTATTTTAAGGTTATTGATAAAATTTAGCCTGGGAACTCAATTTTGAATGCTGAGCTGTAGCATAAGCGTATAGCATAAGTGTTATTGAACTGAATGGCACTATTCACTTGTGTTATTCCACATAATATATTCCAATATCTGTGTGCATGAATCCTATTTTGACCAGTTTAGACAAGTTACTGGCTGCAGTTTAATGTGTTGCTATATTAAACCACCAGCAGCCCTTCCCACCTAATATGCATCTCTGGCTATGTTCTTTAATTTCTTTTAAACAGGAAACTGAACTGCTGTATTCAGATGTTGTTAAGCTTATATCCACTTTTAGGAAAGGTCATTGGGTCATATTTCTGACATGTTAAACATTCGAAATCAGAATGTTTTGCACACTTCCACAACTAGTACTTTCCTTGTTTTCTTTAGGGAAAAGGTTGGCAAACATTTTTATTATATAACTTATCAATCCATATTCCCGTTACAAACATACTGGTTTTTCTTAATATTCCATTTCAAAATAGGCAGTATGGTTTTGTTAAGAAATTAAAAGGAAGGGGAAATTTTGAAGAAAATGTGTCTTTGCACTGTTCATATGTTTATATATACTTTTGCAGTTAGCAAAAATGTATTCTGTGGGAACAACTGGAATAAATGGCTTAAATGACAAAATTTATAATATCCTTTTTAAAGAATACTTAAGTGTTTGCAATAGAAAATACCACTTCAGTTAAGAAGAAATAGCAAAGATTATCCAAATAGTATTATTGATTATGAAGTCAAGTGGAGTGAAAGGATCTGAATAATTTTTTCTAATCTAAAAATGTATAAAACTGAAAACCAAAAATCTAAATAAAAACAGCTATGAAATCTGGTAAGCATTGTAGAAGGTACCCAGACCCTGTATTTTGGAATAGATGGCCATAATTAAAAATGACAAAAATAATAGAAAGTAAATATGACTATAGTTGTGTAATGTTTTTTAGAAAATTTTATTGCTTCTCCCTCCCCCACAGGTTTGGAACACTGTTGATTTGATCTGACCTCTAATAAGTAACACTAATAAGTAGTTGAATTTGAATCTCAGCATTTTTCATTCTGGGAGATGGCTTTTGTAACAAAGGTGACACAGGAGCATTTTCCATATAATCAACTGTCTTGAATTTAGGTCTTCCCTGATGGACTTTAGGCACTGACCTAACACAAGAACAATATATTTTAATTTAAATATGGTTTAAAGAGTGGAACTTGAAGCAGTAAATTTTTGTTGATGGTGTAACAAAGGTATAAAACTTCTTCATTGAAAAGCCACTCCTAATTTTTTGTTTCCTGGAAAATATGTAGAGACATATCTACACATACAAATAAACGTATATAGAATAGAATTAACAATTCCACTTTCATGCTAAATGTAGTTCCTCCACATCTCCTATAATTAGAAGTGTGCTCTGAACAAGCTGAGACTGGTCCTTGCCGAGCAATGATCTCCCGCTGGTACTTTGATGTGACTGAAGGAAAATGTGCCCCATTCTTTTACGGCGGATGTGGTGGAAACCGAAACAACTTTGACACTGAGGATTACTGCATGGCAGTCTGTGGCAGCGTCAGTAAGTGGATCTTTCCAGCCTGTGGCAGTTTCTTTCTCTTTTCTATCTCGAGCCACCCTGCCTCTGCTGTTCTGTAGTGAATATTTTTGTTTTGTTTTTCTTTAAAAAAAAAGACTTTGGGAATGGGCCTATCACTAACCATATTTCTGTCAGCTTTCCTAATTGCCCGCATCTTTGTAGAATGTGTTTGGCCATTAGTGCGTCTGTTTCTCTCGCTTTCTATCTATTCAGGCATGACAATCAGTGACTTCTGTCATCTATGTTGTAGACACAAATTACTGCTGCTGCAGTAATGGAAACTGGGATATGAAACTGGGATATGAAAAACTTAGAATTTAAAATTATTGCTAAAAGATTGTTATACAAACATACTCACTGTTGTGCATCTGTGTACTGTTCTCATGCATGTACAGTGAATAATCAAAATAGAAACAATCTGCAAGCTTGTAAAACTGCCTCTGGTTATATTAAATTGTTTGTGTCCTGTTTTGTAAAATAGTAGTGATGCAACAAAATACATGCCCACACAAAATAAACTTAACTTTTCAGAAAAATTTAATCTGAGCACTCACATACATGCATACATACACAGTATATTTGATTATATACACATACACATTTGTTTATTTGTTATAGAATATTTGCGGAGATTGAATCACACATTTGCATAATTGCTGTACTGATAAAATAGAATTTATCTTTATAAAATGAGCTTGTGCCAGTTATTGAGTTGACATGTTGACATATCATTCTGATACATTTGGGGATGAAATAGAATATTTATTGTCTGATTTGACTGGTTACAATTATACAATTGCTTTATGGTACATTATAATGCATTTTACGGCAAACAAAGTGTTTTAAAAGATTGATAATTGGGATAATCTACAGCTTGTCACAGTTGAATAAAATGACAAACTATGACTAATAAGACTAAGCAGTTCTTCTCTTTCAAATAATAAGATAAAAGACTAAGTCAAAAGGGGAGATGGGCACAAACCTTGTTCCTTTCTTACAAGCTTTATTATGATTTAGTTTACATAGTTACTGAAATTCTCATTGTTGAATGATATTTAATGAAATTATTGCATTCTTTCCTCAGTTCATCATACTCATGCAGTAATGTTTTCATTTAATTTTACAGTTATCTAATGTTAAAAATTTACATATGAATTTGATTATTTTAGTTGCATATACAAAAGATAAATATACAATCAAATACAATGTGACAGTTCTGTTCTGAGGTACTTATACTGCAGTCTGAAATGCACGTATTGGGAGTACAATTGAATTAAATTCAGTTGGAGTTATTTCAGAGGAAAATATGCTTAGGAAAACATTGTACAAGTCATTAAGCATGTTTAGTTCTGCTTAAGTGGAAGAAGTTTACTTTGTGTACTGGATAGCTGGCATTTAATGTTTTACACTCTGAAGCCAGGGCAAAACAGAAAAATGTCTTCTCTTCTCAAAGCTGTTTCTTTTTCCAGGATAACTATTTCCAAAAGGGGTTTATACAACAGGTTTTTGATCTTGTTATACTGTAAGTGTAACCTTGTATTTTCTTCTCCCTTCTGAGGAAAAGCATCTTAAGTGTTGTCAGAGAAAGATTGAACTCAGAGATTGAACATAAAATAAATGTTTTTAAAATAAAGGTAGAAAACTGGATTTGGATGAAAAGTAAATGCAATAAAACATAATCAGCATGATTTCTGTATCAAAGTAGACTAAACATCTGACAAAGCAGCAATTATTTCTTTTAAAAAATTTATTTACTTTTTAAAACTCAAGATACATTTATGTTGCAGATAAACTCTCAAGAATTGCATGCCCGAGTAAGTGAGACTAATTTCTTTAGTCATCATTTTAAAATGAAAAACTAGAGAATTGCTTCTAGTTCTTCATCAAGGGCTTCACTCTCTATTTCCAATATTTTCCCCACTTTTCTAGTTGTTAAGTAAGCTGGTCCACTCTGTTTATTCCTTCTGTCCAATACTGGTAGTACTTGACTTACAACCATAATTGAGCCCAAAATTTCTGCTGCTAAGCAAGACAGTTGTTAAGTGAATCACTGCAGTTGTTAAGTTAGTAACCCGGTTGTTAAGTGAATCTGACTTTCCCATTGACTTTGCTGATCAGAAAATTGCAAAACGTGATTATATGATCCCAGGACACTGCAACTCTCATATATACATGCCAGTTGTCAAATGTTCAGATTTTGATCATGGGACCATGGGGAAGCTGCAACAGTCGTGTGGAAAAACATCATGAGTCACTTTTTTCTGTGCCGTTGTAACTTTGTTCACTAAACAAACAGTTGTAAGTCAAGGACTATCTGTATCCCCATTTCCACAGGTCTAAATTGCTTGGATATTTGGATAATTTATTTAACATTTTTTCAAGCAGTCTAAAAAAAAATCAAATGAGATCATAACTAATTCATTAACTTTTTCTCTCACCCCCCTTCCCTTGTTATAATGCTGGTGAAGATTCATCAAGTATTAAAAATACGGTTTCTAGTTAGGTAGGGTTATTTTTAAGGAAACAAATGAGAATTTGAACCGTGAACTTTAAAATATGTAAGTACTTTATATCTGTCATACTCTTGGGAAACAGTGCAATTCTGCAATATATGTTAAAGTGCCCTTGCAATTATTGATGGCCTAAAAATCAATTCTGTACAGGCCACATTGTTTCTTCATTTCACATACAATGTTTTGGTATTCATATATGTAAATTACAGGTTACCAAATGATTGAGCTGGCCTAAAGTTTATGTCTGATTTTCTGTAAATATCTAGAGTTGTGTGTTCAGTTAATACAATAGTGATCCTTAAAAGATTGTTCTTTTAATATAGTAATTTCAATCTTTAACTGCTTTTAAGATTCCTATTAGTTTCCTAGGACAGTTGTTAAAAGTGATGGAATGTAGCATTGATCACAAATCATATTTTACTTAACAGTTCAGTACTAAGTAATACACAGCATTAATGTTAAGTATGTTAAGAAATAAATAAAGTAGCTTTGAAACACATGTTTAGGTGTTGAATCTTATAGAAGTGAGAAAGTTACTAGGCTAAAGTTACATTTTGCTAAGCTGTGGGACATTGCTTCCTTCCTCGAACAGCATTGGACTTAGAACTAAGAATTTTTTTACCTCTCTCTATATAATTAAGTTAGTGCATCTTACACTTTAAAAAGAGGAACAGATGAAGTAACTGATCATAGATACTATTAAGATTTTATTTTATATGTGTGTATAATAAATCTCGATGCATATAAACTTCATATTGTTGTGAACAGAGAATAATACTAAGGCAACTTTACTTGGAATAGCTTACCTTTAAGACCATAGAACAATAGCATCTTCCTATCCCAAGTCCTTGGGAAAGAGACAGTTGGATTAAAAAAATGCCTAATCCAGTCTAAATATTGGGCTGATTGTATGACCGGCCATAATAATGTAAGGCTGCTTAAAAGCAAAAAATAAGAAACCGATCATAGATGTCCAGAAGAGAAAAACCAAACACTGCAATAAAAAAACAATTTACCACCCTACTGTAAGGCTTGTGAGAACAGCCATGCTTTTAAAAGACTTTCAAAACATTATTAGGGTGGGAACTATATGGATTTGTATGGAAATACTATTCTTGGGGAAAGGTATCAGAATGAGAAAGCATGATTCCTTGCCCAAAGAGAGGACATTTTTTTTAATTGAGGGCATGTGGAACATGTCTACTCTGCCTGGTTTTACTAGACAGGCATTCTGAAGTTTGGAGTTAGAGCAGTAGAATCTTATTCCAGTTCTAACTAGTGTACTGTAAGGACAAATACATTTCTTTTTTTCTGCCTTTGCTTGGTAAACAATTGGAGTTTCAACTCTGTTTTTGTCTTTCTTGAAAGATATAAGGAAAGGTCTTGAATGGTCCCAAATCAGCATGATTCATTTTGTATGATGTGCACAAATTCAATATTGTTGCTCACAGCTCTAGTAATTGTACTAATTAATTAGCATTTATATTTGTTCCCTGGTGTGCACTTTGAATTGAGGCTAGCTATTTCCTTAGTAAAGAATTCTACAACACTTTTGCCAAGAATTACCAAATAAAACCTTTGACTCTTGCTGAATATATTATAATAGCCTCATCAACACTGTAATTATAGCAGATCCAATATGTTTGTGTGAATTTTCTTAAGCATTATTAATAGATATTAGAGTTACAATGCAATTTCAGATGGTAAAGCATCTTGAAATTACCTTTATAGTTCTTTTTACCAAATTTATAATTTAAA